>OY856413.1:1146753484-1147353484 GCA_963693085.1 Alisma plantago-aquatica | reverse complement strand
CCTCACTATTCATGCATGGGGGCACTAGATAACGTTGAGCACGGTAGTTTAATAGTCAGTATCTATGTGGAAAAAAATTGTTGAGGAAAGGTCTTATGAATAAATGATATTTGTGTTCCAGGGAAGCCATTTTCTACTCTAGAAATGGCCTCTCACATACTCCCCTCACCTACCTTACTCATCATATTGTTGTTTCTCATACTTGTATCTCTCCATCACCTCTAATTTTATGCTAGGAAAATGACCAGACTTCCAAGTTTTAAGTCAGATTTAGATTAGAACATAGCTTCAACAACCATTCGTCATATATTAAAGATGATACATAATAGCATACACCTTGAGACAACCACTGGAGAGTGGCAATCACAAAGGAATTGCACAACTAGGGGAAATGATCATTCTAGAAGCAACACAGTTTATATTTCAGGAAATACCACAACTAGGAAAAATCATCTAGGTACTAATAATTTGTTTTAGTACAATACAAGTAAACTTACCTCTGTTTTTCATGAAATGTTGATCAACAAAAGAGAAGATACAGGACGACATCAGAGGTGTCAATATGGTTTTCGTGGTGAGTCTCACTGTTTCAAGCACAAAAGAAAATAAAATAGCACACACAAACACACAATATCATTTCTTTGTCATGATCACAAACATAATATTTTATTTAGATCATGTGCATTATCCAAAGGGAGTATGGATATCAATGCTAAAAAGCCACACATTCAACAATTTGGAAACATACCTACAGCCAAATATAGTAATAATAGTTGCAAGTAGTCAAAGATACCACATATGGACGACCCCTTCTAGAAGATGATTCTTCTCACCATCAGAACGACATCAAAACCATCAATTATATGACTAGAATTACCTGAAACAAAGAGTACAAACACATTATACAAATATCACAATAGGAAATATATTTTCTTTTCTGTGGTAGATATAAAAATATTAAGTCCCCAGGTAAACAAAGTTTCAATGATATCAAGTTGCTCATTACTCTAGGATTCCTTGAGACATCAGATACAAAGAACCCTTGAAATGATATTCAGATTGGGAAAGAGACGTTTCTAAAACATTTCTTCGAGCACATCTCCTACATCAGTGACACCATAAATGATAAAGAAACAAATCGACTATGCTATACATATGAAGAGGAAATAGAAGGATAAGCATCGAAAACAAGCAAAAGCCCAACCTCAAGAGTCCTCAAACTTGCACAGAGCTTTGAGAGTGGGGAGCAGTGCCTACACATCCATTCCCAGACCAAGAGGAGTTGCATTGCAATGTATTAGGCTTAGAGGCATCCAGGGTGCCTGCTTCTGCTGATTACCGCTATAGGTTCATCCCTCTGACTCAGCTGCGGAATCCATGACGTCGCCATTACAGAGTTCAAGCTCGGGAAGCCCACACCCGCTCTGTGGATCACAAAGGACAGGAAGCAAGAATGGAAAGGGGGCGGTGGAAGAGAAACTGGAAGTGGGAGGGTGCAGAGGTTGGAAGAGAAGGCCAGGGCGGGGGCGCAGAGGCCATAGAGCCAGAACTAGGGCGGGGGCGCGAGGCAACAGAGCCACACGTTTCAACATTTCGGTGGGAGATACCAGTCTTCCACAGATGCGACGGTCCTTGAGGTCGACGATGCATAGGAACCTGTCCTGGACGTTGTGCGGGAGTTGTACACCCACGACGACCATGAGGGAAATAGAGGGGCAGCGAATTTGGGGGTGCGCCAAGGTTTGTGCAAGTGTTTCACCCGAAATGATAACATAATTTGGGGATGGGGTGTTGGCGGCGAGTCGAGGACTCGGGGATGGCCGTGCGAAGAGTTTAACTGTGTGTTTTACCTGGTGGGGTGGGGGAGTGGGATTGACTCTGAAAAATTGCATCCTTTAGCCTAGATTTTAAGTTTATTATGGTGACATCAGATATCTACACTTAAAACAGGGGTAAACATTTTAAATCTAATACCTTATGAATACCCTTGCCACGACCCATTTCATGATAGTTTCCTTTCACAAGATGTCCCTTCAAATGCATTCGGGAGGTGTCAGGGCCCATTTCAAGACAATTGTCATCTCACATCGAGTCCCTAAAAATGATTTGGAAGGTGCCACAACCCATATCTCACAATGCAACATCGTGACTGCCTCCACAACCAGTGTAGGCTTCGTGACCAATCCAAACGTCACGACCCACCCTAACAACACAACATCGCGAGTGCAACAAATGCAGTGTCGCGATCGGACCAAAACAAAATGTCACATCCAGGATCAGAACGGACCATCATGATTGAAACAAGGCCAACAATCACAATCAAAACCATCCCAAGTGCTTGAAAATATATGTGGGAGGTGCCATTACCTTAAAATGCATTTGGGAGGTGTCAAGTCCCATATCATGACAACGTCCTGTCACAACAAGTCCATGAAAACACATTTGGGAGGTGTCAGGGCTCATTTCAAGACAAATGTTATCTCATATCAAGTCCCTAAAAATGCATTTGGGAGGTGCCACGGCCCATATCATGATAGTTTCCTTTCATAACATTTCCCTTAAAATGCATTTGGGAGGTGTGAGGGAACATTTCAAGATAATTGTAACTCACATCAAGCCCCTAAAAATGCATTTGGGAAGTGTCACGACCCATATTTCACAACACAACATCGTGATTATCTCTACGACCAGCGTTACACATAGGCTTCACGAACAACCCACAACACAACGTCGTGACCCACCCTTACAGCACAACGTTGCGACCAGACCAAAACAAAGTGTCATGTCTAGAAGTAGAATAGACCATCACGATTGAAACAAGGCCAACCATCACAACATAAACCATCCTAAGTCCTTGAAAATACATTTGGTAGGGGTCATGGCACAAATGATGATAATGTCATCTCACAGTAAGTCTTTAAAAATGTATTTGGGAGGTGTCAGGTCCCATATCATGACAATATTGTCTCAAAACAAGTCCATGAAAATGTATTTGGGAGGTGTTAGGGCCCATTTCAAGACAAATGTTATCTCACATAAAGTCCCTAAAAATGCATTTGAGAGGTTCCACGACCCATATCATGATAGTGTCCTTTCACAACATGTCCATTCAAATACATTTGGGAGGTGTCAGGGCCCATTTCAAGACAATTCTTATCTCACACCAAGTTCCTAAAAATACATATGGGAGGTTCCACGATCCATATCTCACAGTGTAACATCATGTCTGTCTCCATAACCAACGTTACACATAGGCTTTGTGACCAACCCACAACACAACGTCGTGATCCACCCTCACAACACAACGTCATGACCGCAACAAATGCAGCGTCATGACCATACCAAAATAAATTGTCACGTCCAAAAGCAGAGCAAACCATCACGCCATTACAACTAAAACCATCCCAAGTCCTTAGAAATACATTTGGGAGGTGCCATGGCACATATGATGATAATGTCATCTAACAGTAAGTCCTTAAAAGTGCATTTGGGAGGTGTTAGGTCCCATATCATGACAACGTCCTCTCACAACAAGTCTATAAAAATATATTTGGGAGGTGTCAGGGCCCATTTCAAGATTAATGTTATCTCATATCAAGTCCCTAAAAATGCATTTGGGAGGTTCCATGACCCATATCATGATAGTTTCCATTCACGACATGTCCCTTCAAATGCATCTGGGAGGTTTTATGGCCCATTTCATGACAATTGTTATCTCACATCATGTCACTAAAAATGCATTTGGGAGGTTCCACGACCCATATCTCACAACGCAACGTCATAACTGTCTCCACGACCAGTGTTACACATAGGCTTCACGACCAACCTACAACACAACATCACGACCCACCCTCACAAAGCAACGTCGCTTCCGCAACAAATGCAGTGTCGTGACAAGACCAAAACAAAGTGTCACGTCACATCCAGAAGTAGAACAGACCATCACGATTGAAACAAGGCCAACCATCACAACCAAAACCATCCCAAGTCCTTGAAAATACATTTGGTAGGTGCCATGGCCTTAAAAATGCATTTGGGAGGTGTCAGGTCCCATATCATGTCAACGTCCTCTCACAACAAGTCCATGGATATACATTTGGGAGGTGTCAGAGCCCATTTCAAGACAAATGTTATCTCACATCAAGTCCCTAAAAATACATTTGGGAGGTGCCACGAACAATATTGTGATAGTGTCTTTTCACAACATGTCCCTTCAAATGCATTAAGGAGGATACATAGCCCATATATCAACAACGTCCTCTTATAATAAGTCCCTAAAAATATATTTCGGTGAAGTTTGGGCCATATCAAGACAAATGCCGTCTCACGCCAAGTCCTTGAAAATATATTTGGGAGGTTCCATCGCACATATGATGGCAATGTCATCTCACAATAAGTCCTTAAAAATGCATTTGGGTGGTGTCAAGTCCCATTTCATGATGACGTCCTCTCATAACAAATAAGTCCCCAAAAATTCATTTGAGTGTATATGGGGCCCATATAATTACAAATGTCATCTCACAGTAAGTCCCAAAAAATGTATTTAGGAGGAGCCACGACCCATATCATGATAATGTCCTCTCATAAAAGGTCCATAAAAATGGATTATGGAGGATCCAAGGCCCATATCATGGCATTGTCCTCTCACATAAAGTCTCTATAAATGCATTTGGGGGGAGACGTGTCACATATCATGACAATGTCCTCTCATAGAAAGTCCCTAGAAATGTATTAGGGAGGACCCATGACCCATATCATGACAATGTCTGCTCACAGCAAGTCTCTAAGAATGAATTTGTGAGGAGTCACAACCCATATCATGATGTTGTCCTCTCACATCATGTCCCCAAAAATGCTTTTAGGAAGAACTATAGCTCATCTCATGAAAGTGTCCTCTCATAACAAGTCTCTGAAAATGTATTTGGGAGGTGCTTGGTCCCATATCATGACAAATGTCATCTCGTAGCAAGTCTTTAACAATTCATTTAGGAGGATCCACAACCTATATCATGGCATTGAGCTCTTACAACAACTCCTTAAAAATGCATTAAGGAGGATCTAGTGCCCATATCTTGACAGTGTCATTTCACAGCAAATCTTTACAAATACATTTGGCTAGATTTGGGGCCCATATAACCACAATGTCTTCTCACAACAAGTCCCTAAAAATGTATTTGGGAGGTGTCATGGCCCATATCATGATAGTATCATCTAACAACAAGTCCCTCAAAATGCATTTGGGATGAGCTAAGACCCATATTATGATAGTGATGTCTCACAACAAGTCCCTAAAATTGAATTTGTGAGGGGTCATGGCTCATATCATGATGTTTTCTTCTCACAACAAGTCCCTAAAATTCTTTTGAGAGGAGTCATTGCCCATGTCATGAAAGTGTCCTCTCACAGCAAGTCTCTGAAAATACATTTTTGAGGTACTTGGGCCCATATCATGACAAATGTCATCGCATATCAAGGATCTAACAATTCATTTAGGAGGATCTATGGCCTATATCATAACATTGAGATCTCATAGCCTATGAAGTGTTCCACTCTATGAAGAGAGAAAAGGGGAAGAAAAAAGGCAGTCTTGTTATGAAGTTGGACATGTCCAAAGCATACGACATGGTGGAGTGGAGTTTCCTTGATGTGGTGATGGAGAAGATGGGTTTTGGGATGAAGTGGAGGAGTAAAGTCAAAAATTGCATCACATATGTCCAGTACACTTTTGCTATAAACGGGGATCGGACCAAAAGCACAAAGCATGCACGTGGACTTCACCAGGGTGACCCTCTATCCCATATCATGAGAATGTCCTCTCATAGCATGTGGATGGAGGTGTATATGGGAGGATCTATGACCAATATCATGTCAGTGTGCTCCCACGGAAAGTCCCTAAAAATAAACTTTTGAGGAGCCATGACCCATATCATGATGGTGTCCTCTCACGGGAAGATCCCAAAAATGCATTTTGGAGGAGCCACATCACATATCATGAGAATGTCCTCTCCCAACATGTCATTGTAATTGCATTTGGGAGGATATGTGACCACTATCATGATAGTGTGCTCTCACAATAAGTCCCTAAAAGTAAATTTCTGAGGAGCCAGGGCCCATATCATGATGGTGTCGTCTCACAACATGTCACTGAATATGTTTCTGGGAGGAACCAGGGCCCATATCATTATGGCATCCTCTCACATCAAGTCTTTGAAAATGCATCTGAGAGGAGCTACCTCCAATATCATGACAATGTCCTCTCCCAACATGTCATTGTAATTGCATTTGGGAGGATATGTGACCAATATCATGATAGTGTTCTCTCACGGTAAGTCCCTAAAAATAAATTTCTGAGGAGCCATGGCCCATATCATGATGGTGTCCTCTCACAACATGTCACTGAATATGTTTTTGGGAGGAACCAGGGCCCATATCATTATGGCATCCTCTCAGATTAGGTCTTTGAAAATGCATTTGAGAGGAGCCACATCACATATCATGAGAATGTCCTCTCCCAACATGTCATCGTAATTGCATTTGGGAGGATATATGACCACTATCATGATAGTTTGCTCTCACAGTAAGCCCCTGAAAATAAATTTCTGAGGAGTCAGGGCCCATATCATGCTGGTGTCGTCTCACAACGTGTCACTTAATATGTTTCATATAATTGCTCAAAAGATTACATAAAATATCTCACAGAAGTGCAAGCAACAAACTGGGTTGCCAATCCTTGTTTGATGGCAAAACCCAAGGACCCAAAAATAAAATCATTACGTGTAGATGAAGGCATCATACCATTCCTATTTATATATGTTGAAGGCATCGAAGAAGAGAAACTGCATCGTCGGCAGGCAACCCAAAGGTGTCAAAAGTGAAAGGTAGAAAATGATGTTGATTGGCCTCACATGTTGTTCCATGTTTATGAACTTTTTGTATTGCTTCCTCAGACGCTGCCTTCCCTACTTTAAAGTTTTCTAAAAGGATACCTGTCAAGGGAGAAACTCCTGTTAGGTCAAACACAAGCATGTTTTCCATTCATCCAGTGAAATAAAAGAATGTCTACAGGTCGCAACGAATGAACACCATCAGATTGAGTGCCAAGGAAGGCCAAAGGAGCTTCTTTCAATACCTTTAACCCAGATCGAGTGCCAACATCATGACGAAACTTATAACCAGGCCGCGAGCGGCAGTGCACTGCATGATTACCAAAGGCATCAAGATCTGTGATATTGCAAATTAGACAAAGTTCATCACCTGGATACAAGGGAATCATAAGCCAATACCGAAGGATAGCTCGATACTCAATGGGTAACATAGAAAGACCAAGGCCATCAATAGGAACAACCCTCAAAAAATTGTGCATGATCATCTTGTAAAGAAGTGAGAATAGCATGTTTCTGTAAGTATAGGTCACTTGCCATGATTTGCTGGATGACTGTTTTGTAGTAAGCGTCTACCAAAATAGACTGGGTCTTTGGGGTGGTAGAATGCATACTTGTCAACATAGACCAACATAAAGATGGCAAGGGTCTTGGAGATCTTTAGTGTGTATCTGAGAGGCAACAAAAGCAAATTTACTGACATCATGAGAGGACTTGATCCCCAATCCCCCTAGATTCATAGGAAGTGTAGCCAAACACCATTGTAAATCACCAAAACATGGGTCGTCACCAACCACAATACACTCCAAACAATGACGAAGACCGTGATTAAAATATCCAACACAGGTGTGATAGAAGAAGAAGGTGTTGTACGAAGATCAAACAACAGTTTGGGCATCCAAACACAAGACCTAAGAAGAAGAAGCTCACACTGTGGGTCCTGGAGTGAGGACACGCGATCCATCATATCAAGGGTATTCATCACATGTTTCTGGAGAATTTCCTTCACAAAGGATGCATCTGTAAAAAACTAGGCCACCTAGAATCTTCACTCCACGCTCTAGATGAGAGATGTCAGTTGGAAATAAGCCCACATTCGAGCCTCATCTAGGGTCATCAAATGGCCAAAAAATATGTCTTCTTAGTATTGAGATGAAGACCATACATCGGGCCTCACTCCTGAATGAGGGATAGAGCCTTCAAAACAATCTATGTATCCCCAATGAGGGTACCATCATCAAGGTAGAAAGAAAGGAGGTCAAGTTGACATGCATCCTTTTCCTGTAAAATAAGAGGGTGGAGTCCCAGGGAAAAAAGTAGGGGGCCTAATGGGTCACCTTATTGTACCCCGACAGAAGAAAAAAGAGGCTCGCCATGATCCATATAGAGAGGAGATGGAGAGCTATAGAAAAACTCAACCCATCGTACAATAGAAGGGAAATGAAGAAAAACCTCTCAGAATATTGTAGATCTATCAACCATTTTGAAGGCATTGTTGAAGTAAATAAGAGCCATGGTGACTATAGTGTGGTGTTGTTGTTCATAGACAAGTCGAGTGACAGCATGTAGAAGGACCTCAACACCACCAGAAATACCAACACCATACTGATGATCCATAAGATAAGGGACAACATCAGAACTTACACCCTTTGCCGCAACTTTGGATACAAGGCGCTGCCAAATAGTACCCATAGAAATAGGCCGAATGCCATTGTCTGGTTTGAGAAAAGGAGTCAATGGAACACTGGCAATGTAGGGAGCTTGGGAATCTGGACAACGACCAGTGAGCCAAAGATTGACCATAGTTGAAACTGCATTAAAAAATCATCTTTCACTGCAGTGGCAGCCCCACACATATAATCAATAAGATGTTGTGATCGTAGGCCATCACATGCACAAGCGGTCCCTTTCTTGAATGATAAAATGGCTTCTTCAATCATAGAGCAAGAAGCAACAAATGGAGAGCTAGAAATTTCAGACTAAGGTTGTACCAATGGCAATGGAGATTGAGGGTGTTTAGCTTCAAGATAAGAATAATTAGTAGCTTTTGTGGGGGTAACACCACTAGAGGATAGAACATGGATGGCAGTAGAAAATTGGCTATCTTTGATCTTAGACTTGGCATGTGAAATACAAGCTTCAGAAGAATGTTCTCGCCCGATAGGACAATAATGAGCCAAAATCTGAGCCAGGAGTTGTTGAATGCCATCAGGTCCTGAATTCCAAGTTTCCAAAGCCTTAAGGATCATAAGTTGTTGTAGAGAGATGCATTTTCGAGAAGACTATTCTTGAGCAGACTTAGGGGAGAAGCGATACTGAACACATGCTGGAAACAACAAAAGATGAATCCATGCATCAATAGAGCGTGGGCAAAAAGTCACCTAGAGTAAGCAAGCATGAAGAGTGTCAGCAAAGGGCAAACGACAAAGAAGAGGGATGCTCTTTACGGTAGGGACACCCGTACGGAAGACAGAATCTAGAAGATCCATGTCGAGCTATAGTCGGTCAACAGGAAGAGGTGGTGGCTCAATACACTGACGAGATGACAGGGTGCAAGGAATAGAATCTGGAAAGCCAGAATTGATGGGAGCAGGCAAACCAACTATCACATTGAATGATGTCTCACCAGGCTATTGAGATAGAGTAGTAGTAACATCAAAGCCATGAGAAGCTTGATGAGGACATGCTTTAGATCATGGCACAATGCCAAGGCATACACCACACATCTAATGCTTGGAAGAACAAAGAGAAAACTCCAATGCCTTACAGATTCCATCAACACGACTCAGTGAAGATAAACGAACAACCTGAAGATGATTACCAAAACTGTTAGCTGCTAACGGTTTGCCGTGACATGTATGGAGGCTCCTAAAAGGACATCAAACTTGTGCAGCTGGTCCAACCATACAGGATGTAGGCCCCGCGCGGTAAAGGACCACAACAACAACCTCACGACTTTTCACTTGTAACGCAACAAGACAGTCATAATGTGTCATTGCCGATGTTGGAAAACTGAATTTTGCCATTAAAGAGAGCGGAACTGAGACATGAAGGGAACCCTCTCATGTATGGCATCCAGTAGGGCAGTCCTTCCTGCTGGGTTGACCAGTGCCAAGCTTGCTTAACACACGACTGTAGGGAACCGTGTATGGGCTTCTGCCTTCGGGGATCGATACTGAACTCTATCGTATCGATCCTCGACGTGTTGAGACCTGGACGGCTAGGCACCAGGGGTGCTCTGAGTGCGTTCTTGCCCTAATTCGTTGCTTCTATGGGCGTGGTTGCCAAAAAAAGGGAGCCACCACAAGTATGGCCAAGTCCAATAAAAGTTGATAAGTTGAATCAGACTTGAAGTTATCACTGAACCTTTCTGATCGCCTTCTGTCCGCATTCGGGAGACACTATGGTAAGTCAGATCTGGATACTATGGTGTGGGGGCCGGAACAAGACGAGCAGAGAACCCCTACCATCAATGACACTGGGGTAGGTGTAATAATTAATCAGAGGTAGGTGGGAGCCAAATAGAATCGTCGTCGATTCCCATGTCACGTGTAGCGGCTCGACGCCCTCGCATCACATCATCGTCCAGCGCACGGTGACCAAATAAGTGATGATATATTCCAACAAAAATACACTCGAGAGGAGCCATGACACATTTCTTCTCATAAAAATCTCTTTCAATGCATTTCTTAGAAACCGGGGCCCATATAGTGACAATGTCCACTCACAACAATTCTCTGAAAATGCATATGTGAGGGTTGGGGCCCATATCACGAGAATTTCCTCTAATAGCAGGTCCCCCGTAATGCATTTGTGAGAATTCAAGGCCCATATCAAGACAATATCCTCTCATAGTAATTCTATAAAAATTCTAAGGTTAGGTGACATGAATTTATGTCATCTATAACTTTGGTGACACACATATATGTCACCTAAATGTTATGTCTCCTTGTATATTATACTTGACTCATATACATGTGTAAACCCCCATTAGAACATAAGTGATTCAATGTATGTCACCTATAGTGTGTCACCCTTTCAAGTATGATAAAATGTCTGTCACCTATATTGCACATACTACACGTGACATACATGCATGTCACCTAAAGTATGTCACCCTTTCAAATATACAAAAATGTATGTCATCTATTTTACGTAGGCCTACACAGATTATAAGTCATGTACAAACATGTCACCTAAAGTGCGTAACTTTTTACATGACTGTCATCTATACTATGTTTTTTGGTAGTGCTCGCTATACCTACTTCAAGATGACTCCACATGTTATATGCACAAAACCCCCACTCTACCTTCCGATGGTCACAAACACCGAGACACGTGTAAATGAATGAGAATAGAGACAACTTACTCCTTACAAATTCAGTAAAAGCAAATCCCGACTCCCAGTCAAGGGCGGAGCCAAAGGGGGGCAAGCAGGGGCCTTGGCCCCCCCAAGAAAAATTAAAATAATCTAATACATATATGTATAAATATGTACATTTATAGGTTCAAACAAAATATATAAAATTTCAATGCATAATTAATCACTAACTGCGACTAGCGCAATGGAGCGTGACTCCTTTCTTTGGTTCGGCGATGCGGGTTCGAATTTCACGTTGTCACATATTTAAATTTTGCTCTCCATGCGTGTTGTGACATGTATATATATATATATATATATATATATATATATATATATGTTATACACTTATACGAGCTTTGGTAGTGGCGTAGTGGAATGTTGATTGTTTCTTAAATTGTTCGGTGCGGGTTCAAGTCTAGATGGGCATAGTTTTTGAATTTTTTGTTTGTTTTCACTCTCAATACTTGTATAGTGACATAGATGTTTATATATATTTATTCTTACATGTTAACATGTATTGTAGCCTTGTCTTAGCGGTGTGTGGCCAGTTGTTTGAAATATTGGTCGCTAGTTCTAATCTTCTTGGGTGTTTTTTTTATGTCAAGATAGACAAAATTATCTTTAAGACATATTCGGCCCCTGCAATGCTTAAATCCTGGCTCCGCCCCTGCTCCCAGTCATGAGGTAATCTTATGTTTATATGTCGTTGTGATATATACTGGGCTTTAATGATGAATTCTAAAAGCAACTTGCTTACAGGTTTAGGAGGCTCTACGGATTTGTTTGAGTCGTATGGGTTTTTATATGATTCATGTTAGATCAGGTGAGCAAAATTTGAAAATTTGCAGCAGTTTCTAGAGTCATTTAATGAAATCTTTTCAGGTTTGGAATGCCATGCATACGACTGCAAGCAGCTTCTCATGCACAGGGTACCTCCATTGTCCCAATAAAAGAAACTCTTGGCCAGCATTGGTCAAGGAGATCACCACTCTCGATTAGTAAACAGCGTTATAAATTGCCAAACTCCTCCACCCTACAAAATTAAGTGCTTGTCTAAATCTATATTCACCAAAACAAAGCGTCATTCAGGTATCTCAAAAGTTGTTTATAGCCCAACACCTCCGTACGTATCCACATATCTACTATTTTACCATACTAAACACCATTGAGATCCCACTCGTCTCCGTCCTCCTCACGTACTAAACACATGACTTGATGTTTATTTTTCCTCGCGTCATTAGAAGTTTCTTCCGATTACCTTTGACGGGAATGGATGCCTTATATTAGTATTCTGGAACGGATGCCTCATTATCGGAATTCCAAGAGTCCTGATGTGACTGTATTTTATGCCTCCAGTCCTATACCAACCCTACTGTTTATAGCCGCCACCAGAGAAGAGGGCCTACGAGTTGACGTGAAAGATTATCTCCAATATCGTTCAGCCCTACGCCGACCCTATTGTTCATAGCCGCCACCACATGAGAAGGGCTAGGATACGAGGAGAAAGAATATGTGTTAAACGATGGAGAATAGACGATTGACGATGACAACCTGCAATATCGGATTCTCCTTGAGTCAGGCGGTTTCCATGAAGGTTGTTCACTTTTCCTCCGCCCAAATGTTGACGGTCGCAATTCACAGTTTCAGTCAATCAAAGTCTAGCGCAGATTCATGTCCTCACGATGAACAAAGGAATCAAGTAGTAGAGGAAGTAGCCACTCAGTCTCTTTCTTTATGTACTAATCGTGTGACTATTATCTGGTATTTCACCGCGCATGAAGGCCAAGTTGGTGAAGGTTCAAGTACAATTCCAGCAACAGAATGTCTTCCAGACGTTAGCTGTGAACGATGTTGCAGAAGCTACCTACATGGCTGATCAGGGTGTAAAATTGTAAAATTGTACATAAGCTCGATGTCTTTGCCATCTGACAACCACACAAATAATTCAAGATCTGACTCATGACCTGCATGGACTACGCAAAGGGGAATAGCTGATATGACGTTTTTACGGTCAAATGCATGGACTACCTTGGATTTCTCCTAGGATATATTCTCTAGCCCAACAGGTCAAGCAGCTATGATTTTTTATTGAAGGTAGCAAACTCGTGAGTTATTACTATAATAATCATGACCAACTGATTCTTTAACTTTGCTGCGTTGAAAGAACTTCTTGCATGGCCACAATATTAATTTAGCGTCTTACAGAACGTCCAGTAAGTTTTACTGCCTTCCAAAATGAACAAAATCGACTTCACCTTGATCGATTACAGAGATATACATGTTGTTAGATGTGCATTAAGGATAAACAAATTCATATTGAATTCAAAATTGCTTTGTTCAGTACATGCTAATTGATTGAACATTCCTTTCATATATTTCAGAATCAGGCACCCCAATACATTCTTGACCATATATGGTATGTCTTACTTGTCATATATGGTTCTACGTCCCCAATCTATGGACTGACGGGCTGTTCTCGAAAGACAAATGTTTAGATGTAATTCATCTAAGATGTACAAATTATTACCACTAAAGGTTTCAATTTCTCAATTTCTCTATCACTTACAAGTGCTTACTTTTTTAAAAGAGTACGACAAAATCCCAACATGATCACGTGACTACCCCAAAAATGTAAACTTGCAATCCCTGTACGTCATCGCCTACTCAGGAACCAATTAAAACTCACAATATGTGTCCTACGCAATGGGTAAACACTTCCGAGAATAATTCCCATTAGGAGTGTACAAGTGCTCATTCATCTAGATAGAACGGTAAGTAATCTCAACATTTTTAATTCATTTTTCTGTTGCAAGGAACTTTTAAATTGTAGTTATTATTATCATGGAATACAATATACAGATTATAGAAAATAAAAAGTAAAATTATGTGCTTGTGTTTAATAGAAACAACAAGTGCATTACCATCATGCCGTTGGTAATGCCCGATGATGATAGTCACATTCTTCTCATGTGTCCTTTGTTCGTGTATTCCTTTTCTAGGCATCACAAGTCAAATTTAGAAGATGTTATCATCTTTTCTATGTACATATATTGATAGAATCTGAGGCTTTATAGAAGATACATGTTTATTAAAAATTCTGACTCTAATATTCATGTCCGACAAACTATAGTCACATTCACTGTTCACATAATGCCTTTTTTGTTTTAGACTTTAGAGATATTCTAACTTTTGAGTTTTATCTCTTTTACTGCTCTATTTTATTCCAACTTTTTACATTAGTTACATTTCTTATATTTTTTTGTGCATTTACATCTTTAGACCAGTACTACTGCCATTCTTTTTTAAAAGTTTTTATTATTCTGACCAAGAAACTATAGAATCGGGTCCGAGCGCCAGATATGGATTTTGGAAAAGCTGTGCAAACATTCTTATTTTAACATTATAGACCCAGACTTCACCCAAATACCATATGCTAGAGAAGTTGGAATTACAAATTATTTATATTTTTGTAAATATATATTGTTAAGCAGAGCCATATGGTTTGAAACTTTACACTAGAACCATACAACTCTATTTGTACAAAGTGTCATTAGGGATGTTGTGCAAACACTAGTACATGAATGGTCTGTAGCGTCGGTTTTTTTAAGCCTGCAGCGTCACTTTTTAACCGATGCCTAAGTGGCCGTCACTATAGACTTTGCTCTATAGCGTCGGTTTATTTGACCAGAAAAAACTGACCTTACAGAGTAAACACTGACGCAAAAGGTTGTAAAAAATCTGACCCAGGCGAGAAAAAAAGGAGCCTGTAAGGTCGGTTATTCCAAAAAAACCGACTCTGTAAACACTCTCGGTCGAGAATATTGTCGACCGAACACATTTTTGGTCGAAAATTTTCTCGACCGAGAGAGTTTACAACGTCGGTTTTTTTAGAATAACTGACGCTAAATATTGAATAACCACTTCAGTTCTCCTTCTCGTTCGACGAATCTGTCGACCGAGAGGTAGTTTACATCGTCGGTTTTTTTAGAATAACCGACGCTAAATTTTGAATAACCACTTCAGTGCTCCTTGTCGGTCGACAAATTTGTCGACTGAGAGGTTATCGGTCGACAAATTCCTTGACTGAGGGAGCTCTAAGGTCGGTTATAAGGAAAAACCGACCTTAAAGGTGCTTATACACGTGAAATCGGGCTCCTTCTCGGTCAACGAATTTGTCGACCGAAAGGTTATCGGTCGACAAATTCGTCGACCGAGAGAGTTTACAGGGTCGGTTTTTTGGAATAACCGACGCTAAAAATTTAAATAAATATTTCAGTGTACCCCTCGGTCGAAAAATTGTCGACCGAAAATATTTCGGTCGACAAAATTTCCGACCGAGGGGTACACTGAAACGTTCAAACTGAAATAGAAATGAATATTCATATATTCTGGGAGAGGGGGGCATTGATGCTGAACCATCACCATTCAAAACCACACATTCATGACAAAAATGATTCATAATCACATCATAATTTACAAAATGATAGATTGCTTGAAATATAAGGAGGAAAAATTAGTTTGAAATCCTAGAAATATACATCTTTTGAGAGATTATAAGCTATCCATATGCAAACAAAGTCTATGATTACCACTTCCTTCAAAAAAATCATGCACAAGATGTAGGGTTCATCTAAGATGATACAAAAAACTATCATACAAGCTCACACCCTAGGTAAAGGTACATCTTTATACTTGGATCAATATTTTTAAGGAAAAATCATGTACATGTAACGTAAGAGTGAATAATAATCATGGATAAAGTTATATAACTCACCTTAGAGATGATGTAGAAACTCCAAACAGCAAGGTAGATTGAAGAAAAATGGGGAAGAAACCCTAGCTTGGGCACTCCTCTTCACCAAGCTGGTTCCTTCTCCAAAAAGGAAGCAAACCCTATGTTGAAAAGGTAAGAAAAAGAGAGTGGAAGATGTTTTCAACCATTATCTCAAGCTCCACCATGGAACATCATGGATTCATCCAAGAAGAAGAGAGGGGAAGATAGAACAACAAGAAAAAGAGACAGATCTCACTTACCAAGACTAAGAAAGGTGGATCCGAACCCGGAAATGAACTCGGGAACCTTACTTGGAAACGACGGCGACCTTCCTTGGAAACGGCGGTGACCTTAATTGGAAGCATTGGCAACCATCGTAGAGGATGAGACGACCTTCACGGAGAGGCGGCGACCTTCATGGAAGTGTGGAGAGGCGGAGACGACGAGCTCTTTTCACGGAGAGGAGGCAAGGGCTTTGACGGCACGAAGAGGTGGTAAGGGCTTCACGGCGGAAAAGGTATCTGCGCCGCGGGAGAGAAAAAGAGAATGAAAATTTTGTTTCGTGGGGGAGAAAGACTAGGTTTCGGCCATTTTAAAGGAGAGACTCGACCCGTAGCGTCGGTTAAAAGAAACAAACCGACGCTAAAGATAAGCGGTGCCCGTGTTTGGTTATTTAAAAACACTCAAACACATTTTCAGTCGACAAATTTGTCGACCGAGGGGAGCTCTAGGGTCGGTTAAAAGTAAAAAACTGACGCCAGAGGTGCTTATACATGCGTGAACTAAACTGGATCCAAAATTCATGTCGGTCGACAAATTCGTCGACCGAGAAGTCCTTTAGGGTCGGTTATAAGAAAAAACCGACCCTAGAGGTGCTTATACACGTGAAATCTGGCTCCTTCTCGGTCGATGAATTTGTCGACCGAGAGGTTAACGGTCGACAAATTCATCGACCGAGGAGAGCTCTAAAGGTGCTTATACATGCGTGAACTAAATTGGATCCAAAATTCATGCCGGTCGACAATATTGTCGACCGAAGAGCACTTTAGGGTCGGTTATAAGGAAAAAACCGACCCTAGAGGTGCTTATACACGTAAAATCTGGCTCTTTTCGGTCGACAAATTTGTCGACCGAGAGGTTATCGGTCGACAAATTCGTCGACCGAGGGAGCTCTAAGGTGCTTATAAAACCCTAATATAGGATGATGTTATGTGAAACCCTAATATAGGGTGATGTCGTGTGAAACCCTAATATGGGATAATGTTATGTGAAACCCTAATATGGGATAATGTTATGTGAAACCCTAATATAGGGTGATGTTGAGTAAAACCATAATATGATAATGTTATGTGTAACCTTAATATGGGATGATGTGATGTGAAACCCTAATTGATAAAGATGGGAAACTCTAACCCTAATGAGGGAATGGTTATGTTATCTTTGTATTACATGATGTTGATATGAAATTGATATGGTTGTTATCAAGTATACTAACCATGTGAGATGCTTGTGTAACAAATATCCTGAATACCTTGGTCAGATGACCTGAAGGTAATAGTTACCTGATAAGTGATAAACATGTTTAGTGATGAACTAAGGGTTTGAATACCCAGATCCAGCAAATGTGATGATGGTGGTATTGAGGGATGTGAATTCCCAACAATGAGACAAGGGATTGAGATCCCAATGCTTTATAAAGTTTTGAAAAGTACTAAACTGGATCCGAAATTCATGTCGGTCGACAATATTGTCGACCGAGGAGCCCTTTAGGGTCGGTTATAAGAAAAAACCGACCCTAGAGGTGAAATATGGCTCCTTCTCGGTCGAAGAATTTGTCGACCGAGAGGTTATCGGTCAGAAAATTCATTGACCGAGGGAGCTCTAGGGTCGGTTATAAGGAAAAACTGACCTTAGAGGTGCTTATACACGTGAAATTTGGCTCCTTCTCGTTCGACGAATTTGTCGACCGAGAGGTTATCGGTCGACAAATTCGTCGACCGAGAAGAGCTTTAGGGTCGGTTATTTGGAAACAAATGACGCTAGAGGTGCTTATACATGCGTGAACTTAACTGGATCCAAGATTTATGTCGGTCGATAATATTGTCGACCGAAGGGACTTCTAGGGTCGGTTATTTGGAAAAAACCGACGCTAGAGGTGCTTATACATGCGTGAACTTAACTGGATCCAAAATGCATCTCGGTCGACAATATTGTCGACCGAAGGGACTTCTTGGGTCGGTTATTTGGAAAAACCCGACGCTAGAGGTGCTTATACATGCGTGAACTTAACTGGATCCAAGATTTATCTCGGTCGACAATATTGTCAACTGAAGGGACTTCTAGGGTCGGTTATTTGGAAAAAACTGACTCTAGAGGTGCTTATACATGCGTGAACTTAACTGGATCCAAGATTTATCTTGATCGACAATATTTTCGACCGAAGGGACTTCTAGCGTCGGTTATTTGGAAAAAACTGACGCTAGAGGTGCTTATACATTCGTGAACTTAACTAGATCCAAAATGCATCTCGGTCGGCAATATTGTCGATCGAAGGGACTTCTAGGGTCGGTTATTTGAAAAAAAATGATGCTAGAGGTGCTTATACATGCGTGAACTTAACTGGATCCAAGATTTATCTCGGTCGACAATATTGTCGACCGAAGGGACTTCTAGGGTCGGTTATTTGGAAAAAACCGACACTAGAGGTGCTTATACATGCGTGAACTTAACTGGATCCAAAATGCATCTCGGTCGACAATATTGTCGACCGAAGAGACTTCTAGGGTCGGTTATAAGGAAAAAACCGACACTAGAGGTGCTTATACACGCGTGAACTTAACTGGATCCAAGATTTATCTCGGTCGATAATATTGTCGACCGAAGGGACTTCTAGGGTTGGTTATTTGGAAAAAATGCTAGAGGTTCTTATACATGCGTGAACTTAACTGGATCCAAGATTTATCTCGGTCGACAATATTGTCGACCGAAGGGACTTCTAGGGTCGGTTATTTGGAAAAAAACCGACGCTAGAGGTGCTTATACATGTGTGAAGGCAAACTGGATCCAAGATGTCTAATTATCCGCATTTTTTGTAGACATATAAGGTCGGTTATTTGGAAAAACTGATCGTATAGATCAAGGCGCGAAGCCAAAATCAAGCAATTTTTTGCCGCGGGAAACTCTAATTGGCTTTGTAATCTAATTGTCTATAAGGTCACTTATTTTATGAAAACCGACCCTATAGAGATACACTACAAGGTCGGTTATTTTAAGAAAAGTGACCCAAGAGGTCTTAAGTGGTGCCCGCATTTTTTATAGACATATAAGGTCGGTTATTTGGAAAACTGACCCTATAGAGTTACACTACAAGGTCAGTTTTTTTAAGAAAAGCGACTCAAGAGGTCTTAAGTGGTGCCCACATTTTTTATAGACATATAAGGTCGGTTATTTGGAAAACTGACCCTATAGAGTTACACTACAAGGTCGGTTTTCTTAAGAAAACCGACCCAAGAGGTCTTAAGTGGTGCCCGTGTTTTTTTTAGACATATAAGGTCGGTTATTTGGAAAAACTGACCCTACAGGTAGTGACGTTATAACCCATTTATGTACTAGTGAAAGATGGAAAGACAACATGCATATATCTTTCATTCATATCTAAGAGGGTTATTGAGTTATTCAAATTGAAATATCTTATTATTGGGTCTCGTGTATGTCTATGAACACTCACTTGGTATATGTACCATTTGAAATAAAGATGAAAGAAGAATAATAAAATATTGAATTTACTTTTTAAGGTTGTTGTGCCACCCAATAATCTTGGATTCTTCATATTCAATTCGTGTATGTTCCATTTCCTTGCTTATAATGGTCATGCCATGCCCCATAGAGTATAAACCAACAAAAACTAAAACTTGGTCACATCCATTGCTAATATATATCTAATTGTAATAAAAACATATTTTGAATATACTTTTTTGTAGTTATTAACTTAACAATAATGTCAATGACATTGCATATACTAGGTTTTGAGTATTCAATTGTTAGATTTTCTTTTTAATTTAGAAATGTGATAGATAGGGGAAAGAGGCCATATGAAACATTATGTTTTCTAGGACTGGGCAGAAGCAAGTGATTTTTATGTATTTTTTAGTTTTAGCGTATTCAACTAATTGCTATCAAAAAGTACTCACAATTGTGAGATTTTGCCTTCAAATGTCTGACAAAGATACTTTGTCAAACAAATGTAAAATTGTCTATTCTCTATCAAATTATTCAATTTTTCCTAATTTATACTTTCTAGACAGTCATAGATTATTAAAAAAATACTTGAAAGTGTCAACTAAAAATAAATGCATCAAAATAGTAAATGTATCATAAAAAAATCTCAGTATGGGATATATAAAGCACACATTTTATTGATTTTTTCCCATATTCATTGATTACCTAGCTAAAAAGTTTTAATACTTTCTGAATCCTGGTGAAATGTTTTTTAGATTAACTTGCAATGTTATCTTTTCTTTATCCAAAAAAGTGGGCACTCAATTTCTTGACCTCCTTTTTGGCAAATTACATATTTTAGATTCAAGTCTATGTGTCAATATTGTTGGAACATCATGTTTCCCGTAAGGATGGGATGAATAATCTTATGCTGAACCATATTATGGGAGTAATATTTTGGCTAGGTTGAGCTGACAAGTTGTTTTTTATAGGAGAAACTTATTTAATTTGTCATGAATTTTCTATTCATTAAGGGTCTCTAACTAATTAAACAAAAACAATTACCTTTTTACGAGGCATATTCCTTTAGTTTTTGTTGACATGCCATTTACTAGATTTTTTTTGACAAGACATCTATTATACTAACCTTCTATAGTCCAATCCATATTATTGTTCTGTATAATAATCTGACACAAATTTTAATTTAATGAAACACAAATTATTTAAGGTGAAACATGACTATATATAGATAATCAAAACTAAAAATGATTTTTAAAATCATGCTATGGGTATAATATATTAGTTAGGCTTAGCTAGCAAGTTGTTTGTCATATGAGAAACTTATTTGATCTGTATTAATTTTCTATCCAATTAGGATCTCTACCTCATAATGAAACAATCTAACATGTTCAACTGAAAAATTATTTTTTATGAGACATAATCCTTTACTTTATGTTGACATGTCATTCACCATTTGTCACAAAGATAAACATGCTTTCAGGGGCCCCAATGCATATGAAGTATAATATATAAAAATAATAATTATCATAAAAGAGAAATATAATATTTTATTTATGAGGTTTTGTATTTCTCGTGGGTTTTCATGTAGATGGTACCACACTAATACGAAAAGTTTCTACCAATTGTGCTAGAAATTCTTATTTGTATGTGTAAATATAATTATCAAAATATATATACCTATTATTCTTTTTCATATTTAGTAATTCTTGCATAGGAGATGTCACCAAATAGTTTTCTTATACATAAGTTCTCCTACATTACTGGTTAGTTGATTTATCTTTATGGAAGTCCAACTCACACTAATGTAGATGTGTTGTACATTCTTGGTTATGGGAATCAGATATTGGGATTGAGTATTGTTATGTACTAATGTAATTAAAGTTAGAGTTGTGCAATTTTTTTTTCTAAAAATCCAATATTTTCTTACCATGTTATATAATATATAATTAAACTACATTTGCTACCATAATTGACCATATTATGGGTGAAATATGAATTATGAGAAGTTATTTGAAGTTGAAGTCATCAGAGGAGGCATATTACATGTGACACTTTGATCACAGCAAAATGAGATTACTCAAAACAAAGCGTGAAACTATCACTAATAAATCAGATTACCAGAAAACATGATAAATTACAACCGATCACATCACAACATCTGAATCTGAAACATATCACATCTAAGTCCATAAACATTGTCACATGTATTAAGTAACATGTCATAATGATGTACACATTACTATTCAGTGGCCCTCATGCCACAAACCTATTATATATAACAACGTTTTCACATATACAAGCCATTTCTATACAACCATAGTCTACTGCCAAAACCTCATATTGATATACAAAGTCTACAAAACATCAATTGTGATGAAACCCTAACATGTACATATCTATTATTGTGTTTGTTGGCCTAGAAACTCGTCCAAGATTTACTCAATAGGAGTAAATCTTGGATAGTCCCCAGTTTGGGACTGTTCTTGAACACCTAATCTCACTTAGGATGTAAGTGTATAATGTGTATTGGGTTTTCGAGAAAATTTCGGTAGCATTTCCTCGTTTGTTCTCTAAGTACATATGTACTTAGAGAACAGCGGGGAAATGCTGCCGAAATTTTTTTTGAAAACCCAATACACATTATACACTTACTAGTGAGATTAGGTGTTCAAGGATGCGATAGTTGGTACACATTTATTATATATAAGAATGACATCACATGTGTTTCTTTGCCTAGAAAGTGAACAATCATTGTTCTTTATATTACTTGTACATTGGTATAAATTAGAATGAACAATCACTAAATTATATATTGTTTGTATGGAGTCCGGCTTCATTGTAGATAATAGGAGTAAATCTTGGATAGGATGTAAGTGTATACCCTAATATTGTCCTAATATATACTTGTTTTCTCTTTGATCATAGAATGGATAGATCATGGATGTCCATTCACAATCGCCACACCCAGAGTGTATATCTGGTCTTGATCAGTTTATTAGATTTGCCGAGGAACATAGGAAAAAACCTACAGATAGGTTCTACTGTCCATGTAGGCATTGCGGTAACAACTTGAAAGTCAGCACTGGTGAGGAAATCAAAAGTCATGTCATGTGCAACAGGATTGTACAAGGCTATACAGAATGGCACTGGCATGGAGAGATTTCAAAATCGAAACCAGTAGATGTTGATAGCAGTGCTTGGGTGGAAGACATATTACGGTGAAGGATAAGAGTCCACATGAAGCTAAAATGTCATATTACAGTGTCATTGAAGACATATGGGAGTTTGACTACATAGATTTCAGAATTCCACTCTTTAAATGTAATTGGGTTGATAACACCAAAGGAGTTATAGTGGATGAATTGGGTTTCACTTTGGTGAACTTTGAAAAGATTGGTGAGAAGGGTGAACCATTCATATTGGCATCACAGGCAAAACAAATATTCTATATCGATGATCCTGCAAATGATAAATGGTCGGTTGTTCTTCATGGTAAAAGACAGTTCATTGAAGATCCTATAGATGAAGAAGAGTACTATGATAAGTATGATGACTCCAGTCCATTCTCAGTTGGGTTGCCAACTCCACAAGATATTGAAGCTAATGATGACTTATATGTGCACGGAGATCACAATGAAGGATTGTTAATTGATAAAAGATCACAATTTTAGAGGCATGTATGTTTATATTTTTTTATTGAAGCTAAATGTTTGCTTTTTTAATATCAATATCATTTTTAGATTTGATTTTTCATTATCTTCTAGTTAATACAAATGCTAAATGTTTTCCTTTTTCTAGTTAATACAAATGCTAAATGTTTGCCTTTTTCTAGTTAATACAAATGCTAAATGTTTGCCTTTTTAATGACATTTTCAGATGGCTGACCATGATGAGCATGATGTCCATGATGAGCATGAAGTCCATGATGAGCATGTTGTCCATGATGAGCATGGCGAGGATACCAATATAAGTTCTAAAAACATATCCTGTATTTCTATAAAATTCATTATCTTCTGGTTATGTCATATATCCCATATTTCTATATTGGGCTAATTCAATGTGTTAATTTTGTCAAATTTTAGGTTGATGATGCACATGTACCCACTGAAGCACTGCAGGAACTTGATGTGCATCACCAAAAAGTTAACAAGAAAAGGGGCATCACTCTGTTGAACAAGTTAATAGCGCTAAGTGGCAGTGGATCCAAATTGGTTGTGGAGTTTGATAATGGAGGAAATGCAATTGGAGTGAACCGCAATAATTTTGTGAACTATCTTGGGGTTGTCACTCGAAGCCATTGTGGTGTTAAGTATGATAATTGCATAAAGTTCCTCAGGTGAAGAAAGACTTGATAAGGAAGGATTTATGCGTGAGTTATTATATTTGCAATTCTATTTTGTAGATTACAAATTCTATTATTTGCAATTCTATTTTTGGATACTAGTTAATAACAATTCTATTTTA
This sequence comes from Alisma plantago-aquatica, assembly GCA_963693085.1. Classification (NCBI taxonomy): domain Eukaryota; kingdom Viridiplantae; phylum Streptophyta; class Magnoliopsida; order Alismatales; family Alismataceae; genus Alisma; species Alisma plantago-aquatica. The sequence goes on along the minus strand of OY856413.1, from coordinate 1,147,329,264 downwards.
CAGAATCTATTTGCATTGGATGAGAAGCTGCATCGTAAAAGCGTGATGCAACGCGCTGGAAAGATGCTTAGGAACTATAGGACAAATCTCAACAGAGAATACATAAAAGATAGTGATAAGAAGAAGAAGTCAGCCCTTGAATAGTGGAACTTCTTGGATAAAGAAGATTGGGACAATTTTGTTGCTTCAAGAAAATCTGAAGAATTCAAGGTATTAGGCGTCACTCCCAATTTAATTAATATATGTTGTATTCACTTATTCAAGATTAACATTTAGTGCTACTAACCAAATCATTAATGTGCATACTAACTAGGCCCTCAGTGAGGCGTAAAAAGCAAGGTGTGCACTGAATGTGCATGACCACACTATGGGTCCAAAGGGCTATGCAAGCGTTCACCAAAGACTACAGGCGGAGTCTGCTGCTACTCAGGAGTCTGCTGCTACTTAGGAGTCTGCCACACCCATGCCTTGCCATGATATCTGGATAGCTGGGAGGCAAAACAAGAAGGGTGAAATAAAGAAGCCCGTAACAGCTGAGGCGGGTGTGAAAATGGTAAAATACAACTCTTAGAGAAATCGTTTGAATATTTATTATTTATGGTGTTAACTTACCAATTTCTGTTGATGGTGATTAGCGGGAGCTGCACGAGCAGAGGAAACAAAGCATGTTCATCCCTCAAGGCATAAGGGATGAATTGACAGTTGCTCTGCGTAACCCAGAGCATCCTGGACGTGTTAGGGGTGCTGGCGCTGGTGTGGGCATCAAAGCATTCTTTGGGCCATCCCAGAACAAACCCAGAGCGGGACTTTCACAAGAAGAGGTAACCTATTCTTTTTTTAGAATGCTACTGCAAAAGGGAATTCAATAATAAGAAGCTAATGTTTCTTTTATCCATGTATAGGAGAATAAGAGAGTCGAGGATATTGTTTCCAAGAAGGTCAATGATATAGTTGCTGAGAAGGTCAAGGAAGAATTGCTGCGGTGGCAGGCATCTTAGGCTTCCAATCAGCCTATGGCGACCCACTCTTCTCCTGATGTACAGACTACAAGTAATCCTGTAGACCCCCCGCCTAACACGTCTGCTATAAGTATTGTTTATGACATTGTAGCTAGTCTTTTCAAGATGATATGTTTTCAAGATGATATGTATATATGTATAATATTCTTTACGTAAATTTTTAGGCATTGAAGCCATTCCGCTTAAGAATGCAAGACCATGTTGTTGCAGAGGCGCAGGCTTACCCGTCCCTTCCCGGGGAAATGTTTCACGGGACTCCAATGACACATGGCTACGTTCGTGTGAGCCCAATACATGTGTTACCCGATTAGAGGGAAGCTACATTGCTATATCCCCACCCAGATATTGATACACTTGCTGAGGCAGAAGGCGGGGTGATATTGTGGCCCAAAGCATATGTCGTCTACACTACTGAAATTGTAAGATAAATTTACATTACTTTAGATTGTTAATGTGTATATATGAGGTCAACTGATCTGAAATTATATATACAGGGAAAAAGAAGACACCCGGAGCACCTAGGCCTCCATCTCCACTTCCTGCATTACCAAGTTGGGTTCCAACTGACCTAAAATACCCATTAGGTCCTGCTTGTAGGGGAATGGCATGTTGGCTACGGGCACATAATATACATTACCCTATAATTATTTCTTTAGAAGCAAATTATGCAGGTCAATCATACGATAGCTCTTTATTTATACAAGATATTATTGAGTTGTTTATGTATGATTGGCTGAATACATCAATGATAGAGACATGGATAAGGTGAGATCTTGTTTATACATCTATATACCTTGTGTAAGATCCGGTGATCTGGTTTCTTATATATTAATGCATACGTAATATGTGTTTTGCAACTACTTAGTCGAAGATCAATGCAAATAATTTGCATTTGATCATGTGGGATTTTTGATTCCATCATTGATTAGTATGGTAGCTAAAGACCCTGATAGTGTTCAACAATACTGTATAGATTTTTTACAATTTTCGGTCAGAAAAAGAAGACTATAATAATAGCTCCATTGAATGTCAAGTAAGTTTACTTTATTTATAATTTGGACTTAAGAAAATTCCATTTTTATTGTGCATTTTGAGTTATTAATTTTTAACTTTTTTACCTCTAGTGGTAGACATTGGAAGTTACTAGTTATTGTCCCCGAGACGTTCACTGTTTATTATCTAGATCCTGCGGGAAGTACATTGAACACTAAAATTGGACACGTAATGAGAATGACATTATTCTGGTGAGAAATATTTCATTTTTATATCCTTTAACATATGTTATTACATTACTATTTAATTATGCAATTTACTATGTTACATTAACATGTAGGGGTTTAGATGCATTCAAAAATGCTGGAGGAAATGTCCCAAGGAGAAAGAACCAACCAATAATTTGGTAGAACGTAAAAGTAAGTTCCCGACTCCAATGTATATATTATTTATGTAAACTGTGCTTAGTTGTATTTTTTAATATTTTGTATGTTTCAATTTATAGTGCGCTACACAAGACAACGGCTGGGCATGCGCATACTATGTGATGCGATTTATGCAGATGATTATCAGACATGCCGCATTGGATATTAATACCATACATGAGGTATTATATATAGTCTCATTAGTTAGTATGAAATATATCAATCTTATTTTTATATTATTACTTATATATATACATCATTCTCTTTGCAGGTGTTTAAACTGACCACACTATAGGTAAACGCTTAAAAAATGTACATGTTCCATATACGATGGAATCATTAAATGAAGTAAGAGAAGAATGGGCAAAAACCATACAAGCAGTGGCGATTCTAAGATATAATTGGGATGCTGATAGCGATGCTGAATGATATTTTGTAAATGAATATTTCTGAATGTTTATACATGTCTGAATGTTTCTACATGTATTTGAATGTTTCTACATGTGTGAATGTGAGAATTGAATTGATGTCTGAATGTATCTACTTGTGTGAAAAAATATTTGTTGATTTTGTAGGTTTGTGGCCTGTTTGTAGGCTGATATCAATGGATGTCGTAAACCTACAGTTTAGAAAACTGAACTGCAGGTTCTCATCCTGCTGACCAGCAACAGCAGGCCTGCAAACTGATAAGAAAAAAAATTAAAATATAGGCGTCAGTTATTTATAGAACACCGTCATCAAAGGCCTACAACGTCGTTTATTGGATAAAACCGCCGCCTAGTGTGACAAACAATCCGACCGTGCAGGAAACCATAGCCGTGGTGGAAATGGCATCACTTATTCATATAAAACCGACGTCTATAGTAATAAACACGGCCGTGCATCGAAGCACGACCGTCTCATCTGGGAGTATGGCGTCGGTTGTTCAGTTGTTAACCGACACAAAAAGTGTCTTAGGTGGTGCTCTTTTTGTGGTGTGAACCCTATAGACGTCGGCTGACTATATATAACTGACGCCTATTAATCATATAGGCGTCGGTTATAAAACCGACACCAAAGAGTTCGACCTTTAGCGGCTCCCACATAGGCGTCACTTGAAAATTGTTGCTAAAACGGGTTAAACAACCGACACCAAAGGCGTGTTCTGTAGTAGTGATAGTATACGACTTTGAGATTCCACTAAGGGAGAACCTATTTCATGATCCAACAAGTACTGACGCTAAAGATGGATCTATGACATAGGGAAACTATATGATTATGGATTCACTTGATTAGTTAAGCCAATTGAGTGTCTTTTAGTATCAATCAAGTTACAATGTACAAATCCTAAACAAATTCTATAAAGATATGGGTATGTTACAACTCTGAAAGATATAAAACATATGAAGTATACACTTGTCACATCATCACGTGATACCACTGCCATACTAGGCCATCAACATTATAACATCATTAGGGAATAGCAATACCTCATCTCAATACTAGAGGATATCATCTCTCATATAGGCATTAAGCCTCCGCTAGGTCATGAGACCCAAAATACATCATTATCATTTGATCATGCCTTAACAAGGCTCATAATCATTCACACTGTGTCACATCAATTACACCATAGCATTCACTAGCTATGTTATTCAGTTCCACCTATAAGGTTAGAGTTACACAAGTAGGAGAGAAAAAATATCATCTCAAGCAAGCTCAACAATTATAGTATACATATGAGAATTAGGGTTAGGGTTTTCCCACATAGCTGATTAGGGTTTCCAATTCAATAATCATAATATACCCTAGATATAGCATCCCCCATTTATTTGAAGCATATTAGGGTTAGACATCATGGTTATGATTATTCAATCAATCACTTCATAGCACTAAGTATCCACCAATCATGGGTTAAGATGTAAGGACCAACATGATTAACATATGTTTAACGACCATCAAAGATATCTCTTTTGTAGAGACCGTTAGAATTGGTCATCCATGAGTAGTGATCCACTACACATGATACCAACATCAGAGCAAACAAGTGTTATGACCGCAACACAACCTTGGTCTTGTGTAGCGACTATAACACTTCAAAGTCTTTCGACCGCAATGCACCAACCAACTAAGAGTAGCAACCAACATGATCATCCATGGTGCTTCGACCGAAACAAACACTTAGTGCAGCAACCAACAAATGCACAAGATGTAGTGGCCAAGATTGACCAAGGTTAGCCATGTAGTGCCCGCAACACCCCGCCCATCATGCGTGAAAATACCAATTCAAACTAGAACTCGTCGACTACAACAAGGATCAGGAAATTGCATGTCGACCGCAACCGAACCAAACCAACAACTTGTAATGATCAAAAGAATCAGAGTGAGTGTAGCGACCATGAAGGTCAAACTACCTCATCAACACATAATCATCCTCAAAATAGAGAACAACCATGATCAAAACACATGGTAAATGTCAAGGTCACTAAGGACTATGAAGAAGGGAAAACTCCATACAAGATGGTCATCAAAACCCTAAAAAAACGTCATAATGACACACATGGAAAATCATGATAAGAGAGAAGAAACCATGTGTCAAGCTCATGAAATCCAAGATCAAAAACCTCCAATATCACATAGTAATGATGATAACACCAAAGATCATTTTGCATGTAGGAATCAACAACTCCTCAATTAATCATAATCGGGTACATGAAATCAGGGTTTAGGAGAAAGAGTAACCCATGAAAGAATACATCACAATCACAAAACATATATCATAAGAACATCATATAGCATATTAGATTAACATTTTAGTGATTATAAAAACAAAATTTAAACAAGATTTTGGTGCAAATAATAGAAGCGAGGAAAGTTATATAACCCGACTTATGAAGAAGATCAAGCTCCAAAGCCACAAGCTCTAAGAGAGAAAAGAAGCCCCAAATTGAGTCAACTCGTCAGATACAAGATCACCTCAAGAAGACAAGAAGACCATGGTCAAAGAAAAACTTAAGAAAGAGGGTGAAAAATCCTCGATCAAATAAGAGGAGGAAAGTAGAAGGAGAAGAAAGCTTCATCTCACTTGGGCCAAACCATAGTCTCCGACCCCTTGGCCAAACCATAGTCTCCGACCCCTGTGAAGAGAAGATTCTCAAGGTAGCCACCATGGTTGCACCATAGTCTCACGGCCAAGAAGGGAAGAAGGAAGGTAGGGTTTCAAAGGAAAATGCGATCAAAGATGAAGAACAATTTACCAAGAAGAAAGATCACCAAGAATCACCAACAAGAGGATGATCAAGTTCAAGATCACCACATGCAAGGAAGATCGGCCACCAAGGTTCCAAGATTAGCCTTCTCTAGCTCCACCAAGCTCTAAGGCAAAACAAAAGGAGAAGAGAGGGAGAAAAGAAAGCTAAAAGGATTGGTTGCATGTAGAAGAGAGAACTTATATACTCAAGGTTATGAGGCAGGTAAAGATATGAGGTGACAAGACATAAGAGAACCAAAAGGACACTTATCTCACAAAGGATTGACCATGTAAATACTCATACAATACATGCAACATATGATGATATGAACAAGGAAGTGTAGCAACCATTATGGTCCAGTACACCCCTTCGATCGAAGGAAAGATAGGGGAGGACATTGTAGCAACCGCTACACAATGCCACTCAAACCAAATGGTTAAAACACTAAAACACAACGCAACCCTAGCGACCAAAGCTAAGGGAAAAGCATCTAGGTCAAAGAAAATAATCCAAAAAAAGGTGCTTCATTTGAAGCACACCCAAGGCACAAAGCCCATCGATCGCTACACTCAGGAAACACCACATGGTCGACATCAACACTTCAAGCAAATCCATGCAAATCATGTAAACCCTAATATCATCTCAAGGTGTCACTTCATCAATCAAGGTCCAAACAAGGGGCCCCATAGCATCATCTTCTCTCTCTAGATGATAAGGAACAAGAAGCACAACCTACATGTGAAAAATTGCAAGATAGACCATCTTCATGGGAAAATTTCAACTTGGTCCAAAATAATCATTCATAGCTCAAACATCAACAACACGGGACCAAACTATAACCATAATATTGTCATATGTTATTAAGGCATCTCAAGAGATTACATCAAGGTTCAAGCATCTTATTAAGTAAAGAAAGAACACATAATCATTAGGATAGGTCAGGGGCCTTACATTAAACCCTAGAGTACAGTGGTTGTAGTCTTGTAAATGATATACATGATGATAATAAACCCTAACCATGGTGCATATACTTTTACATGTAAACTCGTAATTAGATTCCTATTTGGATCTAGAATTTGGATTGTATCATACTGTGGGGTGCTTCTCCCCCGCACCCCTTTGGCTTATGGGCTAAGGCACGCACAATGCCCATTAATTGGGTCGGTGAAGATCCAATTAATTTTGGACCGGATCTACAATCAGATCAACATAATTTTTCAAGGCACACAACTTACATGACCCTGACCAAGGTTTTAGGCTAACCCTATTTTTTTTTACTTAAACATGTTGCTTAGCACCTTTCTCTAATCATCTAAGAAGTAATTAGGGCATGTTGGAGGTTTGTGTTTCTTGTTTGAGCTTGTTTCTAGATGTTAGTGTTTTGTGGAGAGGTTTTGGTGCAACATGCAATTCACTCAATATAGGGGTTGATGTGCAAGTTTTCCACCTCTAGAGTGTTTCTTATGCCTCTTAGCATCATATAGAAGAGAGAGGAAGTGTTGGGTTCCTTGTTTTGGCCTTGATTGAGTGGTGGCATCCTTGGTGATGTTTTGGGCACATGTTTGAGGTGTGTTTTGCTCATCATAGTGTTGTCTCGGTCTTGAGAGCCTTGAAGAGACCTGGTATCAGTTCGTGGTTTCCTTAAGGAGGCTTGATATTGGTTGAGGGTGTATTGAGAGACATCCTTTCAGTTTGGTGGTACATTTAGGATCACCATATCATTTTGTTGTGACTCTAGAGATGTGCCATATCAGTTTGTGACCTAGGGTTTCATCCATATCGGTTTGTGAAGGGGATGGTTGGGTGTATCGACCTTGACCTTCCTTAGTGACCAAGTCAGTGAGACATAGATCCTATCACCTTGTTGCATGGTGTTACATGTGGCCTTTCTTCTTTGGCATGTGTCTTCTAGGGTTCTAAGATGGTGACACCTTCCCCTTGCTCTCTCTCTCATCGGCCATGTATATATACCCCTTTCTTCCCATGCAAGAGAACCCTTTTAGTGATCCTTGCTTTCTCTCATTGGTGGTGGACCTTGAGCTTGAAGAACACTCTCCATTGGAGCTTGGTGGGTAAGCAAAAAGCTTGTGGTGCTCTTTTCATCTTCTTCCTTGTTAAGCCATGGTTTTTTAGATCTCTTTCTCTCCTTCTTTCTTCTTCTCAGCCATGGACCTTGCTACCTTCTTTCCTCTATTTTTCTCTCTCTTAACCTTATTCCTATCTTCATTCATGGAGGTGTTTTGGAGATCGAGCTTGGAGGATCTTCTTCTACCTTGATCTCATGAAGCTTGGAGCTTAGCCTTGGATCTTAGAGCTTGGTGGTTGTTCTTGAGGGGGGTTATACAGCTCAAAAACTACTTTGTTATTATCACATTTCTACTTGTTACCTTGCTAGTTGTCCTTAGCTCATTATTCCTTGCTTGTTAGTAGCTATTCTTGGTAGCCTTACGTTCTGTTTTTGAGAATAGAACCTTGCTAAGTTGCCGCCATGAGATGCACCTTTCCTTTGCCTTGTTAGTATCATCATCATGAGGTAGAGGATGACTACACCAATATGATTGACTATTACCTAAAAAATAGGGTATAGGTGACATTTAAGTATGTAACCTTTTACCAAAAAGGTGACATGATTGACTATTACCTAAAAAATGAATGTCACCTATTTAGAGTGGGCTTTGTGCAATGTAACCTATTTGAATAAACGTCATCTATTAGTTATTTTCACATTCTAAAATAGGGCAATACGTGACATCATAGTATATCACCCACATTAAAAGAACCACACAAATTGATGTCACCCTTTTATCAAAAGTGAAGACAGTCATTATCAAGAAGCTAATATATCACACGAATGTATGTAGGTGTATGTGCATTTACAGCCCAACAATGGACATAAATTTCATATTCCGGTCACCAACCAAATGCAAATTTTTTTTGCAGTAAATTCAAGTGATTTCAGTAGAAAACTATAAATAGTTTATCATCATCTAGACATCACAAATGGATAACGAATAATTTCATTTCTTATAACAAGTAATCTGTTACATACTCATCATGTTTAATTGGTTACATTCATACACATGACCCAAATATAGCTTGACATAATCATAAACCCAAACATGAATTGAATCTGAAGTTCAAGAAAACCCACAACTAGTTGATCCCAGATGGGTAAACTCGGGCAAATCTGAACACAAATTGAACATTGCAGTCCAAAATTGGGAATCACCCAAGGTACCGAATAGAAGCTTGTCCTATATGGAAACTATATGTTCCTTTGTGCATGCATTGTCCAACTCATTCTTTACTTGATACAGCAAGAAAAGTTAATTGTTGGTAGAGCCAGCTTATTTCGTACTTTACTGAAGTACAACAGTAGTGTCATTCTGATTTCTCAATAATCTCCATCTAAACAAACAAAAAGACAACAATAGTCATGAATAGAGCAACAAAATATTGAATGACGCCAAGTTATAATTGACTCATGCTGATTGTTAATTGGGATCGAATCTTGAAATTAAGAGCACAGTTATAGTACACTATGATGAGCATTATTTGTTATGTTTAATGGAAATAATGCGAAAGTAAAAACATATCCACTTGAACAGAGAAAATCATAGAATTGTTGCTCAAGCATTTGATAGTGTTTATTCAGCATCAACAAAGATAAATCTAAAAGGTGAAGTTGAAGTATCCAGGTTTACTCTGAAATGTTGATTGTTAGCTGGACATTGCAGTACACTTCTATTCAACTTACAGTCAATTATCTTTTCAAAATATGACAGAAGCAACCTAGAACTACAGATCATCATGGTCGATATTCTCTTGCCTAGAAATCTCCTGTTGTCTAGAATGAAAAACTAAAATGCAAAGCATATAGTCCTTATATTCTTAAGGAACTATGATAATTTGAAAGAAATTCAGTAGATGTATCTATAGATACATGGCGAAAATTAATTGTGCAGTCGTGTTGATGACTTATGAAGAAGAAACACCTCAAAAACCAGGTGTTATATCCGTATTAGACACATATGGGACTTTCACACACTGTGGACAATCCTACACATGTATTGGGTACTTCTCTCGTCATGTCCACCAGTTTATTCATGGACCAAAACTCCTAGGAGTCCTCGACACTTTATGGATACGACCTTCACACATGAAATCCCTCCTCCCCAAACACATCCAACTCATGCAAGTCCTCTCACCCCCAAAATGACTTATCCTTAAGCTTACCCACCCCAATGTAGTGGGTAAGAATAATTACCCTTTTCTGATGAAGATCTTTAAGCGTATGGATAAAAGGGGTAAAAGTATGATTTTTTTTAGGTGTGTGACTATAAAACCGTTTCTTCCACCATTATAGTCTAGTAATATTACCGTAACCTATGGTACTACTTTTATTTCCATCATTATAAAAAAAAGCATACATACAAATTCACATTTGGTCTATAAAGAGACATTAAATAGATAAGGACATACTACATCATTGTGATAAGCTAACTGTATACATCTCAACATTAACAAGACACTACAATGGAACAAAGCAGTAGAGATTAAAAAAATGAAAAGCGCTACGTTGAGATTTAATGCAAAACTATACCAAGAACAAAAACGACAACAGTTTAAATAAAAGAAATTGGCTCGATAGGTTACACAAAGACCAACGAGGCTGAATGAAGACATTCACTAATTAGTGTGAATGTTACAGCAAAGAAAAACTACTGGAGTCGCAGCAGTGATATCCTTGTTGCTTTAGACACTAGCACAATGTTTATAGGGATGAGAAATATACTTTTTTTCCATTCGTGTCAATATTTCTCCACCGGAAACTGAAGGTATATGTAACTTTAAAACTTTAACAATGTCGCAGGAACACCAACTACACTATGTATCGTCATTTAAAAACAAATACTTACATTGTTCTATCACCTTCTATAATCATAGAGGTAAGCATAATTTCACCCCAATTGTTCCTTATCTGTCTATATATTAGAAGGTTAGGGACTAGTAGGTATAGATAATATATGTTCCTTATCCTCTTGATAATGAAGTGGGTCAGCGGGTGGTGGTAGGGGTGAGCATTCGGTTAATTCGGTCGGTTTCGGTTAATTCGGTCGGATTAAACAGTTAATTTGTAGTTTGAGGTTTTAACCATTAACCTAACCAAATTGTGTCGGTTAATTCGGTTATTATCCAATCGGTTAGTGGTTAATTCGGTCGGTTAATTTGGTTAACCAAATAACACTCATGTATGCAACTTGCAACTCATATATGCAGCTCTTAGACAAAATATCAATGATGTACACAATATCTATACTTGTAAGTCTTCCTTCTTGAATTACAGCCAGCCACGTTGATATATAGCTGCTGGAAATTCATTTCTTTGACCAGATCTAAGTTTGTAGGTCTTCCTTCTTAAATTACAGCCAGCCACATTGATGTATAGCTGCTGGAAATTCATTTCTTTGCCAAGATCTAAGCTTGTAGGTATTCCTTCTTAAATTACAGCCAACCACGTTGATGTATAGCTGCTGTAAATTCCTTTCTTTGACATAATATCAAGGATATAGGCAATAACTAATATTATTAGTCTTCCTCCTTGAGTTACAGCCAACTATATTGATGTATAGCTGCTGTAAATTCATTTATTTGACATAATATCAATGACATATACAAGAGCTAAGCATGTTGGTCCTCCTCCTTGAATTACAACCAATCATGTGAATGTAGGAGGGAACATTGCAATTAATTAGACCAAAGCTTGTCATTTATATTTCTTATTAGTAACTCAAAAAGCTACAAGGAAATCACTTATGTATACATCTCATGTATATAAATATTTGGATATGTATACTTCACATTACATCATTAGCAAGATAAGATTACAACAAATATCAAGATAATAGTATATATATTTTAATGCAAAAATAAAAATAAAAGTAAGAATGGGTTACCTAGAGCTGAGAAAATCATAGAAGGTACAAAATAAAATAGCAGAATGGATCAACCATGGATAGATCAAGAGCAGGCAACAAGAAGATTGCTAGACTAATGCAAAGTGTTGTCCACGTGCTGTAATCAACCACAAATCCCATAATAAATCAAACCAGCAGGCAGCAGCTAACCAACCGTCCAATAGAGACCAAGAAGATTGGAAGATGCCAACCAAAGTGGCTAATAATGCTCTTCAAAAACTGCAGCAAATGGCCAGAAAGATGGGTAGATGACCGAAATCCTTGGTTATGTAGAAGCGCAACATGTACTTGGTGACCAGAATAGGGGAGACTCAGACCGAGGTCAAGGGAGCTAGAAGAACCAGTGGTGATGAAAGACTTATGACCTGGAGTTTTGGTAGCTACGACCTGGAGTTTTGGTAGCGGATCCGCCGAGTGACAGTGATCCAGAACAGTTCAGCGGGACAGAGGCTGCAAGGCCTCTTGGAGCAGTAGACGTCTGCGGCGGCCAGTAGTGACAGAGGGACAAAATCGACACGCAAGGATGGATGACCGGCGCTAGGGGTGCGATGGCGCTACGGGTGCGACGGCGGGCTCTAGGGACAGGATGACTGGCAGGTTTGGCACTGTCGACTAGGGTTCACAACGTTTCTCGCTTGGGGGGAAGTTCCCGCGGCAGAACGCTGTCTCAGACTCTCAGAATGGACGTGGGCGTGGGGTGGGGCTGGGATCGGGAGTTGGAGTGTGAAACTGAAAGGAGAGTCTATGGGCCGACAGATTTTGGGCCTGTTAGGATTGGGTTTAGGTTTGTGTAAAATTTATTTCGGTTAATCGGTTAACCACATTAGAAAATATATTAACCAAACCGTTAACCGAATAACCAAATTAACTAATTTTTTTGACCGAATTAACCGATTTGGTCTAACCATATTGGTCAAATTCGAATTAACCATTTGGTTAATCAGTTTTAACCAAAGTTTGATCACCCCTAGGTGGTGGGGAAACAACACACGAGCAGAAAAATCTCCTATCCTTACCCTTGTCCTATAAGGTATGGGTAAGGTAAAGGGTAGTACCATACCCATTGACAGCCCTACCCAAAACTCATGGAAGTCATAACATCAAAGCTTCTCAAGGCGTAGTGACAAGTTCGATATTCGGCAATTTTTCGGCTGGCTAGAAAATATTAGAATTTGGAAAAAATCGAGAAAATTTGTGAAAAAATCGATAAATTGCGGGCAAAGTTCAATCAACTACTCGAAAATAATCGAGAATAAGTCGACTATACATACATATATATGTATGTATATATAAATGTTTGTATGTATATATGTGTATATATACATACATATCTGATACATGTAACTATTAAGGTCACAAGACATACAATCTTCGTGAGTGAAATTGAAGGAAAAAAAGTAAAGAATAGTTGAGCAATAATAATGGACTGTCCGGAGGAGTGGGGTTGGAGGTTTAGTGCATATTAGAAGTTTTGTTTACATGGTATGATGAAAAAGATCAAGTGACTTAAAAGAGAAAAGTAGTGAAAAATGTGAAAAGTCATGAAGAACTGTGAAAAATTGTATAAATCGCAAAAAAGCGGGATAAATTGTGAAAAGTTGCGAAAAATCGGCAACTAGCATATTAATTGTGATGAACGTTCAACAGCCTATAACATTGTGAAAAATCGTCGATTTTTCGTAAAATTCGAAGACTTGTTACTATGCTCAGGGGGACCGACTTCCAAAAATAACCAAATTCATAACTCTAAGATTTGCGCACATCGTCAAAATATTTGACAATTTTTTAGAAGTCATGTTTAAAATGAATTTTTTTCCTTGTTGTATGTGATGGCTGAATAACTCACAAGTGTGATTGCGCGCGGTCATTGATAACTGATCTAGGCCCAAATTTTATCTGAAGAGTTGATTGTACTTCTATGTACTTTCCCCATTTTTACTGGCAATCACAGTTCCAGATTTCTCAACTCAGTCAAACCTATCATGAATACGAAATTTGTGACTATGTTTGCCCAGATAAATAACCCACAGCTGGCATAGTAACAAATTCAGGATTCGGCAACTGCTCAGCTGACCAGAAAAAATCGCAATTCAAGAAAATCAATGAAGAAATCGACAAAGTTCGGTCAACTGAGGGAATAAATAGGGAATAAGTCAGATATATAAACACACACACACAAACACACACACACATGTGTGTGTGTGGTTGTGTGAGTGTGTATCGCCACATATAAACACAAAAAGAGCATTAAATCAGTTATCATTCAAAAATGGCAATAAGATAAGCACATGGCAATGGACGAGCTAATCAGAACAAAATTTCAAACAGAGCACAGCAAAATCAAATAGCTAATTCATATCAATAAAGATATAATATCTTCTAAATGAGTAATGGCACTATAAATAATGGGAGGAAGGGTGGTCAGGGGTCTAGGAGACATGGGAGAAGATAGAGCTGGGAACATTGACAGTTGAAAATTTCAAAACTCTGAACAATGAAAGAGGGAAGGGACGTCAGTATTTTGCAACTATATTTAACAAAAGTAAAAGAAACAGAGGGGGAGGGGGAGAAGGAAAGTATGAAAGTGGGAAGGGGAACTGACGTTTGAGGAAGGGGAGGGGAAATATACAAGAAGGGAGAGGAAGACTGACATTTGAGGAAGGGGAAATTGACATTAAGAGGGAGGAGGAAACAAGGAAGCCATTAGAAATTTCAATGGAGTTGCGAGCTCCACTGCTGCGTGCAGGCTCGCTGCTCGTGGCCAAGATCTGGGGCGACTGGGAAAGAACACGATTGAGAAACGATGAAGGAAAGGTTGATACAAACCGGACCCGAAGGAAAAGAGGGATCGATGACCTTCACCTCACTGCTGCTCGTATCAATCGTGATTGGGAGGGGAATTCTCATCGTCCAGACTCCAGAGGAAAGCGAAACTGACTGACGATGAGGGTGAAAAAAAAGCGATAGGTATTGGGAAAGCGGTAGGCGTGGGGTGATTCAGTTGGCTATTTTCATGCTGACCAGTCTTCCTAGTGCGGGTGTTTTAGGAAGCGGCGGGATTAAGTGGGGGGAAAGGTTGTTACATGGGTATTTTTCATAGTTAAAGTGTAAAATATAATTTTATTTTAGATATACCTATGCAACTATGGTTTATTATATGTTTCATTCAGTGATGATTCATACTTTGATTGTCTAAATTAGGCAGGACCAATGATATTAGAACCGGACCGGTGTTGACTCAAGATCAAGTTGAATCATAGTAGTTGAACTGGTTGGACCGCATTATCAGAATTCAGAAGCAATGCAAAGAATTTGAAATCAACATGATGACAGTAAAATATTAAATCGGAAGAAAATTGAATCGGTCAACATTGTATAAAGCAATTACTGGTCGGACCAGTCAACTAGTAATTATGAGACCATGTCACAAACATACACACACAAAATTGAGTTGCAAATAAATCAAAAGATAAGAAACTTGAATGTTGTCCTTATTATGATAACATTGTAGACATTTAGGGACCTAACCCAAATAATGATTTACCTTTGACACTGATCTTAAATCTCCATTCCCAACAAAGCAGCATATTTGAACAATTTGCTTAGAAAATGAAAAACCTATATAAAGGATAACATTAAATTGGTCATTTAATTTGTAAGAGGTAGGAAATGGCTTGAGAGCCAAAAATGTTCTTTTTTAAATCCAATTAGTATCATCATCAAATGATTGTTATACCTTTGGCTTGTATCAACTATGGAAATCAACATCATGCTCTGCCCGAGTCTTCACTTGAGCATACTTCATCAATGTGATATGAAGCCAAAAAGAAAAAGTATTAAAATTTGTAATAAGTGATGGAATGAGAATGATACAGAAAGTGGTTACACACAATTAGACACATACTCACCTAGATCTTCATGGTGGTGAGATTCATCTGTCTCGTCATCACTCATATTGAAACCCAAGGCATATGCACTTATTTCTCCATATTGAAACACAAAGCCCATCCAACTTCCCTTACAAGTCCTAGTTTGGAGAGTGTCACTACCTTCACGTGGAGACCGAGAGTTGTGCTAGTAAAGCATAGTAAATCATGAAGTTAAAAGTGAAGAAACATATTATCGAAGCAATTTGAAGACTTCTACAAATCCTACTACAACCATTGGATGTTATGAAGGATTCTATTAATATTAAAAGTTTCCTCAGTAAAATTGTAAAGGAACTGTCGTATTTAATGACATTTAGAGAAAGGGGGAAAGGCGGAAAGCTATTGCAGACCCCATCTTTGAGAGATTTAAGAACCAGTGGATGTTTCCAATCACTCTGAAGTCTAAACTTAGCATGACATGAACGTTTGTCACTTAGCAAAATAATAGGTCCCGAACAAGACATGTATGGGTTGTTCACTTAGCTAAATAATAAGCCCCCCTACAAGACCAATAGCCAGCAATCTAGATTGTGGACTTGTCAATGAAGCATGGGTATAAGTGTTCCACAAAGAAACTATCAACCTAGACAACATACCAAATAGTGATCACGCTTGGATGGTATTTGAGCTGACCCAAACCAGACATCTAAGTTTCCTTTCAAGTTCCTTAATTGCTACTTTGAGTGGCCCAATTGTGAGGCGACGGTTAAAGTAGCCTATGCCCTACCCTTAAAGAAGGGCCACGAGCGTAGTGCAACATTGATTGCATCACTCTCACACAAAGAATCACATAAATCAAGGTTGTCTAGGCAGCCAGGAAGCCGGGTGTGGTTGACTTGAGTAGTGTTCAAAATAAGATTGTCTCCAGGTGAGTTGATTTTATACATAAAAGTCTTATATAGTAAGGCTAGAGTATGAAAATTGAAAATGCGAGAAAGAATTAGCATTGTATTAATGTGACTACATTTACTGCTTAGTGGTTCCAAACACTTATTAATATAATCCACCTACTTATCTATAACAAAAGACAAGTGAGTCATAAACGTCCATGTTATATGTATAAAACCAAGCTGCAATGTACATCTCTATAGCACAAGCCATGTGAGTCATAAATTTCAAACAGAAACATACATAAATGATAATGGAGCCATAATGGTTGTCAAAAGTCTAGCTCATTTTACCTAGCCTTGATTCTATCAACAATGCACACCAACAATTATTAGGGATGAAAATTACTATTTTATTTAATTATGAGGTCATATCAGAACATATCAACTATACCATCAGCAACAGAGTCATCAAGACTTCAGTATATAGTTAAAATTATATCACACTACAAGGAAAGACTGTGTCTATAGCATGCTACATGTCAAAAGGAGTGTTCATAAAAATGTTGATGAGAGAGACCTATCCATATAGAACTATCTCAGACGGTTCTCAACCTCTTTTAGGTACTTCTAGTCAAAAAAACATAAAGACAGTTTCTTCCTAGCCAAATTCCACTTCCGGAAACCCACGAGAACAAAATTGGCTTTCCCTTCCAACTAGAACCAGACACAAGAATAAAATATATAGAAGACAAACCACTGTATATGAAGGGAGAAAAATATCTCATACCAGGGAGTAAGAAGCAAATTTACATCAAATTGCTTTCTGACTGTGTGCATCTTTCACTGTAAGACTGTCGTCCATCTTTGTTTGGACTGCTACGAGTAAGAGCTAGTTAGGAAAGGTCATGGAATGCTAGAGGCATAGCATTCTAGTGCAGTTTTCTTGTCTACTAGGATGCCTAGGCCATTGTTTTTGCTTTGTAGGTGTGTTCTATTGAGGATGTGCAATAACATGAATATTAGAGCAACACTCTTGACGAGTCCTTTATTTTTATAAAAAGAGGGTGAACGTAGTGCTGAGTGGTGAAATGAGATTTTGAACCCATAACTATTGAAGGGGGAGAGGTTTATGAGTGTGACACATTTCTTGTTTACCTTTTGTGTAGAGTATTGAGCTTGGCTTGAGCGGTGTCATCCTGCTTTTCACATCCAACATCGGCCAACGTCTAGATCCCCATATTGTATGGTCGTTGCAATAGAAGCTCCGATCTGGACCCTTTTGGCGGTATGATCAATTACCCATTGTCACCTTCCAAAAGCATCTCGGGTGCAAGAGATTAATGTAAACCAAAAAGAGTCGTAGTAGGGGTCACACATCATCTTTGTGACTCGAAGGCACATCAGAACCAGAAGGCATTTCGTCGAGCATACGATCTTCGTCTGTACCACTACAAGGTAACAAAGAAACTACATGATTAGAGTATATAGACACAAAGAGATTTAGAAGAGTGATGAATGAAAAGAACAAAGGAAGCCACTGTATCTTACATGGGAGACACACTAGCGGCGGCAATGTCCACTGTCGGACGATGGTGGTTTAGTTCTGGGGATGACAGATGGATTGCATCTTTCCCAACGGTTCCCCAAACCTCCCACAGACTTCCTCGGGGATCTCCACATATGATTCACCGGATGGAGTAGATCAATTGGACTAGTCTTCCAGATCACGTGACTCGCCCATGAAAAGGATGCGAGCAGAGATACACATGCGGAAGAGGGGTGGGGTGTTGGAAGGTGATGATGATTTGAGGAAGAGAGACAGAGGAGTGGCTGGTGCGCCGTGCGCAAGTGGGGGAAATAGAGGGGATTGACCGATCGTTGGGGTTTGGTTGGGGTTACTTGAAATTTTGCGTGCCCTAAATTTAGTTTCATTATATTCTATTTACATCCCCGTGATCTAGGACAATTTTTTTTTAACGGGAGATATTGATTCATCTTGTCTCCCATCAAGCTAAGCGTGTTGCAAATTTTACACTTGGGTCCCTGACAAGATAAATAACTTTTTAAACGAGGGTTGTCAAAGTTCTACCCAACTGGTTTGACTTTGAAATTAATTATTGCATATTAGATTTGCCAATCTATCTCTATTACATATCTTCACTACTTTGGTAATCTATGAGAAGTTATGTAACTCATTCTATATAAGTCAATCACATTGAGATTTTCATAGTACAAATTGAAATATGTCAAAAGATTACAATGGAGTTAGCTTAGGCCCTCATCATGTGAGTGCCCTCTCATGATGAGTAAGAGGTATTGCACAATGGAGGATGAGTATGCCAACTAGGGGTGAGCAAATAATGGTCCAGACTGCAAAACCAGACCGGACTGCTCAATTCGGTCTGGTCCATTTTGTGCTCGGTCCGGTCCGGTCCGTGGTCTGGGAATTTCGATGAGTTCGGTCTTCGGTCCGGTCCGGTCCAAAACCGGTCCGGTCCGGTCCGGACCACAGATTGACTTTTATATAAAATTCATGTATACTTGAAGGTGTATTCTATAATAATTACAAATAAAGTACATATATAATCACTACCAGTATAAATGTTTGATACTAAAGTTATATAATTGTTAGAAATGACTAAGATTATCAACTTTGTATAATTAAATAAGTTGTAAAAAATGTAAAAAAGGCTAATTACGGTCCAAACGGTCCGGTCCGGTCCTAGCACAAAACAGTTTGGTCCCGGTCCGGTCCTACCTCGAAACGGTCCGATCTACGGTCCATATATTTGTTAAAATTCGATCTGCGGTCCGGTCCGGTTCAGTCTGGTCTGGTCCGGTTCTGGAGGTGTCAGGTCCGTAACAAAAGATCGCGACCCACCCTCGGAGGACAACGTCACGACCGTAACAAACACATCGTCACAACCAGAGAAAAATGGAGTGTCATGTCTAGAAGTAGAATGGACCATCACGACTGAAACAAGGCCAACAATCACAACCAAAACCATCCCAAGTCCTTGAAAATAAATTTGGGAGGTGCCATGGCACATATGATGATAATTTCATCTCACAATAAGTCCTTAAAAATGCATTTGGGAGGTGTCAGGTCCCCATATCATGATAACATCCTCTCACAACAAGTCCATTAAATGTATTTGGGAGGTGTCATGGCCCATTTCAAGAAAAATGTTATCTCACATCAAGTCCCTACAAATGCATTTCGGAGGTTCCATGACCCATATCATGATACTTTCACAACATGTCCCTACAAATGCATTTGGTAGGTGTTAGGGCTCATTTCAAAACAAATGTTACCTCACATTAAGTCCCTAAAAATGCATTTGGGAGGTGCCACAACCCATATCTCACAACACAACATCGTGACTGTCTCCATGACGCACACTATGACTGTAATAGAATGTGATACAACAATGTTAAAGCAAGGCATCACGACCATTGTTACACATAGGCTTTGCGACCAACCCACAACACAACATCGCGATCCACCCTCATAGAACAATGTCACGACCATATCAAACGTAGTGTCATTACCATACCAAACTAAAGTGTCATGTCCAAAAGCAGAACGGACCATCACGACTGAAACAAGGCCAACCATCACAAAAAAAACCATCCCAAGTCCTTGAATATACATTTGGGAGGTGCCATGTCACATATTATGATAATGTCATCTCATAGTAAGTCCTCAAAAATGTATTTGGAAGGTGTCAAGTGTCATATCATGACAACGTCCTCTCATAACAAGTTCATGAAAATACATTTGGGAGGTGTCAGGGCCCATTTCAAGACAAATGTTATCTCACATCAAGTACCTAAAAATGCATTTGGGAGATGCCATAACCCATATCATGATAGTGTCCTTTCACAACATGTCCCTTCAAATGCATTTGGGAGGTGTCAGGGCATGTTTCAAGACAAATGTTATCTCACATCAAGTCCCTAAAAATACATTTAAGAGGCGCCACTACCCATATCTCACAACACAACATCACCATTGTCTCCACGACGCACGTCATGTCCGTGATAGAATGTGATACAATAACGTTAAAGCAAGGCCTCACGACCAGTGTTACACATAGGCTTGGCGACCAACCTACAACATAATGTTGTGACCCACCCTCACAACACAACGTCGTGACCGCATCAAATGTAGTGTCGCGACCAGACCAAAGTGAAGTGTCATGTCTAGAATAAAAACGGACCATCACAAATGAAACAAGGCCAACCATCACAACCAAAACAACACCAACTATCTCGACCTCAAACGCAAATGGTGCACATCTTTCTCGACCCACAACACAAGAAAAATGACTATCTTGAGCAAAATAAGATGCAACAACCCATATCATGATAGTGTCCTTTCACAACATGTCCCTCCAAATGCATTTGAGAGGTGTCAGGGCCCATTTCAAAAAAAATGTTATCTCACATCATGTCCCTAAAAATGTATTTAGGAGGTGCCACGACCCATATCTCACAACAAAACATCGCGACTATCTCCACGATGTACGTCGCGACCGTGATAGAATGTGATAAAACAACATTAAAGCAAGGTGTCATAATTAGTGTTACATATAGGCTTTGCGACCAACCCACAAAACAACGTCACAACCCACCCTCACGACACAACGGTGCGACCGCATCAAATGTAGTGTCGCGACCAGACCAAAATGAAGTGTCACATCCAGAAGCAGAATGGACCATCACGACTGAAACAAGGCCAACCATCACAACCAAAACCATCCCAAGTACTTGAATATACATTTGGGAGGTGCCATGACACATATGATGATAATGTTATCTAATAGTAAGTCCTCAAAAATGCATTTGGAAGGTGTTCGGTCCCGTATCATGAAAATGTCCTCTCCTAACAAGTCCATGAAAATGCATTTGGGAGGTGCCATGGCCCATTTCAAGACAAATGTTATCTCACATCAAGTCCCTAAAAATGCATTTAGGAGGTTCTACGACCCATATCATGATAGTGTCCTTTCACAACATGTCCCTCCAAATGCATTTGGGAGGTGTCAGGGCCCATTTCAAGACAAATGTTGTCTCACATAAAGTCCCTAAAAATGCAGTTGGGAGGTGCCACGACCCATATCTCACAACACAACATCGTGGCTATCTCCACAACGCACGTCGTGACCATGATAGAATGTGATACAACA
Source organism: Alisma plantago-aquatica (assembly GCA_963693085.1). Taxonomy (NCBI): domain Eukaryota; kingdom Viridiplantae; phylum Streptophyta; class Magnoliopsida; order Alismatales; family Alismataceae; genus Alisma; species Alisma plantago-aquatica. The sequence goes on along the minus strand of OY856413.1, from coordinate 1,147,307,668 downwards.
ATGTTAAAGTAAGGTATCACAACCAGTGTTACACATAGGCTTCATGACCAACCCACAACACAACGTCACGACCCACCCTCACATCACAATGTTGCGACCACATCAAATGTAGTGTCGCAACTAGACCAAAGTGAAGTGTCACATCCAGAAGCAGAATGGACCATCACGACTGAAACAAGGCCAACCGTCACAACCAAAATAACACCAACTGTCTAAAACTCAAATGCACATGGTGCACCTCTTTCTAGATGGAAAACACAAGAGAAACGGCAATCTTGACCAAAACAAGACCCGACAACCCATATCATGATAGTGTCCTTTCATAACATGTCCCTTCAAATGCTTTAAGGAGGTGTCAGGACCAATTTTAAGACAAATGTTATCTCATATCAAGTCCCTAAAAATGCATTTGGGAGGTGTCGCGACCAATATCTCGCAACGCAACATCGCGACTGTCTCCACGACTCATGTCATGACCGTGATAGAACGTGATACAACAATGATAAATCAAGGCATCAAAGTAAGTCCTTAAAATATATTTGGGAGGTGCCACAACACATATGATGATAATGTCATCACATAGTAAGTCCTTAAAAATACATTTGGGAGGTGTCAAGTCTCATATCATGAGAGCATCCTCGTATAACAAAATATCACTATATCAATTTATGCAGGCTGTAACAGATTCAAGCATGCCAATATGTATATTTACAATCAGAAGCCACACATACAGATTCCTCGAGCTTCTAATTATGATGGGGAAATGAGAACTAACCCGTCCCAAAGGAGGACGGCAATCGACAAAGTTCACTGGGGGTGCGAGCCTCACTATTTCTTGCAACCTCACTGGTGCTAGCGTTAGTACCTGGCGACTAAGAAAGAGGGGCGAATAAAAAAGAAGCAATTGAAGAAGGAAGCAGGAAGATGAGGAACTAACCAGAAGCGAAGGAGAATAACGATCGGACAAACTGCAGGGGCGCGGGATCCACTGTTGCTTGCGACATGATGGACAAATTTCAGTGGAGTTGCGAGCTCCAATGTTGCGTGCAGCCTCGCTGCTACTCGTGGCCAAGATCGGGGGCGACTGGGAAATAACAGGATTGAGAAACAATGAAGGAAAGGTAGATACAAACCGGACCCAAAGGGAAAGAGGGATCAATGACCTTCACCTCACTGCTGCTCATGATCAATCGCGGCTAGAAGGGGAATTATTGTCATCCAGACTCCAGTGGAAAGTGGAACTGACTGACGATGAGGGTGAAAAAAAGTGATAGGTATGGGGTAAGCATGGCGTGGGGGATCTGGTTGGGAATTTTCGCGCTGACCGGTCTTCCCAACGCGGGTGTTTTAGGAAGCAGCGGGATTAAGTGGGGGGAAGGTTGTTACATGGGTGTTTTTCACAGTCAAAGCGTAAAATATAATTGTATTTTAAATATACCTATGCAATTATATTTTGTATACTCCTTTAATTTACAACATCAAATTTTCAAGACTATCCTATTTCTCACCTATCCTCAAAGATGTTCTTGAAGGCCGAATGGTACTCAAATTTAATTTTTTTGGGTAAGATTTATTGAAGACTTAAATCTGATTACACAATGTAATGTAAAATCTGCTTTAAATTAGGTTAAATAATGTCATATTTTGGCAATTGGGTCTGATTTGGGGAAACAAATCTATTTTGTAATCATATTTTATTGCTACAAATCTTCTTTTATGTCTCAATTTGTAATCATGTTGACTCATATTCTCTCTCTTTCTTCAACCATTTAAATGCATTAAAGATACAATATGCAATTATCTAGTTTCCTTATTTTTTTTACAAAAGGATATAAATATTTGTGATAGTATCTACTATAGAAATATTTAATTGATCATGTGTCATATAAAGGGAAAGACTTTATGGATGGAAAACATGGCAAGATTTATATTTTAACATTTAATGTCAACAATTTTATTATGGGTGGTCAAAAATATTGAGGAAACATTTTCTTACTACAAGTCTTCTTTTATGTCCAAATTTGTTATCACGTTGACTCATATTCTCTCTCTTTCTTCAACCAATTGAAATGCATTATAGTTACCATGTTTAGTAAACCCCTCTATGTGTGTGTTTGTTTCCTTGTATTTATAACAAAAGGAAATAAATATTTGTGATAGTCTACTATAGAAATATTTAATTGGGTTTAATGTTATTCTAATTGATCATATGTCAAATAAATGGATTAAATATATATGTACATATAAATATTTAATTGAGTTTAATTTTTATTGTTAAAAGTCATCTTTTATGTCTCAATTTGCAATCATGTTGACTCATATTCTCTCTCTTTTCAACCAATTGAATGCACTAAATTCAATTACAAGTAATTTCCTTCAACATTGTTACTTTCCTTATTTTTATAAAAAAAAGGATATAAATATTTGTGATAGTCAGAAATATTTAATTGGGTGTAATATTATTCTAATTGATCATATGTTAAATAAAATGTAAGACTTTATGAATGACAAAAATGGCAAGATTTTTATTATAACAAAAATAATATTTTCTCATTGGGTCTCCTAGAACAATCAATTACAAGTAATTTCCTTCAACATTGTTAGTTTCCTTATTTTTATAACAAAAGAATATGAATATTTGTGATAATCTACTATAGAAATATTTAATTGGGTTTAATGTTATTCTAATTGATCATATGTCAAATAAATTGAAAGACTTCATGGATGGCAAACATGGCAAGATTTATATGATAACATTTAATGTTAACAATTATATTATGTGTGGTCAAAATATATGGGCAAACATTTTATTGCTACAAGTCTTCTTTTATGTCTCAATTTGTAATCATGTTGACTCATATTCTCTCTCTTTCTTCAACCATTCAAATGCATTAAAGATATAATATTTAATAAAGCCCTCTATGTGTGTGTATATATATACACACATATATATGTATATATATTATGGCATCCTCTCACATCAAGTCTTTGAAAATGCATATGAGAGGAACCACCTCCAATATCATGACAATGTCCTCTCCCAACATGTCATTTTAATTGCATTTGGGAGGATATGTGACCAATATCATGATAGTGTGCTCTCACAGTAGGTCCCTAAAAATAAATTTCTGAGGAGCCAGGGCCCATATCATGATGGTGTCATCTCACAACATGTCACTGAATATGTTTTTGGGAGGAACCAGGGCCCATATCATTATGGCATCCTCTCACATCAGGTCTTTGAAAATGCATTTGAGAGGGGCCACATCACATATCATGAGAATATCCTCTCCCAACATGTCATTGTAATTGCATTTGGGAGGATATGTGACCACTATCATGATAGTGTGCTCTCACAGTAAGCCCCTGAAAATAAATTTCTGAGGAGTCAGGGCCCATGTCATGATGGTGTCGTCTCACAACATGTCACTTAATATGTTTCATATAATTGCTCAAAATATTACATAAAAGCTCTCACAGAAGCGCAAGCAACAAACTGGGTTGCCAATCCTTGTTAGATGGCAAACCCATGGACCCAAAAATAAAATCATTACATGTAGATGAAGGCATCATAAGATTCCTATTTATATATGTTGAAGGCGTTGAAGAAGAGAAACTGCATCATTGGAAGGCACCCTAAAGGTGTCAAAGGTGAAAGGTAGAAAATGATGTTGATTGGCCTCAGATATTGTTCCATGTTTATGAACTTTTTGTATTGCTGCCTCGGACGCTGCCTACCCTTCTTTAAAGTTTTTTGAAAGGATACCTGTCAAGGGAGAAACTCCTGTTAGGTCAAAACATGCATGTTTTCCATTCATCCAGTGAAATAAAAGAATGTCTGTAGGTCGCAATGAATGAACACCATCAGATTATGTGCTAAGGAAGGCCAAAGGAGCTTCTTTCAAAACCTTTAACCCAGACCGAGTGCCAACATCATGACAAAACTTATAACCAGGCCGCGAGTGACCATTTACAACATGATCACCAAAGGCATCAAGATCTGTGATGTTGCAAATTAGACAACGTTCCTCACCTAGATACAAGGGAATCATAAGCCAATACCGAAGGATAGCTCAATACTCAATGGGTAACATAGAAAGACCAAGGCCATCAATAGGAACAACCCTTAAAAAAATTTGTGCATGATCAGCTTGTAAAGGAGTGAGAATAGCATGTTGCCGTAAGGATAGGTCACTTGCCATGATTTTCTATATGACCATTTTGTAGTAAGCATCTACCAAAATAGATTGGGTCTTTGGAGTGGTAGAATGCATACTTGTCAACATAGACCAACATAAAGATGGCAAGATATTGCATATGCAAGCATGTGCTTGGACAAAGGGGAGCCCTGCAGGCACGCATGTGACCTCACGCAACATATGGTCTTGGAGATCTTTAGTGTGTATCTGAGAGGCAACAAAAGCAAATTTACTAACATCATGAGAGGACTTGATCCCCAATCCCCCTAGATGCATAGGAAGTGTAGCCAAACACCATTGTAAATCACTAAAACATGGGTTGTCACCAACCACAATACGCTCCAGACAATGATGAAGACCATAATAAAAATATCCAACACATGTGTGATAGAAGAAGGAGGTGTTGTATGAAGATCAAACAATAGTTTGGGCAACCCAACACAAGACCTAAGAAGAAGAAGCTCACATTATGGGTCCTGGAGTGAGGACATGTGATCCATCATATCAAGGGTCTTCATCACATGTTTATGGAGAAGGTCCTTCACAAAGGATGCGTCTGTAGAAAATTGGGCCACCTAGAATCTTCACTCCACGCCCTGGATGAGAGATGTCAGTTGGAAATAAGCCTACCTTCGAGCCTCATCTAGGGTCATCAGATGGACAAAAAATCTGTCTTCTTAGCATTGAGATGAAGACCATACATCGGGCCTCGCTCCTGAATGAGGGATAGAGCCTTTGAAACAACCTCTGTGTCCCCAACGAGGGTACCATCATCAAGGTAGAAAGAAAGGAGGTCAAGTTGACATGCATCATTTGCCTGGTCACCTTGTTGTACCTCGACATAATAAAAAAGAGGCTTGCCATGATCCATATAGAGAGGAGATGGAGAGATATAGAAAAACTCAACCCATCATACATAGAAGGGAAATGAAGATGAACCTCTCAGAATATGGTAGATCTATCAACCATGTTGAAGGCATTGTTGAAGTCAATAAAAGCCATGGGGATTGTAGTGTGGTGTTGTTGTTCATAGACAAGTCGAGTGACAACATGTAGAAGGGCCTCAACACCACCAGAAATACCAACACCATATTGATGATCCATAAGATAAGGGACGACATCAGAACTTACACCCTTTGCCGCAACTTTGGATACAAGGCACTGCCAAATAGTACCCATAGCAATAGGCCGAATGCCATTGTCTTGTTTGAGAAAAGGAGTGAATGGAGCACTGAAAATGTAGGGAGCTAGGTAATCTAGACAATGACCAGTGAGCCAAAGATTCACCACAGTTGAAACTGCATTAAAAAAATCATCTTTCACTATAGTGGCAGCCCCACATATATAATCAATAAGATGTTGTGATCGTAGGCCATCACGTGCACAAGTGGTCCATTTCTTGAATGATAAAATGGCTTCTTCAATCATAGAGCAAGAAGCAACAAATGGAGAGCTAGAAATTTTAGATTCAGGTTGTACCAATGGCAGTGGAGGTTGAGGGTCTTTATCTTCAAGATAAGAATAATTAGCAACTTTTGTGGGGGTAACACCAGTATAGGATAGAACACAGATGGCAGTAGAAAATTGGCTATCTTTGATCTTAGACTTGGCACGTGAAATACAAGCTTCAGAAGAATGTTCTCGCCCAGTAGGACAACAATGAGCCAAAATCTGAGCCAGGAGTTGTTGAATGCCATCAGGTCCTGAATTCCAAGTCTCCCAAGCCTTAAGGATCATAAGTTGTTGTAGAGAGATGCATTTTAGAGAAGACTATTCTTGAGCAGACTTAGGGGAGAAGTGATACAGAACACATGCTGGAAGTAACAAAAGATGAATCCATGCATCAATAGAGCGGGGGCAAGAAGCCACCTAGAGTAAGCAAGCACGAAGACTGTCAGCAAAGGGCAAACGATAAAGAAGAGGGATGCTCTTTACGGTAGGGACACCCATGCGGAAGATAGAATCTAGAAGATCTGTGTCGAGCTATAGTCGATCAACAGGAAGAGGCGGTGGCTCAGTACGCTGACGAGCTGACAGGGTGCAAGGAACAGAATCTGGAAAGCCAGAATTGATGGGAGCAGAAAAACCAACTATCACATCGAGTGATGTCTCACCAGGCTATCGAGGTAGAATGGTAGTAACATCAGAGCCATCAGAAACTTGATGAGGACATGCTTTAGACCATGGAATGATGCCAAGCTAGACACCACACATCCAATGCTTGGAAGAACACAGAGCAAACACCAAGCCCTCCCAAACATCTGCATACTCCAACGCCTTATGGATTCCATCAACACAACTCAGTGAAGATAAATGAACAACCCAAAGATGATTACCAAAACTGTTAGCTGCTAACGGTTTGCCGCGACATGTATGGAGGCTCCTAAAAGGACATGAAACTTATGTAGTAGGTCCAACCATGCAGGATGTAGGCCCTGCACGGTAAAGGACCACAGGAACAACCTCATGGTTGTTCACTTGTGACACACCAAGATGGTCATAATGTGTCATTGCCGATGTGGGAAAACTGAATTTTTCCATTAAAGAGAGTGGAACTGAGACATGGAGGGAACCCTCTCATGTATGGCGGCCAGCATGGCAGTCCTTCCTGCTGGGTTGACCAGTGCCAAGCCTTCTTAACACACGAGTGTAGGGAACTGTGTATGGGCAGCCGCCTCCGGGGATCGATGCTGGACTCTATCGTATCGATCCTCGATGTGTTGAGACCTGGAGGGCTAGGCACTAGGGATGCTCCGAGCATATTCTTTCCCTACTCCCTTGCTGCTATGGGTGTGGTTGCCAAAAAAAGGGCAGCCACTACCGGTATGGCCAAGTCCAACAAAAGTTTATAAGTTGGATCGAACTTGAAGTTATCGCCGAACCTTTCTGGTCGCCTTCCGTCCGCATTCGGGAGACACTATGGTAAGTCGGATCTGGATACTATGGTGTGGGGGAACAAGACGAGCAAAGAACCCCTGCCATCAGCGACATTGGGGAAGGTGCAATAATTAATCAGAGGTAGGTGGGAGCCAAATAGAATCATCGTCGGTGCCCATGTCACATGCAGCGGCTCGGCGCCCTTGCATCGTATCATCGTTCAGCGCACAGTGACCAAATAAGTGTTGATATATTCCAACAAAAATACACTCGGGAGGAGCCATGACACATTTCTTCTCATAAAAAGTCTCTTTCAATGCATTTCTTAGGAACTGGGGCCCATATAGTGACAATGTCCACTCACAACAATTCTCTAAAAATGTATATGTGAGGGTTGGGGCCCATATCACGAGAATTTCCGCTAACAACATGTCCCCTGTAATGCATTTGTGAGAATTCAAGGCCCATATCAAGACAATGTCCTCTCATAGTAATTCTGTAAAAATTCTAAGGTTAGGTGACATGAATTTATATTATCTATAACTTTGATGACACACATACATGTCACCTAAATGTTATGTCTCCTTGTATATTACACTTGACTCATATACATGTGTAAACCCCGTTTAGAACATAGGTGATTCAAATGTATGTCACCTATAGTGTGTCACCCTTTCAAGTATGATAAAATGTCTATCACCTATGTTGCACAGACTACACGTGACATACATGCATGTCACCTAAAGTATGTCACCCTTTCAAATATACAAAAATGTATGTCATCTATTTTACGTAGGCCTACTTAGATTATAAGTCATGTACAAACATGTCACCTAAAGTGCGTAACTTTTTACATTACTGTCATCTATACTATGTTTTTTGGTAGTGACATAAGCTCGATGTCTTTGCCATATGACAACCACACAAATAATTCAAGATCTGACTCATGACCTGCATGGACTACACAAAGGGGAATAGCTGATATGACGTTTTTACGGTTGAATGCATGGACTACCTTAGATTTCTCCTAGGATATATTCTCTAGCCCAACAGGTCAAGCAGCTATGATTTTTTATTGAAGGGAGCAAACTCGTGAGTTATTACTATAATAATCATGACCAACTGATTCTTTAACTTTGCTGCGTTGAAAGAACTTCTTGCATGGCCACAATATTAATTTAGTGTCTTACAGAACATCCAGTAAGTTTTACTGCCTTCCAAAATGAACAAAATCGACTTCACATTGATTGATTACAGAGATATACATGTTGTTAGATGTGCATTAAGGATAAACAAATTCATATTGAATTCAAAATTGCTTTGTTCAGTACATGCTAATTGATTGAACATTCCTTTCATATATTTCAGAATCAGGCGCACCAATACATTCTTGACCATATATGGTATGTTTTACTTGTCATATATGGTTCTACGTCCACCAATCTATGGACTGACGGGCTGTTCTCGAAAGACAAATGTTTAGATGTAATTCATCTAAGATGTACAAATTATTACCACTAAAGGTTTCAATTTCTCAATTTCTGTATCACTTACAAGTGCTTACTTTTTTAAAAGAGTACGACAAAATCCCAACATGATCACGTGACTACCCCAAAAATGTAAACTTGCAATCCCTGTACGTCATCGCCTACTCAGGAACCAATTAAAACTCACAATATGTGTCCTACGCAATGGGTAAACACTTCCGAGAATAATTCCCATTAGGAGTGTACAAGTGCTCATTCATCTAGATAGAACTGTAAGTAATCTCAACATTTTTAATTCATTTTTCTGTTGCAAGGAACTTTTAAATTGTAGTTATTATTATCATGGAATACAATATATAGATTATAGAAAATGAAAAGTAAAATTATGTGCTTGTGTTTAATAGAAACAACAAGTGCATTACCATCATGCCATTGGTAATGCTCGATGATGATAGTCACATTCTTCTCATGTGTCCTTTGTTCGTGTATTCCTTTTCTAGGCATCACAAGTCAGATTTAGAAGATGTTATCATCTTTTATATGTACATATATTGATAGAATCTGAGGCTTTATAGAAGATACATGTTTATTAAAAATTCTGACTCTAATATTCATGTCCAACAAACTATAGTCACATTCACTGTTCACATAATGTCTTTTTTGTTTTAGACTTTAGAGATATTCTAACTTTTGAGTTTTATCTCTTTTACTGCTATATTTTATTCTAACTTTTTACATTAGTTACATTTCTTATATTTTTTGTGCATTTACATCTTTAGACCAGTACTATTGCCATTCTTTTTTAAAAGTTTTTATTATTCTGACCAAGAAACTATAGAGTTGGGTCCGAGCGCCAGATATGGATTTTGGAAAAGTTGTGCAAACATTCTTATTTAACATTATAGACCCAGACTTCACCCAAATACCATATGCTAGAGAAGTTGGAATTACAAATTATTTATATTTTTGTACATATATATTGTTAAAGAGAGCCATATGGCTTGAAACTTTACACTAGAACCATACAACTCTATTTGTACAAAGTGTCATTAGGGATGTTGTGCAAACACTAGTACAGGAATGGTCTATAGCGTCGGTTTTTTTAAGCCTGCAACGTCACTTTTTAACTGATGCCTAAGTGGCCATCGCTATAGACTTTTCTCTATAGCGTCGGTTTATTTGACCAGAAAAAACTGACCTTACAGAGTAAACACCGACGCAAAAGGTTGTAAAAAATCTGACCCAGGCGAGAAAAAAGGAGCCTGTAAGGTCGGTTATTCCAAAAAAACCGACCCTGTAAACACTCTCGGTCGAGAATATTGTCGACCGAACACATTTTCGGTCGACAATTTTCTCGACCGAGAGAGTTTACAACGTCGTTTTTTTTAGAATAACCAACGCTAAATATTGAATAACCACTTCAGTTCTCCTTCTCGTTCGACGAATTTGTCGACCGAGAGGTAGTTTACAGTGTCAGTTTTTTTAGAATAACCGACACTAAATATTGAATAACCACTTCAGTGCTCCTTCTCGGTCGACGAATTTGTCGACCGAGAGGTTATCGGTCGACAAATTCCTCGACCGAGGGAGCTCTAAGGTTGGTTATAAGGAAAAACCGACCTTAAAGGTGCTTATACACATGAAATCTGGCTCCTTCTCGGTCGACGAATTTGTCGACCGAAAGGTTATCGATCGATAAATTCGTCGACCGAGAGAGTTTACAGGGTCGGTTTTTTGGAATAACCGACACTAAAAATTTAAATAAATATTTCAGTGTACCCCTCGGTCGAAAAATTGTTGACCGAAAATATTTCAGTCGACAAAACAAAGCGTGAAACTATCACTAATAAATCAGATTACCAGAAAACATGATAAATTACAACCGATCACATCACAACATTTGAATCTGAAACATATCACATATAACTCCATAAACATTGTCACATGTATTAAATAACATGTCATAATGATGTACACATTACTATTAAGTGGCCCTCATGCCACAAACCTATTACATATAACAACGTTTTCACATATACAAGCCATTTCTATACAACCATAGTCTACTGCCAAAACCTCATATTGATATACAAAGTCTACAAAACACCTCCAAGGATATGAGAGTACATGAAGAATACATAGGACTCTACTACAAACACTGACAGCATATTCAACATTTTACAATTGTTGCTCCTCTTACTACTTAGCCTCAATCACACGATCTCTACCTAGTCGTACACGACCACTTAAAATATGTAGAAACCCACAGAGTGAGACTAACATTTTAGCGAGAGATATAACTCTCTACCAACATCTATTATAAGCACAAATAGATTAAAGCAACAATATAGCATCATGTTCAAGATGAGAAGATTCAGCTAAATGATATGAGTAAAGTGGTTAACACTATTTAAGCAATTCAACCATCTACAACTAAGTTGTAGAACATCTTATGCTTTTAAGTAGGAATATGAAGAACATGTATAATAGTTGATTTCTCTTACCGTATTATAATTCAAGAAATTAGTACAAGAGATAAGGCAAATGGTCATCAAATGTGAGTCATGTTTAACCCTAAGCAAGTATACTACATAGTTGTATTACATCTTTTATTATTCCTTGAGGAGATGAGGTATATAACTCATACTTCAACTGACAACAACTAAGTCAAAATTAGTACCATACAAGATATAGGAGGAGTTAGACTCCTATGATCTCCCACACCCTCTGTCAGTCCGAGTCTGCAACAATGACATATAAAGTCTAAGTATAATACAACCTAGTCTGCCTTGGTGTATAGGCACAACACTTGTGAAAATTGAGTTACCGACTGTAGCCGCACCCATGTCGAGGTATGACCGCAACCATCCTCAAATTATCTCATCTATGTATACTGAATCACATCACAAAGATATGTCATCGACTATTCTCCTGTCAGGGAATGATCGCAGCTAATCCTGTGAAATGCATATACTTAATACACTAGTACAGAAACATCATTCAATGTCACTTTTCTGGGCGTTGGTTATTTAGGAAATATGACGCCTATAACATTCAACATCGGTGATGTAGGTCATCCGACGTCTATAGTCAAGACACTGGTACCGCTTTATATTCAATGTCGGCTGGGTAACACAAAACCGATGCCTAAAATCGCCCGCAAAATCCAATTTTCGAGGGAAAAAAATTTGGCCCCAAAGTGTCACATACAACGTCGGTTATTTAGCATCAAACCGACGCCTATATAATATGAAAATTTGCGCAAAAAGTTCCAGCTTAGGTGTCGGTTATCCTTTGATAACTGACGCCGATAATGGTTCCGGCCAAATTATTTAGGGCAAAATTTGTCTAATTGGACGTCGGTTGTATAAGTAGAACTGACGCCGAAGAATTTAGGTGTTGGTTTTATGTTATAACCGACGCCGAATACCCACTTAATAAACCCTCGAATAGCCACTGTTCCCCTTTCTTCTGTTTCATCACGAAGCAACTGTTCCGCCCCTCTGCTCTTGCTGCGTCGCCACCCGCCCGCCCGGTGCTGCTCGCCACCTGCTACTGTCGCTCACCGCCGACGCCGGACGCCGCTATTTGCTCGCCGTCGATGCCAGACACCACGAAGCAACTGTTCCGCCCCTCTGCGTCACCTCCGCCGTCCTCTTTGCCGCTGGCCTCCGTCTTCTTCCTTGCCGTCACCGCTGTCCTCCTTGCCATCGCCGCTGCCTGCTCTGTGCTCGCCACCGTCCTCCCTGCCATGTCGCCTGCTTGCCTGCTGCCCGCTGTAGCCTCCAGGTAGTAGTCGTAGCCTCTGTTCTTCCTTCTCCCTAGCTCTTTACCTACAGCAAACATGGCTATGGCTGTGTTGGCCTACCACAGCCATGCTGGGCAGCACGGACGTGGTAGGCCAACACAACCATGACCGTATTTGCTGTTGGTAAGGATATGAACAAATCTATATGTAATGCTTTATGTAAATTCTAGGATACGAACAAATCTTTTGCTTGCATATATTTGTGCTTCTAATCCTAATGCTTGACCTAATTTAGAAAATTTTGATGCATGTTGAAATAAGATTTAAACTTGTTCATTCTAGCATCCTAATTTGATTTGATTAAACCCTAACATTGATGGAAACCTAACATCAATTGTGATGAAACCCTAACATGTACATATCTATTATTGTGTTTGTTGGCCTAGAAACCCGTCCAAGATTTACTCATTAGGAGTAAATCTTGGATAGTCCCTGGTTTGGGACTGTTCTTGAACACCTAATCTCACTTAGGATGTAAGTGTATAATGTGTATTGGGTTTTCGAGAAAATTTTGGTAGCATTTCCTCGTTTGTTCTCTAAGTACATATGTACTTAGAGAACAACGGGGAAATGTTGCCGAATTTTTTTTGAAAACCCAATACACATTATACACTTACTAGTGAGATTAGGTGTTCAAGGATGGGATAGTTGGTACACATTTATTATATATAAGAATGACATCACATGTGTTTGTTGGCCTAGAAAGTGAACAATCGTTGTTCTTTATATTACTTGTACATTGGTATAAATTAGAATGAACAATCACTAAATTATATACTATTTGTATGGAGTCCGGCTTCATTGTAGATAATAGGAGTAAATCTTGGATAGGATGTAAGTGTATACCCTAATCTTGTCCTAATATATACTTGTTTTCTCTTTGATCATAGAATGGATAGATCATGGATGTCCATTCGCAATCGCTGCACCCCAGAGTTTATATCTGGTCTTGATCAGTTTATTAGATTTTCCGAGGAACATAGGAAAAAACCTACAGATAGGTTCTACTGTCCATGTAGGCATTGTGGTAACAACTTGAAAGTCAGCACTGGTGAGGAAATCAAAAGTCATGTCATGTGCAACGGGATTGTACAAGGCTATACAGAATGGCACTGGCATGGAGAGATTTCAAACTCGAAACCAGTAGATGTCGATAGTAGTGCTTGGGTGGAAGACATATTACGGTAAAGGATAAGAGTCCACATGAAGCTAAAATGTCATATTACGGTGTCATTGAAGACATATGGGAGTTTGACTACATAGATTTCAGAATTCCGCTCTTTAAATGTAATTGGGTTGATAACACCAAAGGAGTTACAGTGGATGAATTGGGTTTCACTTTGGTGAACTTTGAAAAGATTGGCGAGAAGGGTGAACCATTCATATTGGCATCACAGGCGAAATAAATATTCTATATCGATGATCCTGCAAATGATAAATGGTCGGTTGTTCTTCATGGTAAAAGACAGTTCATTGAAGATCCTATAGATGAAGAAGAGTACTATGATAAGTATGATGACTCCAGTCCATTCTCAGTTGGGTTGCCAACTCCACAAAATATTGAAGCTAATGATGACTTATATGTGTGCGGAGATCACAATGAAGGATTGTTAATTGATAAAAGATCACAATTTTAGAGGCATGTATGTTTATATTTTTTATTGAAGCTAAATGTTTGCTTTTTTAATATCAATATCATTTTTGGATTTGATTTTTCATTATCTTCTAGTTAATACAAATGCTAAATGTTTGCCTTTTTCTAGTTAATACAAATGCTAAATGTTTTCCTTTTTCTAGTTAATACAAATGCTAAATGTTTGCCTTTTTCTAGTTAATACAAATGCTAAATGTTTGCCTTTTTAATGACATTTTCAGATGGCTGACCATGATGAGCATGATGTCCATGATGAGCATGAAGTCCATGATGAGCATGTTGTCCATGATGAGCATGGCGAGGATACCAATATAAGTTCTAAAAACATATCCTGTATTTCTATCAAATTCATTATCTTCTGGTTATGTCATATATCCCATATTTCTATATTGGGCTAATTCAGTGTGTTTATTTTTGTCAAATTTTAAGTTGATGATGCACATGTACCCACTGAAGCACTATAGGAAATTGATGTGCATCACCAAAAAGTTAACAAGAAAAGGGGCATCACTCTATTGAACAAGTTAATAGAGCTAAGTGGCAGTGGATCCAAATTGGTTGTGGAGTTTGATAATGGAGGAAATGCAATTGGAGTGAACCACAATAATTTTATGAACTATCTTGGGGTTGTCACTCGAAGCCATTGTGGTGTTAAGTATGATAATTGGCATAAAGTTCCTCAGGTGAAGAAAGACTTGATAAGGAAGGATTTATGTGTGAGTTATTATTATTTGCAATTCTATTTTGTAGATTACAAATTCTATTATTTGCAATTCTATTTTTGGATACTAGTTAATAACAATTCTATTTTACAGAATCTGTTTGCATTGGATGAGAAGCTTCATCATAAAAGTGTGATGCAACACCCTGGAAAGATGCTTAGGAACTATAGGACAAATATCAATAGAGATTACATAAAAGATGGTGATACAAAGAAGAAGTCAGCCCTTGAATAGTGGAACTTCTTGGACAAAGAAGATTGGGACAATTTAGTTGTTTCTAGAAAATCTAAAGAATTCAAGGTATTAGGCGTCACTCCCAATTTAATTAATATATGTTGTATTCACTTATTCAAGATTAACATTCAGTGCTACTAACCAAATCATTAATGTGCATACTAACTAGGCCCTCAGTGAGGCGCAAAAAGAAAGGCGTGCACTGAATTTGCATGACCACACTATGGGTCCAAAGGGCTATGCAAGCGTTCACCAAAGACTACAGACGGAGTCTGCTGCTACTCAGGAGTCTGCCACACCCATGCCTCGCCATGATATCTGGATAGTTGGGAGGCAAAATAAGAAGGGTGAAATAAAGAAGCCCGTAACTGCTGAGGCGGCTGTGAAAATGGTAAAATACAACTCTTAGAGCAATTGTTTGAATATTGATTATTTGTGGTGTTAACTTACCAATTTCTGTTGATGGTGATTAGCGGGAGCTGCACGAGCCGAGGAAACAAGGCATGTTCATCCCTTAGGGCATAAGGGATGAATTGACAGTTGCTCTGCGTAACCCAGAGCATCCTAGACGTGTTAGGGGTGCAGGCGCTGGTGTGGGCATCAACACATTCTTTGGGCCATCCCAGCACAAACCCAGAGCGGGACTTTCACAAGAAGAGGTAACCTATTCTTTTTTTAGAATGCTACTGCAAAAGGGAATTCAATAATAAGAAGCTAATGTTTCTTTTATCCATGTATAGGAGAATAAGAGAGACAAGGATATAGTTTCCAAGAAGGTCAATGATATAGTTGCTGAGAAGGTCAAGGAAGAATTGCTGCGGTGGCAGGCATCTCAGGCTTCCAATCAGCCTATGGCGACCCACTCTTCTCCTGATGTACATACTACAAGTAATCCTGTAGACCCCCCACCTAACACGTCTACTGTAAGTATTGTTTATGACATTGTAGCTAGTCTTTTCAAGATGATATGTTTTCAAGATGATATGTATATATGTATAATATTCTTTACGTAAATTTATAGGCATTGAAGCCATTCCGCTTAAGAATGCAAGACTATGTTGTTGCAGAGGCGCAGGCTTACCCGTCCCTTCCTGGGGCAATGTTTCACGGGACTCCAATGCCACAGGGATACGTTCGTGTGAGCCCGATACGTGTGTTACCCGATTGGAGGGAAGCTACATTGCTATATCCCCACCCGGATATTGATACACTTGCTGAGGCAGAAGGCGGGGTGATATTGTGGCCCAAAGCAGATGTCATCTACACTAATGAAATTGTAAGATAAATTTACATTACTTTAGATTGTTAATGTGTATATATGAGGTCAACTGATCTAAAATTATATATACAGGGAAAAAGAAGACATCTGGAGCACCTAGGCCTCCACCTCCACTTCTTGCATTACCAAGTTGGGTTCCAACTGACCTAAAATACCCGTTAGGTCCTGCTTGTAGGGGAATGACATGTTGGCTACGGGCACATAATATACATTACCCTATAATTGTTTCTTTAGAAGTAGATTATGCAGGTCAATCATACGATAGCTCTTTATTTATAGAAGATATTATTGAGTTGTTTATGTATGATTGGCTGAATACATCAATGATAGAGACATGGATAAGGTGAGATCTTGTTTATACATCCATATACCTTGTGTAAGATCCGGTGATCTGGTTTCTTATATATTAATGCATACGCAATACATGTTTTGCAGCTACTTAGTCGAAGATCAATGCAAACAATTTGCATTTGATCATGTGGGATTTTTGATTCCATCATTGATTAGTATGGTAGCAAAGACCCTGATAGTGTTCAACAATACTTTATAGATGCTTTTACAATTTTCGGTCAGAAAAAGAAGACGATAATAATAGCTCCATTCAATGTCAAGTAAGTTTACTTTATTTATAATTTGGACTTAAGAAAATTCCATTTTTATTGTGCATTTTGAGTTATTAATTTTTAACTTTTTTACCTCTAGCGGTAGACATTGGGAGTTACTAGTTATTGTCCCCGGGACGTCCACTTTTTATTATCTAGATCCTGCGGGAAGTACATTGAACACTAAAATTGGACACGTAATGAGAATGCCATTATTCTGGTGAGAAATATTTCATTTTTATATCCTTTAACATCTGTTATTACATTACTATTTAATTATGCAATTTACTATGTTACATTAACATGTAGGGGTTTAGATGCATTCAAAAATGCTGGAGGAAATGTCCCAAGGAGAAAGAACCAACCAATAATTTGGGAGAATGTAAAAGTAAGTTCCCGACTCCAATGTATATATTATTTATGTGAACTGTGCTTAGTTGTATTATTTAATATTTTGTATGTTTCAATTTATAGTGCGCTACACAAG
Organism: Alisma plantago-aquatica; assembly: GCA_963693085.1. Classification (NCBI taxonomy): domain Eukaryota; kingdom Viridiplantae; phylum Streptophyta; class Magnoliopsida; order Alismatales; family Alismataceae; genus Alisma; species Alisma plantago-aquatica. Next base: position 1,147,290,319 of record OY856413.1, on the reverse strand, counting down.
ACAACGGCTGGGCATGCACATACTATGTGATGCGATTTATGCAGATGATTATCCGACATGCCGCATTGGATATTAATACCATACATGAGGTATTATATATAGTCTCATTAGTTAGTATGAAATATATCAATCTTATTTTTATATTATTACTTATATATACATCATTCTCTTTGCAGGTGTTTAAAACTGACCACACTATAGGTAAACGCTTAAAAAATGTACATGCTCCATATACGATGGAAGCATTAAAGGAAGTAAGAGAAGAATGGGCAAAAGCCATACAAGCAGTGGCGATTGTAAGATATAATTGGGATGCTGATAGCGATGTTGAATGATATTTTGTAAATGAATATCTCTGAATGTTTATACATGTCTGAATGTTTCTACATGTATTTTAATGTCTCTACATGTGTGAATGTGAGAATTGAATTGATGTCTGAATGTATCTACTTGTGTGAAAAAATATTTGTTGATTTTGCAGGTTTGTGGCCTGTTTGTAGGCTGATATCAATGGATGCCGTAAACCTGCAGTTCAGAAAACTGAACTGCAAGTTCTCATCCTGCTGACCAGCCATAGCAGGCCTGCAAACTGATAAGAAAAAAAAAATTAAAATATAGGCGTCGGTTATTTATAGAACACCGTCATCAAAGGCCTACAGCGTCGGTTATTGGATAAAACCGCCACCTAATGTGACAAACAATCCGACCGTGTAGGAAATCACGACCGTAGTGGAAATGGCATCGCTTATTCGTATAAAACCGACGCCTATAGTAATAAACACGGTCGTGCAGCGAAGCACGATCGTGTCGTCTGGGAGTATGGCGTCGGTTGTTCAGTTGTTAACCGATGCAAAAAGTGTCCTAGGTGTTGCCCTTTTTGTGGCGCAAACCCTATATACGTCGGCCGAATATATATAATTGACGCCTATTAATCATATAGGCATCGGTTATAAAACTGACGCCAAAGAGTTTGACCTTTAGCGGCTCCCACATAGACATCGCTTCAAAATCGTCGCTAAAAGGGGTTAAACAACCAACACCAAAGGCGTATTCTGTAGTAGTGATAGTATACGACTTTGAGATTCCACTAAGGGAGAACCTATTTCATGATCCAACAAGTACTGACGCTGAAGATGGATCTATGACATAGGGAAACTATATGATTAAGGATTCACTTGATTAGTTAAGCCAATTGAGTGTCTTTTAGTATCAATCAAGTTACAATGTACAAATCCTAAACAGATTCTATAAAGATATGGGTATGTTACAACTCCGAAAGATATAAAACATATGAAGTATACACTTGTCACATCATCACGTGATACCACTTCCATACCAGGCCATCAATATTATCACATCATTAGGGAATAGCAATCCCTCATCTCAATACTAGAGGATATCATCTCTCATATAGGCATTAAGCCTCCACTAGGTCATGAGACCCAAAACACATCATTATCATTTGATCATGCCTTAACAAGGCTCATAATCATTCACACTGTGTCACATCAATTACACCATAGTATTCACTAGCTATGTTATTCAGTTCCACCTATAAGGTTAGAGTTACACAAGTAGGAGAGAACAAATATCATCTTAAGCAAGATCAACAATTATAGTATACATATGAGAATTAGGGTTAGGGTTTTCCCACATAGCTGATTAGGGTTTCCAATTCAATAATCATAATATACCCTAGATACACTATCCCCCATTTTCTTGGAGCATATTAGGGTTAGACATCATGGTTATGATTATTCAATCAATCAGTTCATAGCACTAAGTATCCACCAATCATGGGTTAAGATGTAAGGACCAACATGATTAACATATGTTTAACGACCATCAAAGATATCTCTTTTGTAGAGACTGTTAGAATCGATCATCCATGAGTAGAGATCCACTACACATGATACCAACATCAGAGCAAACAAGTGTTATGACCGCAACACAACCTTGGTCTTGTGTAGCGACTATAACACTTCAAAGTCTTTCGATCGCAATGCATCAACCAACTAAGAGTAGCAACCAACATGATCATCCATGATGCTTTGACTGAAACAAACACTTAGTGCAGCAACCAACAAAGGCACACGATGTAGCGGCCAAGATTGACCAAGGTTAGCCATGTAGCACCCGCAACACCCCGCCCATCATGTGTGAAAATGCCAATTCAAACTAGAACTCGTCGACTACAACAAGGATCAGGAAATTGCATGTCGACCGCAACCGAGCCAAACCAACAACTTGTAATGATAAAAAGCATCAGAGTGAGTGTAGCGACCATCAAGGTCAAAATACCTCATCAACACATAATCATCCTCAAAATAGAGAACAACCATGATCAAAACACATGGTAAATGTCAAGGTCACTAAGGACTATGAAGAAGGGAAAACTCCATACAAGATGGTCATCAAAACCCTAAAAACAACGTCATAATGACACACATGGAAAATCATGATAAGAGAGAAGAAACCATGTGTCAAGCTCATGAAATCCAAGATAAAAAACCTCCAATATCACATAGTCATGATGATAACACCAAAGATCATTTTCATGTAGGAATCAACAACTCCTCAATTAATCATAATCGGGTACATGAAATCAGGGTTTAGGAGAAAGAGTAACCCATGAAAGAATACATCACAATCACAAAACATATATCATAAGAACATCATATAGCATATTAGATTAACATTTTAGTGATTATAAAAACAAAATTAAAACAAGATTTTGGTGCAAATAATAGAAGCGAGGAAAGTTATATAACCTGACTTATGAAGAAGATCAAGCTCCAAAGCCACAAGCTCTAAGAGAGAAAAGAAGCCCCAAATTGAGTCAACTCCTCAGATACAAGATCACCTCAAGAAGACAAGAAGACCATGGTCAAAGAAAAACTTAAGAAAGAGGGTGAAAAATCCTCGATCAAATAAGAGGAGGAAAGTAGAAGGAGAAGAAAGCTTCATCTCACTTGGGTACCACCTTGGCCAAACCATAGTCTCCGACCCCTGTGAAGAGAAGCTTCTCAAGGCAGCCACCATGGTTGCACCATAGTCTCACGGCCAAGAAGGGAAGAAGGAAGATAGGGTTTCAAAGGAAAATGCGATCAAAGGTGAAGAACAATTTACCAAGAAGAAAGATCACCAAGAATCACCAACAAAAGGATGATCAAGTTTAAGATCACCACATGCAAGGATGATCGGCCACCAAGGCTCCAAGATTAGCCTTCTCTAGCTCCACCAAGCTCTAAAGCCAAACAAAAGGAGAAGAGAGGGAGAAAAGAAAGCTAAAAGGATTGGTTGCGTGTAGAAGAGAGAACTTATATACTCAAGGTTATGAGGCAGGTAAAGATATGAGGTGACAAGACATAAGAGAACCAAAAGGACACTTATCTCACAAAGGATTGACCATGTAAATACTCATACAAGACATGCAACATATGATGATATGAACAAGGAAGTGTAGAAACCATTATGGTCCAGTACACCCCTTCGGTCAAAGGAAAGACATGGGAGGACATTGTAGCAACCGCTACACAATGCCACTCAAACCAAATGGTTAAAACACTAAAACACAAAGCAACCCTAGCGACCAAAGATAAGGGAAAAACATCTAGGTCAAAGAAAATAATCCAAAAAAATGTGCTTCATTTGAAGCACACCCAAGGCACAGAGCCTATCGATCGCTACACTCAGGAAACACCACATGGTCGACATCAACACTTCAAGCAAATCCATGCAAATCATGTAAACCCTAATATCATCTCAAGGTGTCACTTCATCAATCAAGGTCCAAACAAGGGGCCCCATAGCATCATCTTCTCTCTCTGGATGATAAGGCACAAGAAGCAAAACCTACATGTGAAAAATTGCAAGATAGACCCTCTTCATGGGAAAATTGCAACTTGGTCCAAAATAATCATTCATAGCTCAAACATCAACAACACAGGACCAAACTGTAACCATAAGATTGTCATATGTTATTAAGGCATCTCAAGAGATTACATCAAGGTTCAAGCATCTTATTAAGTAAAGAAAGAACACATAATCATTAGGATAGGTCAGCGGCCTTACATTAAACCTTGGAGTATAGTGGTTGTAGTCTTGTAAATGATATACATGATGATACTAAACCCTAACCAGGGTGCATATACTTTTATATGTAAACCCGTAATTAGATTCCTATTTGGATCTAGAATTTGGATCGTATCATACTGTGGGGTGCTTCTCCCCGGCACCCCTTTGGCTTATGGGCTAAGGCCCGCACAATGCCCATTAATTGGGTCGGTGAAGATCCAATTAATTTTGGACCGGATCTACAATCAGATCAACATAATTTTCAAGGCACACAACTTACAGGACCCTGACCAAGGTTTTAGGCTAACCCAATTTTTTTTACTAGAACTTGTTGCTTAGCACCTTGCTCTAATCATCTAAGAAGTAATTAGGGCATGTTGGAGGTTTGTGTTTCTTGTTTGAGCTTGTTGCTAGATGTTAGTGTTTTGTGGAGAGGTTTTGGTGCAACATGCAATTCACTCAATATAGGGGTTGATGTGCAAGTTTTCCACCTCTAGAGTGTTTCTTATGCCTCTTAGCATCATATAGAAGAGAGAGGAAGTGTTGGGTTCCTTGTTTTGGCCTTGATTGAGTGGTGACATCCTTGGTGATGTTTTGGGCACATGTTTGAGGTGTGCTTTGCTCATCATAGTGTTGTCTCGGTCTTGAGAGCCTTGAAGAGACCTGGTATCAGTTTGTGGTTTCCTTAAGGAGGCTTGATATTGGTTGAGGGTGTCTTGAGAGACATCCTTTCAGTTTGGTGGTACCTTTAGGATCACCATATCATTTTGTTGTGACTCTAGAGATGTGCCATATCGGTTTGTGACCTAGGGTTTTATCCATATCGGTTTGTGAAGGGGATGGTTGGGTGTATCGACCTTGACCTTCCTTAGTGACCAAGTGAGCGAGACATAGATCCTATCACCTTGTTGCATGGTGTTACATGTGGCCTTTCTTCTTGGGCATGTGTCTTCTAGGGTTCTAAGATGGTGACACCTTCCCCTTTCTCTCTCTCTCTCATCGGCCATGTATATATACCCCTTTCTTCCCATGCAAGAGAACCCTTTTAGTGATCCTTGCTTTCTCTCATTGGTGGTGGACCTTGAGCTTGAAAAGCACTCTCCCTTGGAGCTTGGTGGGTAAGCCAAAAGCTTTTGGTGCTCTTTTCATCTTCTTCCTTGGTAAGCCATGGTTTTCTAGATCTCTTTCTCTCCTTCTTTCTTCATCTCAAGCCATGGACCTTGGTACCTTGTTTCCTCTGTTTTGCTCTCTCTTAACCTTAGTCCTATCTTCATTCATGGAGGTGTTGTGGAGATCGAGCTTGGAGGATTTTCTTCTACCTTGAGCTCATGAAGCTTGGAGCTTAGCCTTGGATCTTAGAGCTTGGTGGTTGTTCTTGAGGGGGGTTATACAACTCAAAAACTACTTTGTTATTATCACATTTCTACTTCTTACCTTGCTAGTTGTCCTTAGCTCATTATTCCTTGATTGTTAGTAGCTATTCTTGGTATCCTTACGTTCTGTTTTCAAGAATAGAACCTTGCTAAGTTACTTCCATGAGATGAACCTTTCCTTTGCCTTGTTAGTATCATCATCATGAGGTAGAGGATGACTTCACCAATATGATATGCTAAACTGATATGATATGTTAAACTGATAAGCTTTCATCTAAACCGATATACCTACCATGATGGGGTTTGTTATGATCTAGTGATGACTTGTGAGGAAGAGGGTTGAATCTCCATGCTTTTAGTTGAGTATGGAAGTTTACATGGGAAACCTTGATCCGATATACATATAATCTGAAACACATGCAATTTGATACACCTAGAGTTGAAGAGGGAAACATCTCCCTTGAGGTTCAACGAATACTACTCTAAACCCTAGTGGTTGATATCCTTTGGTGATCTTTGAGGACGATACCCTAGTTGTTGGTATGGTCGATACCCCATGATGGTGAAGGTGGTCGATATCTAAAGGGATACTTAGGTCGATACCCTATGAGATTTTATGGCCGATACAATTTCTTATATACCTCTAAACTGATACCAAATGTTGATAAACTGATACCAAGTGATGATAAACCGATACCATGTGATGATAAGCTAATACTCACCTTGAGTTTGATAGGTCGATAATTATTTAGGTTAGTTTCCCGATATCTAGGGTTAACCAATACCCTAACCCTAACTGCTACCCTATGTGATGTGTAGTGATGCATCTTGTTGATGTTAGGGTCACATGGTGCGATGTGATACCATATGGTGTAATATTGTGTATGATGTTGAAAGATAACTCTCTCCCTTTACATGTTTCATAATAATGATAGAAATATGTTTCTAAATATACTTCATAACAATGAAGTGAGTAATGATTTAAAGATGGTTGTTGATCTAACCTTGTAAACCCTAAATTGAGTTAGAAGAACTCTAACCCTAATGATGTAGTGGGAATGACATGAAACATAAGAGATAGTAGTGTTGATGATGTATGATTGATCTTAGCTGCTTTTCCTAAACCTAATGCACCATAAGATGATGATACTATGAGTGGTTCACCCTTAATTAAAGAACCTAGCCTTAACTCTTCAAATAAGTGAGGAATAATATAACTCATGTGCTCATCTTAAGGAAAGGTTATAATCCATGGAAAGTATCTTCTATATTCCCTTTTCATATAATCTTAACTTGTAGAGTAAGGTTAATGATACTACAATGGGTATACACATGAGGGTGGTGCTAAGTCTTGTTGAAATACATGGCGGCAACCTTGGTGTAGAAATCGTATAACGAGTCTAATGCCTTAATAGGTGCTTTTTGGATAGCTTGAAGTGATACCATCTAGTTATATAGCTTATGGTTTGACTCTCCTCGATATGAGATTGTGATTGGAAACCTTAGTGTAGAAATCGTATAATGAGTTTAATGCCTTGATAGGTGCTTTTTGGATAGCTTGAAGTGATACCCACTAGTTATGTAGCTTATGGTTTGACTCTCCTCGGCATGATATGTGATTAGTGATTTGTAAGAAGTGATAGTATGTGGGACACCTAATGTTGAAGTGTCTCACTAGTGTGATGGTCAATATGTTATTATAATGCATTATTGTAAGCCACACATATCTTGATGAAAATGATACACATGCATTTATAAAATGGGTGATAATGGGTACGGTAAGAGTTTCATATCTAACTAATATTGTTCAAACCTTTTTTGGATTAGAAAATTGGGTTTTTAGTGTGTTTAGGGTTTGGTGGTGTAACCATGAAGTGTAACCCTAATCGGCTAAATGTGAAGAACTTTGTCCCTAACTCGAAAGGCAGGCCATAATGTTAAGTGAGTATAATAGAAAGCATGGTATTATTCCCTCGGAAATACATGGCTATAACCTAATGGGTTAATCATGTGTTATGACTTGTGAGTACTATGATGATGTTTAAATAATAGCAAGCTTTGGTTATGAACTTTAAAAAGGAAACATGGGAAGTATAAAAAGGTGAACGTGGATACTTGGTTACACTAATTAATTCTTAGTTTTATACACTCTTGTTATGAGAGGAAGTACATGTGAAGTAGAATGATGTCTGGAGACTTTATGTGAAATCAGTATGAAGCCTGACCTTAGACTAGAAATCTTATGATGCTTGGCTTGCCTGTAGATATAGGTGTTTAATATGTTTCACATATTCTCTCTTTAAATTTAATAGCTAATTGTTGCTATGGCAAGTACCAGTAATGTGACAAAAGAAATAAGGCATAAGTGGAGTAATACCAATATACCAATGAGGCACAATGAGATAAACTGAATCACCAATGTGATGTGATGGGTTCCTCAGTTATGAGACGAGGGGTTGTTACCCCAAGATATGTAGTCATATGATGTTGATGATGCATTTCCTTCATGTTATTAGTTTCTGACCATGCAAGTGATACTATTGATGTGCATAGCCAGGTATGAGCTATGGTGGTTATGATCTAATGGACATTGGGCCCTATGATGGATATTGGTCCTTGTGATGCATATTGGTCCTTGTGATGGATATTGGTCCTTGTGATGGGCATTGGTTCTTGTGATGGACTTATGATGAATAGCAAGCATAAAGAGACATGATGTGACAAGATCACAACCTAATATGGTTCAGTGTGTTCTAGTGATGAGTTATTCCTTGTTTATGTAGATCTTGTTTAGAGGTTATACATTGTAACTTGTTTGATGCTAAATATGTTTAAGTTGGTCTAATTAATATAGTGAATTCTAATAGTGTAGTTTTCCCTATGCCATAGATCCATTGTAGTGTCAGTTTTATTGCTGGACGGTGAAATGAGTTTAACTCGGAGTGCATATTTTTTAATATGCGGGATACAAGTAGAGTGATTCCTTGTATCCTTAAATACAGGATGCGTGAGACAACCATGCATGAGTCGATCTTGATATTATAAGTATGGACATGTGTGAGCCAGTCCTCCTTTTAAGAACGTCCATGCTTGAGCTTGTTCTCCTAGTGCCGTTACCTGTACCAAGGTGGGCTAGACATTATATGGGTGGCCTTGCGTGAGCCAACCCTTCAATATGACTATATGTCACTTTAGTAGTTGACTGATATGTCTCTGTGATGTTCTCATGTACTAACCATGAGGTGGCAGAAGGTCATGGATTTCAGCTCTTCCATTGACCTTGTATGGAACCAATTTTGACTTAGTAGTGGTCAGTTGGATTTGGGTGGTACGACTCAAGTCATCAGGGCATAATAAATACATAATCAGCCGTGTAGTTTGCACGTATAGGTTCAAACATGGAAACATTGGATGAAGCCTTGCATTGCTCTTGTATTGTTTAGTTTGTAACGATTATGCATGTTCTCATATTACCTTTTAAATTATTAATTGTTCTATTGCTCATTGTCAAGTGCATGTTACCACTCTAGTTACTTCATCCATGAGATATATGTCATTTGGTTAATTCTGTTCAATCTACTCAGTATGTTAATATATCTTAGGTGGTTGTGCATGCCGAGTTAAAGATCATGTGGTTGAAGATAATACGAGAAGGAAACTAAACCTGGAGAACATGGTATATGGATAGTGTCTAGAAAAAGAGTCTTATGTGTCATCCCTGTACACTCAGGTCCTCGGGAGTGTTATCAATGTTTTGTAGACATGATGCTCGATATGTGGTTTCTGACTGGTGTGCCTCTGGTGGTATGTATATACATGTAGAATTGTTATCATATGTAACAGGATGTTTGAAATGAAAATTATGAAATGAAAATGTTGGTTCTTATGTAAAAATTCAATGTTCTTGGTGCTAGTTGCAAAACAGTTTTAGTTTCCTGTGATTTTCAGTAATTCATTGTTTGTGGTTGATCGTGGTTTGGGTTTTGAGTAATCTCATTTTGTGTGACAAAGAGTATCACAACAACGATCTCCACCTTAATGAGAAGTTTGTAGCTCTTTGAACGAGAAGAATCGTATATCTTCTCTCCTCCTTCAGCCCCTAAGGGCGTCATTGTAGGCTATGTAGACTAACCAAGTATAGATAGTGTCTGAACTTGGGAACTAGCAATGGCTTTCTCATCACATCAGCATGATTCTCTTTACTAGCAATCATCTCCACCACAATATGCCTACATTATCACCTCTCTGATGAACTGATACTTGAGCTAATGTGATTTGTTATTTCATGAAACATCTAATATTTTGTGAGGTGAATTCCACATTGAGTGTCACAATAGATGGTAGTTGTCCTTTCAAGAATACAAAATTCTACACACAATCCTCTAAGTCATGTAGATTCTTTGATGGCCTCTATCAATTCCATGTACTCAGCTTTAGTAGTAGACAATGCAATAATGGGTTGTAGTGTAGCTTTGCAACTTACATCACAACCACCAACAGTGAACTGATAACGTGTAAGAGAATGCCTCTTATCATGGTCATTTGCAAAGTCATAATTAACATAACCAAAAAGTATCTCTGTACTGTTGCCGAATCTGAGGAATATAGAAGATGTACCTTTTAGGTACCTAAGAATGAATTTGACTGCTTTCCAGTGAATCCTTCCTAGATTTGACATGTATTTGCTCACCAGACTAACAACCTGAGCAATATCTGGATGGGTGCAAATCAAGGCATACATGGTGCTATCAACTGCACTAGAATAAGGGGCACGAGACATGCAACTTTCATCCACTTCAAATTCTGCTGACACAGTAGATGAGAGATTCTTGAGTTGGTCATCTAAAGGAATAGATATAGGAGATGCATCATGCATAGAAAACGGTTGTAGAACTTTATTCACATACTTATCCTGACTAAGAACTAACTTTTTATCTTTGTATCTTCTAATAGTTTCCATCCCCATAATTTTCTTTGCTACTCCCAAGTTTGTCATTTCATATTCACTACTAAGTAAACGCTTGAGACTATGGATTTCATAAATATCTCTTTCTACAATCAACATGTCATCAACATAGAGTAAGAGGTAAATATGAGACTCATCAAGAAGTTTCTTCAAGTAGACACAAACGTCATATCTGCCTAAGAATATCCATGATTGACCAAGAAAGAATCAAATCTATGATAGTACTAATGTGGGGATTGTTCTTCAGTAAGCACACATGATCCTTCTTTATAGAAGAAACATAACCTTCAAGTTGCTACATGTAGATCTGTTCCTCTAAGTCACCGTGGAGGAATGTGGTCTTTACATTAGGTTTCTCAAGCTCTAAATCATATATGGAAACTAATGCCAAAAGAAATCTAATGGAGGTGTGTTTAACAACAGGAGGAAAAGCATCATTGTAATATATACCTTCCATGTTAATGTAGCCTTTTGCAACTAACCACGCTTCAAACCTTGCACAGTACCTCTAGGAACAACTTCCTTCCTTTTGAATACTCATTTGTATCCAACAATCTTCTTTCTAGCAGGAGGATTTACAAGATCCCTAGTGTTGTTCCTTTAAGACACTCCATCTCTTCCTTCATGGCTGCAATCTACATGGAAGAATCTAGAATCTGAATGACTTGCATGTGGTTTGATCTGTCTTCTTTCTCTTCTAGAAGCAATGATATATGTATGTTCTTTAGGAGTGTCATATTCTTCATTATTTGGGTTCATATGTGTCACAACATGTGGTGACATGCTGTGTGCACAAACTTCAAGCTCTACCTACTCTGTGGAACTCTAAGAAACTACAATAGGTGAACTAATGCCATCTTGTTTTATAGAAAACATAGTAGACTCATCAAAAGTGACATTTGTTTCAATTAATAACTTTGATGACTTTGGCTCACTACACCAGAATCTATATCCTTCACACCATCAACATAACCTAGAAAAATACACTTTCTCTCTCTAGGCTTGAGGTTTCCTTAATTTGAATAGACATATGTAGGGAAACCAAAAATACAGAGATTTGAGTAATTTGTAGGATGTCCAGACCATACCTCTTCTGGAGTTTCAAAACCCAATGGAGTAGATGGAGAACGATTTAGAAAATAAGCTACAGTGGAGATGGCTTCAACCCAAAAATCTTTGATAAGAGCTGCAGTGATTATCTTGCACCGTGCACACTCTAGAAGAGTTTTGTTCATGTGTTCTGCAATTCCATTTTGCTCAGGTGTATGTCAAGTTGTGTGGTGTCTTGCAATACCTTCAGATTGACATAATTCATTATATTGGAAGAACAAATTCCATACCATTATCTTTCCTTGTTCTTCTGATGCATTTTCCTATTTGCTTTTCAACCAACGTCTTTCATTTCTTAAACTGATCAAAAGCTTCAAATTTATGCTTCATAAAATAACCCACACTTTTCTTGAGAAATAATCAATTAAAGTAAGAATATATCGGGCACCACCCTTGTAAGGTACTGTAGAAGGAGCCCAAATGTCAGAATGAATATAATTAACAATACCTTTTGTAGTATGATTTGTAGTTGAAAAATTGACCTTTTTCTGCTTTCCCATTACAAAGTGTTCACAGAACTTCAACTTTTCAGTACTGATATCACCCAGAAGTCCTCTCCTGAATAATAATTTGAGACCTTTTTGACTGATGTGTCCCAGTCCCATAAGCCATAATTTTGTGGTATCTAGATTTGGAGTGGTTAAAGAAGAAGCAGCAACATATACACCAGTCACATTTTCACCAAGAATTTTATAAAGGTTTCTTGGAATACATACTCCCTTAATTAGAACATCATCTCCTTTGATAATGGACAAAGTTCAATTTTCATCCCTGTATGAAAAACCGTTGGCTTCAAGCTAGCCAATGGATATGAGATTTTTCTAAAGATCTTAAACATGATGGATGTTTGAGATAGTTCAGATGACTCCATCCAACATATTGATACATACTGACTCAATGCCAACAACCTTATAGGTAGTATCATTTGTCATGGTTATAATACCTCTATCAAAATATTCATAAGAAGAAATCCAATCTCTATGCAACAACATGTGATGTGAGCAGCTTGAGTCTAGAATCCGTGATGTTTGAAAATTTGTGGATGAGGAAGAAGACAATGATGCCATGAGAACATAATATGGATCTTCTTGTGCTACATTAGAATCTACAGGTTGTTCTTATTTTTCACCACCATTCTCCCTCTTCTTCTTGTTATGACTCGTAGCAATCATCAACAATGTGTCCAATCTTCTTACAATATTTATAGACCTTCTTTGATTTTGACTTAGATATGTGTGTCTCCTTGTTGTTGTTTCCCCTTTTGTGTTTTTCGACCCCTCACCATAAGAGCCTCTGACTGATTCCAGCTAGAATAAGAAATGAGATCTTTATCAACTATGATCTTTGATAATAACGAGGACATAACATCCTCCACCATGATTGAAGATTTTTCATACATAATAGTTTTACAAAATTGCTTGTATGAGGGGGGCAAAGAACACAACTGATAAGGGCTTTATCTTCATCTTTGAGTTTAATATCTATATTTTCTAGATCCATAATAATGGAAGTAAACTCATCAATGTGATCAAGAATAGAAGTACCTTCCACCATCCATACTAAGTAGAGGCACGGCTTAGGATACATTTTGGTTAATAGAGACTTCATCATGTAGAGATTTTCAAGTTTCTTCCAAATCCCTACAATTATAGTTTCTTTGGCAACCTCAGCCAAAACCTTATAGACCAAGGATAACAAGATGGTGATAAGAGCCTTCTGGTCCATCTCCTTCTTTTCTTCATCCTTCATAGTGGATGGCATCTTCTTGATCCCTACACATCGTGATCTGCCACAATCCAAATTTGATTTTGTGATCAAACTTCTCAATCTTGTTTGGACTCCTCGTCTTTTGAATCTTAAACATGAGGCACCTACTTTTTTTCTTTGTTCTTCATAGTTTTTGGCATCTTCTCGATCCCTTCAAGAGCCATAGTGACTCCTTATTGAACATGCACACCACACATCATGATCTGCCACAATATGAAGTTGATTTTATGATCAAATTTCTCAATCTTGTATAGACTCATCATCATTCACATCTTGAACATGAGGATCTGATAACACTTGTTTAGAAGAAACTGAAGGGGAAACAAAATAGCCTGATATATAATACATGTCGGGGTTCCATTCCAAAATGAATTGGTGATAGGATTATCCCAGTAACATTATACATGGGTGAACATCTCCACATGTAGGCAATGTGTGATTTATACTATTGACTTGAGAGTTATACATTGCCCATATTTTGATAATGACTTAACCAATCCATTCCTATGTATCTAATATGTTTGTTCAAGATCGATTTCAGGCTTTAGGTACATAAAAATGTTCAATTTACACAAGTCCTAGCTTGTTCAAGTTCAAGTAAAAAAATAATGCAAGGGGGCATTTTGAGAAATCACTCCAAATGCCCTTAGATGATTTTTTTAATCACTTTTATTGATGATATAACTTGTAACTAAGATGTAAAAAAATCAAGGACACTTAATTCCAACGTTTGATCACTCAAATGCCAATTTAGAAAATTTGTCACTGGTTGTTTATCGGTTGAGTTGGAAATTGGACCGATCCAGTGATGGATTTTCTAAAGAGACCAATCGGTCGAGTTACACACTCACAGAACTCAACCGACTGACTCACTGAGAAAAATTGATTTTGGCTCATGATAAATGTATATTTATCGCTTTTATTTATATATTTTTGATTTTTTTAGCATTATTTTGTTATTTATTCTCTTAGTTTCATAATTAATTGTGTTATCTTAGTTTTTTCTCTTTAATTGAAGTTTTATTTCTATTTTCTTGGGTTTTGTAGGAAAATTATACAATTTGCAGCAGTCCTAAAATTCATATATACCCTCCACAAAAAGTGACATAACTCTGGCATTCGAACTCCAAATTGAGTGTACAAGTATTCATTGAAAAGGAAATTGAATTTACTAAAATAAAATCCTATTATTCTGACTGCTTTTGTGCTTTTCATGGGAGATAAATATGTTCGAAATTGCTGCTGTGAGAATCTGCATTAAAGGGAGTTACATGGTCAAGATAATTAAAGACAACCAACTTTCGATTTAACCAGATCCAGAAAATTCAAAAATTGGTCTCCCTCTCTTTTCCCCCTCTTTTGAGGGCAGCCTACCCCTCCCCCTCCTATAAAAGGAGGGACTCTTCACTTGTAAAAGCATTTCCATTCTTCATTCTATTTCATCTAATTTTTAGTTGTAGACCACATCTTGTATAATGTTGGATCTTATTTTAGTTTGCATTTCTTCTGGTCTTTTTATGTCTGTGTAAATCTCTCTGGGGCATGGGAGTAGCCTCTTAGCTCGATTCTATTCAATATAATCAATTATATTCCTCCATCGAACAAATGTCTTCTCTCTGTTTATGCGTGGTTATTTGGATGATCTGATATATTCTTATAGAGTGATATGATCGTGGATCTCTGTAAGAATGAAACAATAGTCCTTTAATTATGATTATCATATTTTATTCTTTTTAATATTATTCTTGGTATAATCCTTGGTGATGCGACCACCTGAGCCTTGGGTTTGAACGCCAGTTTGAATTTACATGTTTTTTGATATGACCGTGGATAATGGCATGTCGGACGGTTGGGCAATGATCTGTGAACGCCGGGACCAACGGGTTCACAGGAAGTCCAACCCTTGTGACTTTGTCCGTAAGGACATGTAAACACAAGGTCTGAATTTGATCCTTGGAGTTTAGAATTTGATTAGTTGAATAGGAATGGGGTTTTGGTGGTGATCTTCCGGATCCCAGATCTTTATTTCTTGATTAGCTAAACTTTATTTCAGCACTTTTATTTTTGTTCTTAGTATTAACAACTTTCTCAAATCGGGATTTAATTCTTGTACTTGTGATCAGATTTGGATTTCGAATTTTTCCTTATGTCATCCCTTGGATCGATACCTATCTATACTAAGTTGACTTTATTGTTCACAACAAGTTGACAACCGGGTTAGAAGGTTAAACTCTAGGACTTTTCCTAGTGATTGTTGCATGTACAACGACATGCATCAATTTGGCACCGTTGCCGGGGACGACACTGTTGTTTTTCAGATCTGGTTGTCTGTATATCTTGTATAGTCCTTATTCATATTCTCTAACTTTCATAACTTTAGTCTTTTTTTATAATTTCTTTTAGATTTTTATAATTTATTTTAGATTTATAATTTATTTTTACCTTTCGAGCACAATTTTGGAAGTGTATCTCCTCTTTCTGCTGAGTTTCCATTCCAGCAATACTACTTTCTAGTTATTTTTTTAGTAATTTTAGTTTATTTCATAATTTCTTAGATTTATAATTTTTAGTTCTCTTTGTAATTTTTGACTAACCTCTTATCTTGTAATCTTTCTTCTCTCATTCATTGATTGACATATCTTTTAGGAACTTTTCTTTTTAAATGGAGTGGGCATCCCAATATCCCCCACAATGTTATTACTGTGGTCTTTACCACCATGCATCTCTTGCATGCCCGACTCTACTCCATGCTTATGATAACACCCCTTCTAATTGTGAGCCCTTTCATCCTGGTGGGTACAATGTGAATCCACATTTTTCCGAGAACCATTATGGGGAACCTTGCTATCCATATTCTAGTGGGGGATATGATCAAAAAAATTTTGTGGGGTGTAACCAAAAAAACCTTGGGGATTATGAGCATGTTAATGAAACCCAATGTAATCTTCAACAAAAAGAGAGACTTAGGGCCCTAGAGAAGATAGTAGTGGAAGGAGAAACAAAACTAAAAGCCAGTTAAGCCTTCTTAACCACCCTGCTAGAAGCCCAAACCCAAAATATAGATTGTTCAAATATGTTTCCTCATGATTTGGTGACACCTTATAATATTAAATCTTCCTACCAAGATGGACGCAATGGAAATTACAATCCACCATCTTCTGGAGATTATTATGAGGAGCAATGCCACCCAAAACAATATAAGGAGTACTATGGCCAAGGGCACTATGGGGAGTGTGGAGAGGATGACCAAAATTTTGGGGTGTATAAATCCTATGGTGAAATGCAAATTAATCTTGAACTGGAAGAGAGACTTAAGGCCCTAGAAAAGATGGTAGCAGAAGGACAAGCAAAACTTGAATCCAGTCAAGCCATGTTAGCTACCTTACTAGAGGTCCAATCACAAACTCCCTCTATAGAGATTGAGCAACTCAAGATGGTTCTTCCCGACGACGATGATGATGATCCTTATTTTGTGTCATATATGTCAGATCCTGAAGAAATAGAACAAACCATGGAGCCATACTTTGTGTGTGATGAGGACGTTGGTATCCCTATCTTTCCTTTAGAGACTCTATTACTTGAATATGAAATGTCAAAGCAGGAGAGTCATTCTAAAGATCCAACAACTCCTCCCATCCTCAACATAAATCTGAATGACACCATAGACCAATACCCTTCTTTTGAGTCTATTTTGGATAATGAGCATCTAATCCCCTTTATGATTCTTCCCAATCCATCACAACCAATTTCCATCCCACACATGGCTGATCTAGAAGGGGAGATACCACCATTGGAAGAAGCCCACACACCCCCTTCTGTTGTTTGCAAGGAAGACATCATCATCCCTCCTAAATACTTTGGGAACCCTTGTACAAAAGTATTAGAGACATATTTTATATCAACAATGAAACTTACCAAACCCAATGTTGATGGCATTAATTTTAAGGAGAAACAAAACAATTTTATAAATGATTTTAAATTTTTTGTATTAGCATCAATTATCCCATATGCATGTCATCATAATGGTGGAAAACCTGAACCAGATCCTCCACCTGACTCTGTTCATCATGCTCTACTGGCATTACTGGTCGGGTACCCACCAACCTCCCCCAATCTACATCCATCTTCAACACTTTCCTTGCTATCGAAGGAAGATCTACGGATATTATTGGAGGGAATGCGACGTGAAAGAAAATATGAGCACCCCACTGAGCTTCCACAATTACCCTATCATAGGGTACACTATGAAGCTCCTCAGATAAAGGTCCCAACCCTCATACACATCCCCTTTAGCTGGATGTTTTTTGAGCTACCTAGGCCACTTGGAAATCCTCGCTCTTCTCTTCCCTCCATCTCGGGTTTCGATTTTGTTCAAGACGAGCAAAAATCTAAGTCTGGGGTGGAGGTAGGTGGTATGTTTCTATTCCACCCCCTTATCTTTTTTATTCTTGCATTATTTCTACTTTTTTTCATATAGTTGCTTTGTTCATGGCCATTATCTAGTCGGCCATGTTTTTATTTCTTTTGTTGCAAAATGGCCTTTATCTAGTCGGCCAATATGAATAGATGTTTATCATTGTACCCCTTTGATTTTAGTAAATATTTTGCAATAAATTGTTACAAATTGCCATGTCTGAAACCACCATGTCACCTAGGATCCCAAAATAGCATCACTCCTTGGAAAAGTTGGCAAGCCGTATGGAATCAATCAAAACCAAACACAAATTTTCTCTATTTTTAAATGTTGATTAACTTGATATAAATCTTGTATAATGTGATTGACATGAATGTCTTTCTGATGTAATGACACTTTCAAAAAAAGGAGAAAATAAATATGTGAATTTATAGGCACAAGGACACCTTTTATTTCCCCATTATTTTCTCTCTAAAAAAAGTAGCAAAGAATCACCACCAGACAAAAATCAAGTCTGGCGTGGCATGCTTCCTATATAAAAAATTCCATACCCCACAAAGGGGTTTACCATCAAAAGATGCCAAAAGTGCACATGAAAAAAATTGTGACCAACGTAGCCACAACTCCACAAATTTAAATCCCAAGTCGAATAGAGCAGGGATAAAAAAAATTCATCAATTCCTTCTTTATTTTCACACCCCCTAATTTCATCTTGTTCTTGTGAAACAACTCACAAAAAAAAATACATTTATAAAAATGACAGTGTCAAAGAAAAAGTAAGATTAAGCATGTTTTTCTACAAAATCTTGATTTAGAACCAAGATATGATATTTGTTTTTACTAGGGAATATAAAATTTTGTGTTTTGTGGTTTTAGGAGATTGGGTTGCTTGGAAAAATTTGGAGGTAAGGAATAAAGTGATGTTACAAGGGTGAGGATAGACATGTTGTTAGTATAAATTGGAATAATTTGTGATTTTATTTTTTTGAGGACAAACAAAGATTCAAGCCAGGGGTATTTTGATAAATGTATATTTATCCTTTTATTTATATATTTTTTATATTTTTTTAGGATTATTTTGTTATTTATTCTCTTAGTTTCATAATTAATTGTGTTATTTTATATTTTTCTCTTTAATTGGAGTTTTAATTCTATTTTCTTGGGTTTTGTAGAAAAATTACACAATTTGCAGCATTCCTGAAATTCATATATAACCTCCACCAAAAGTGACATAACACTTGCATTCGAACTCCAAATTGAGTGTACAAGTATTCATTGGAAAGGGAATTTGATTTCCTAAAATAAAATATTATTATTTGAACCGCTTTTGTGCTTTTCATGGGAGATAAATATGTTCGAAATCGCTTCTGCGATAATCTACATTAAAAGGACTTACATGGTCAAGATAGTTAAAGACAACCAACTTTCGATTTGACCAGATCCAGAAAATTTAAAAATTGATCTCCCTCTCTTTTGAGGGCAGCCTGCCCCCTCCCCCTCCCCCTCCTATAATAGGAGGGACTCTTCATTTGTAAAAGCACTTCCGTTCTTCATTCTATTTCATCTAATTTTTAGTTGTAGACCACATCTTGTATAATGTTGGATCTCATTTTAGTTTGCATTTCTTCTGGTCTTTTTATGTCTGAGTAAATCTCACTGGGGCATGGGAGTAGCCCCTTATCCCGGTTCTATTCAATATAATCAATTATATTCCTCCATCGAACAAATGTCTTCTCTTTGTTTATGCGTGGTTATTTGGATGATCTGATATATTCTTATGGAGTGATATGATCGTGGATCTCTGTAAGAACGAAACAATAGTTCTTTAATTATGATTATCATCTTTTCGTCTTTTTACTCTTATTCTTGTTATTATCCTGGGTGATGCGACCACCAGAGCATGTTGGACGATTGGGCAATGATCCGTGAACACCGGGACCAACGGGTTCACGAGAAGTGCGACCCTTGTGAGTTTGTCCATAAGGACATGTAAACACAAGGTCCTAATTTGATCCTTGGAGTTTAGAATTTGATTAGTTGAATAGGAACATGGTTTTGGTGGTGATCTTCCGAACCCCAGATCTTTATTTCTTGATTAGCTAAACTTTATTTCAGCACTTTTATTTTTGTTCTTAGTATTAACAACTCTCTCAAATCGGGATTTAATTCTTGTACTTATGATCAGATTTGGATTTCAACTTTTCCTTTCTGTCGTCCCTTAGATCAATACCTATCTATACTAAGTTGACTTGTTGTTCACAACTGTTGGTATGTATGCCCTGAGAGCCAATCATGGGATGATTGGTGGGATACATCAATATTGATTTGATAAAACACAAAGGCAAGCTTCCAATTATTTCTGGTTCAGTCATATGAGATAGTGATAGAAAAGATTGAATGTCTAGAGAATGACAGTACTCAATGACGAATGCTTTCAGGTTGAGGACTTGAACGATGAGATCATACATATGCTAAGAGTTTGTACATTCTTATTATGTCCCTAGTCGGATGTCATTATGGAAGGTAGATAGACAATAATGACACACAAGACTAGATTGTGGTGTTCATTGATGATAGAATCTCATTGGTCATGATATAGATATATCAAACCAAACACATAGGTACTTGTTAGAGAACAAGTGTACCAGACAGACCCACCATGAGTTTGACACATGGAACCATGACATGGTAGTCACAGTTAGTACTCACAGTGATGGTGGTGAGTGTGATTCTTAGACTTGAAATCACTGCACTGAAAACATGTAGTTGGGCACACTTTGACATCATCAAACACAGTCTTGAAATATGGGTTGTTATAAAGGTGATGATTGGGTGGCTTTGACACATGGGGCTTTTGAGGGATGAGTGATAGATATGTGATTTGTCCCTCCTGAGGGAGTTTGATATCCATGGCCACTTGATGAGTAGGGTTGAGAAAGGCGTGCACGCATGTGTGAATCAATATGTGATACTGATGTCATACATATCTCTTCCAATCTACTCTGAGATCAAGAAAGTGAATGAACGTTGACAGGATAACTGTTCCATGCCTTGAGTTCATTCAGGATATCAGTGACAAAGGAATTATACATTCGTTGTAACACCATTCATGGATTGTAGGATTGAAAGTTGTTCTCCAACTTTCTACTTTCACTTGGGTAGCACTAATGTGTGACTAGGCACCGCTCTTTGCTTGTGAAGTCATAAGTGTTATGGACTTTCACTGCCAATGTGAAATGGACCTGTAGGGTCACACACATAGGATTTAACCTGGAAGATGAGTTTTGTCCACAAGCAATGTTTATATTGATTACTAAAGGAGTTTAGTAGTTCAATTAAACACTCAATTAATCGATAGCTCAATATCATTATGTTCAAGGTGTTGGACGTGTTGATTGGAGTATCAGATTGATTGAAATCGCAATTGACTGATTCTGCACAACCTGCACTCCCAACCGATCGGTTCAAGTGTTGAACCGGTCGGATGAGGTTGCTGAACCAGTCGGCTCAAGTGTTGAGCCGATTGGCTCAATCCCAGGGTGAACTGTTTGCTTCAAGTGTTGAAACGATCGATTCAACTGGTGCAACCGAGCAACTTGGGAAAATAGGATTGGTGAGAATTTTCCTTTCGTTTCAATTGCCCAATTTGATTGGGAATAGGATTGGTATTCGATACCAATTAGAAACAAAAGAAGGAAAGTCATTTTGAGTTGGATCAGGACCGTGAACCGATCGGTTCTGGGCACCAACCGATCGGTTGGGGACCCCAAATGATCGGCTCAGGTCCCAACCGATCGGCTCAAGGGCCGAAACGATCGGTTCATTGGTGAAACGATCGGTTCAGGTTGCGAGTTGGTTGCTTTTGTGGAAAATATCGAACCCTTCTACTCCTGCTTTTAGTCCCACATTTCTTGGGATGGAGAACCCTATCTCATGACCCTCCTATATATAGGGGTATTGGGGGCTTCTCAAAGAACAACTCAGTGCAAAAATTTGCTCTGCAAAGTTGTCATTCTCTCTGATTTTGGTAACCGAGAGAGAGCCCGAGCAAGTGCTTCCCGTAAAGGGAGGTGCAGCAAGGGAAGGACAACTACAGTTGCAACTGGAGGAAGGAGAGTGTGTTGGCGACTAGTACGTCAACAGGAGGGTGTGAATCGTTCCACTTCCTTGTGGGACAAGGAGTGTGGAGTTCTAGGTGGTCTGTGTGGACTACTATAGAGGCGGGAGGTTTCTGCCGCTCAGGAGGACAACTGTCATCCGACCGTCTGGTACGAGTAGGCGTCGTCAGTCCCAGTGCGACCAGAAGCTGCACAGACACCGTCCAAGATCGGATTTGAAGACCGCACAAGGCGCGAGGTATTGTCGCCGAGCAAGCCTCGGGACAAGGTATGATTCCACAAACCATCCTTTCCTATTATATAGACGTTGACGCGTTTCCTTATTCCGGGTTTGGAGGAGAAAATTTTTGTTTCTGCTTCCTTCTCTGTCTCCCCTAAAACCCAATAGTGGTATCAGAGCCATGTTAACTGCTCTATATTTTAGGAATATCGATATGATCGATTTTGGTTTGTCGCCTTTATTTATTGCATACGATGCGAATAATATTGGTTTTATGCATGTCCAATCCTAAATCCATAAATCCCAATTACATATATGATATGTATTATTAATGCACTCGATATGCATCGCCCTTAAATGAGTTTTGTGGTGGATGTATAGCGTGGTTATGGCCAATAAACCCTATCTGTGATTGGTTGTGTGTGGTTGCTTGCATCTCGGTCTGTGCACCGATCTTCCTTCTCCTATTCCTGATGTAACTCGAAATAATTCGAGATTCTTTCCTACCTTTGCTCCCCCCGAATGTAACTCGGGGTTTCCCTTTTAAGCAATGTAATAATATGATAGATTTTATTTTCTGTTATGTCAAAGAACGGAGGACATCCAGACGACAGCTGAGACGATCGGTTCAAGGCGTGAAATGATCGATTGACGTTCCAGACGATCAGTTCAAGGAGTTAACCGATCAGTTGATGACCGGTTCTAGGAGCGAGACGAGTAGGTGGCGGCCATGATGAGATGCACAATGACCAAGCGAACCGATCAGTTGGAGGAGCCAACCGATCGGCTGGTGGCACCAGACGACCGGCCAGAGAGAGTAGATCATTCATATGATGAGTTGATCAACTCAGAAGGCAAAGGAACAAAGTTCATCTTGTAAAGGTTGCATGTGATGTAGACCTAGATGAACGTGATTCCTCTTGGCTCGAGGAATCACATTAGGATGGCCATAATCATCGCTTTTTATCATTTGTGCATGTTTTCTGTGGGATATAGCATGTATATGATACGTACTATATATTGTGGTGATTGGATATGTATATGTATATAAAACCAAATCCCTCATTAAATATTAAGTTTTAGATGCCTTCCAAATGATACACACGTGAAAATCTTGATCGACCAAGTGTGGGCACGCCCTAGCGTGGTGCACCGTCTATCTCGTGGAAGCATGAAGGATGAATGTGTGGGTCTGCCCAAGCAGGGTGCATATTCATCGTGTTTGTTTTTGGTCAGACTTAACAAGCTGACCTAGATAGGATCTAACACCTTGAGGCATGGAGATGATCATGGCAAGGAGTTGCATATGACATCTTATCAAGAGTTGCATATGATGCAATTGGCAAAAGTTGCCTACCTAAGAGATCTATGTTGTGGGTGACAGCCCTAGCTGGTCCATGACTTAGAGGATTTTAGGATCTTGCCCACTAGAAGGTTGTACGCTGCAATCTTCCAAATTGATGGTGAGGGCTATCAATTTGAAGTAAAATAGTGGGAGCAATAATTAATTAAAGGCCTAATTTTATCATCAACTTTTCAAATCAATCAAACAAGTCAAAAAGAGTTTTGGACTAAAATTGCATATATTTCCTTTTGTTAAAAATGGTTAATAAACAAATAACTTTATTTGCGATCGGTCTTAGAGACCAACAAATTAAATGGGAATAATTCTACGACTGGTTAGGATGATGAGAAGTGTTCTCAAAGAGTGAAAGCTCTAAGTCCTAGTTATACCAAGACCAGATAAACTCAACCCACCACATCAATGGCTGAAAGTATACTTATGGAAGCATACCGAGGAAGACATTGATGAGGAGTGCTTGATGTTGTGTTCTCTGAACTATGAGTTGTAGAGACAACATGAGACATATGATGTCTCCAAGACACTATCCTAGTATGTCATGACAGAAGGAGATCCAGTAAGGTATTCACACACTCAATGTGATTGGGTATGTGGAAAACCTAACTAAGAAGGATTCCCTCTGAGCCAAGAGTTGTGTATTGGTATGATACTGCAAATGTTGCAAGAATCATACAATTCGTGATAAACTACAACATGAACAACTTTGACAAGCGTTGACAAAGTTGTTGGACATGTTGATGATAGTAGAGGCAAAGATGAAGAAAGACAAACCATAATCTTTGATGTGATCAAAGAGAAGGGTAATTCTTAAGGGCAAGGATAAGGGCAAAGCAAAGAAGTGTTCTGATGCTAGCCAGCAATCCAATCCGTCTTCAGCCTCAAGGCACATGGGGAAAGGGTGTATGATGGAACTTCCCTCTATATCTGGAAGAACAAAAGAAGATGAAGGAGGGGATGGATATATCCACCTAAGGTATCATGAAATGAACCACTTCTTTATCTGAGGTATATGATACCAAGATATGGATCTATCATCTATGATATGCAAGATCCGCAAAGAAGTGATGGCCTTTATGAAAGGACCAAGAAAGAAGTGCCCATCATTGGAGCAAGTGTTTCTGCCATAGATAGGAGTATCTTTCAGTTTATTTCAGCCTAAAGGGCACGAAATAGAGTTGAGAACTGCTATTTCATATATTGCCAATAGACATAAACACTTTATTTTTCCATATTGTATGACAATGATGGCAATTAATAAAGTTGATGTTTCAATCTTAAAGATATGATCTTTGTGGCAATGCCTTGTTTATCTTGTGATACTTGATATGCATAAGATAAAATGATACCTAAAAGGTTATAGATAACTCAAACAATCAAATTAGCATCAATCATAAGAAATTCATTTCTAGTTCCCATATGATGGATAGATATATACTCTTTTGGTTAGAGAACCAATAAGAGACATGAATATCTTAGACATGATTAATCAATCTTCACTAAAGATAGTGGGAGAATGATTATCCTATTAGGTATAATACATGTGATGTATTTACATACCTATTGGAACAAATGCTAATACTTCAAATGGTGTTTAGAGAAATACCAATATGAATATCTTGAAGTGTTCAAGATTATCATAGATGAAGTGCAAATTTGGTAAAGTGTTAATTCTTGATGAGATCAATGAATGAAATACTTGGACCAAATGTTTGAGATCCTTATGAGTGATTATGATAGTGTATCATAGTGAACTCATGATTAAGGCATGATGATGTCTAAATCAAGAAGGAATCATACTCTAAGGAGTTAGAGAATGATTATCAAATAACTAAATTCTTCTTAATAAAATAATACCCCACACTAACGAAAAGAAATTAAGAATCACAAGGGTTTTGAGTTCTTATATCCTTAATAGATACACCTCAATTATCTATGTGATGAGTTGTTCATGTGATGAGTCAACTATCTAGATAAATATGAGGAATCAAATTTTGAGTTATGGTTTATGACCATTACATCCTAAATGACATCC
The DNA here is from genome assembly GCA_963693085.1 of Alisma plantago-aquatica. Taxonomy (NCBI): domain Eukaryota; kingdom Viridiplantae; phylum Streptophyta; class Magnoliopsida; order Alismatales; family Alismataceae; genus Alisma; species Alisma plantago-aquatica. Next base: position 1,147,264,879 of record OY856413.1, on the reverse strand, counting down.
ATGTGAACCATAAGGTATGACCTTGATGGTAGCACCCATTGGATAAAATCCATAAGTGCAAATGAATCTTAAGTGTTAAGATACATGGATAACATTTTGAGAAGGATGATGCTTGCTGATTGCAACTTAATGACTACGTCATTTGGCATATGGATACTAAAACCGCATTCTTATGAGGAATAAAACAAGGATGTGTACGTGACACAACCTATGAGGTTTATGAATCCACTAATGCAAATGAAGTCTATAAGTTACAATGGACTAATCAATGTGATTGATTGAGTACAAGCAACTCAGGATGGGATCTTTACTTTGATGATATAGTCAAAGGGTTTGACTGATATGTCAAAAAATAAAGAAGGGATCTACGATTTAGTGGGAGCGTATTCACATTCCACATGTTGATGTGAAATGGAAATGTTCTAGAATGCAAATCCAAAAGTGGAAATTATATTTAAGGAAGAAAGAGATGTTTCCTATGTGATAGGAATAGAGATCTATAGAGATAGTTCTCGAAAATCTCTTCACCTGAAAAAGAGAGAGCATACATTGGCAATCTGTACTGAAGGGTTCAGTATGCACAGATTAAGTGGGAGAAAACTTATCCATGCTACATGGAGTTAGTATCCCAAGGCCAAGTGTCCAATTCTTATGAAGAATGTGAACACTAAGAATAGATATGGATCTATCATGTATGTAATCATCCCATTATCTTGCATGGCAAGAACAAAATGCATTCATCATCTTGTATGTACGACATGACAATATGATATGCTCATCCTGATAACTCGTATGTGGGACATGACGAGTGGATGTCTGTCTACTTCCAATAAGGGTTGTTGGAATACCATGAGAACTTGATAAGTACTTGTGAAGTACTAGTTCTATGGAGATAAGGAAGAGTTCAATGTAAAGAGTTACATTGATGCAAACTTCCGAAAGGATAGAAAATTAATTGCAAAACATATATAAGATATATTAAAGTGAAAGTTTGTTGATAATTGGAAATTTTCCAATAAAACCATTCGAAAGGAAATGCCGAGTATCTATGTGTTAGAGAACATCAGTAGATACTATATGGATCTTGAAGCTCATGAGATGAACTTATAGATATTCCGCTCATTGATGACAAGTATGGAATCCTTGATCATGCAATGTGGCTAAAGGTTAGCAAAGGAATACTAGATCGCATATTACGGCAACTCCATCTCATACGTGTGACGTATAGCGAAGAGATGTGAGACATGCAATTTATACTGACATTGGCAAGGTGTTGCCATTACTCACTATGTTGGCACAAGAGCACAGTAACATGTGGGACATGTTTGAAGATCACTATGAATACGATTCAATGGTGATTGGCTCGCACTGCAAGTGGGAGTCTGTTGGTATGTATGCCCTGAGAGCCAATCATGGGATGATTGGTGGGATACATAAAGATTGATTTGATAAACCACAAAGGCAAGCTTCCAATTCTTTTTGGTTCAGTCATATGAGATAGTGATAGAACATATTGAATGTCTAGAGAATGACAGTACTCAATGACGTATGCTTTCAGGTTGAGGACCTGAACGATGAGATCATACAAATGCTAAGAGTTTGTACATTCTTATTATGTCCCTAGTCGGATGTCATTGTGGAAGGTAGATAGACAGCAATGACACACAAGACTAGATTGTGGTGTTGGTTGATGACAGAATTTGATTAGTCATGATATAGAGATATCAAACCAAACACATAGGTACTTGTTAGAGAACAAGTGTACCAGACAAACCCACTGTGAGTTTGAAACATGGAACCATGACATGGTAGTCACAGTCAGTACTCACAGTGATAGTGGTGAGTGTGATTCTTAGACCTAAAATCACTACACTCAACACATGTAGTTGGGCACACTTTGACATCATCAAACGCAGTCTTGAAACATGGGTTGTTATAAAGGTGATGATTGGGTGGCTTTGACACATGGGGCTTTTGAGGGGTGAGTGATAGATATGGGATTTGTCCCTCCTGAGGGAGTTTGATATCCATGGCCACTTGATGAGTAGGATTGAGAAAGGTGTGCACGCATGTGTGAATCAGTATGTGATACTGATGTCATACATATCTCTTCCAATCTACTCTGAGATCAAGAAAGTGAATAAACGTTGACAGGATGACTGTTCCATGCCTTGAGTTCATTCAGGATATTAGTGACAAAGGAATTATACATTCGTTGTAACACCATTCATGGATTGTAGGATTGAAAGTTGTTCTCCAACTTTCTACTTTCACTTGGGTAGAACTGATGTGTGACTAGGTACCGCTCTTTTCTTGTGAAGTCATAAGTGTTATGGACTTTCACTGCCAACGTGAAATGGACCTGCAGGGTCACACACATAGGATTTAACCTGGAAGAGGAGTTTTGTCCACAAGCAATGTTTAGATTGATTACTAAAGGAGTTTAGTAGTTCAATTAAACACTCAATTAATCGATAGCTCAATATCATTATGTTCAAGGTGTTGGACGCGTTGATTGGAGTATCAGATTGATTGAAATCGCAATTGACTGATTCTGCACAACCTGCACTCCCAACCGATCGGTTCAAGTGTTGAACCGGTTGGCTGAGGTTGCTGAACTGGTCGGCTCAAGTGTTGAGCCGATCGGCTCAATCCTAGGGTGAACCAATTGCTTCAAGTGTTGAAACGATCGATTCAACTGGTGCAACCGAGCAACTTGGGAAAATAGGATTGGTGAGAATTTTCCTTTCATTTCAATTACCCAGTTTGATTGGGAATAGGATTGGTATTCGATACCAATTAGAAACAAAAGAAGGAAAGTCATTTTGAGTTGGATCAGGACCGTGAACCGATCGGTTCAGGGCACCAACCGATCGGTTGGGGACCCCAAACGATCAGCTCAGGTCCCAACCGATCGGCTCAAGGGCCGAAATGATCGGTTCAGGTTGCAAGTTGGTTGCTTTTGTAGAAAATTTCGAACCCTTCTACTCCTGCTTTTAGTCCCGCATTTCCCGGGATGGAGAACCCTGTCCCATGACCCTCCTATATATATAGGGGTATTGGGGGCTTCTCAAAGAACAACTCAATGCAATCAGTTGTTCTGCAAAGTTGTCGTTCTCTCTGGTTTTGGTAACCGAGAGGGAGCCTGAGGAAGTGCTTCCCACAAAGGGAGGTGCAGTAAGGGAAGGAAAACTGCAGTTGAACTAGAGGCAGGAGAGTGTGTTGGTGACTAATACGTCAACAGGAGGGTGCGACTCCTTCCACTTCCTTGTGGGACAAGGAGTGTGGAGTTCTAGGTGGTCCGTGTGGACTACTACAGAGGCGGGAGGTTTCTGCCACTCAGGAGGACAACTGTCATCCGACAGTCCGATACGAGTAGGAGTCGTCAGTCCCAGTGCGAGCAGGAGCTGCACAGACACCGTCCAAGACCGAATTTGAAGACCGCGCAAGGTGCGAGGTATTGTCTCCGAGCAAGCCTCGGTACAAGGTATGATTCTACAAACCATCCTTTCCTATTATATAGACGTTGACGGGTTTCCTTGTTCCGGGTTTGGGGGAGAAAATTTTTGTTTCCGCTGCCTTCTCTGTCTCCCCTAAAACCCAACAACAACAAGTTGACAACTGGGTTAGAAGGTTAAACTCTAGGACTTTTCCTAGTGATTGTTGCATGTACAACGACACACATCAGCTCATCGGTCGAGTTCCCCAAAACAAACTCGACCGATATCTTGAAAATTATCTTTGTGTCTTAGTGGATCGGTGATGTTACCTTTATTGACACTCACCGAATGTACTATATGGAAAATGAAGAAAAAGTGATTATAACCATTAGTGAGTTGTTTTGAGCAAGAATAGATCTATTGGAACTTAGAAAATGGAAATATTTTGCCCTTAAGTGATCCCACACTCAAGGGAACACCCCTAGCTATAAATAGAAACCCTTAGAGTTCATTTAAAGTTGCTCATTCATGCTATTTTGAGTCGTTGCTATAGTTGAGTGTGTTGCAACTCCTTGAGCCCCTTTCTCTCCCTTGTTTGCACAACATTTCATGGTTGTGAGTGAGTTAGGGAAGTTGTAAGAGATCCACTTCCATGTGCTTTTAAATCTCTCATTCCATTCTGTATTCCCTACCCCTTTCCTCAAAGAAGTAAAGGTGAAGCGAGCTACTCTGAGTGAAGGTGAAGCAGTTGTTGTTCTTATTCAAGGTTGAAGAAGAGGTGAAAATCTTCTCCAGGTGAAGGAGAAGGCAAAGGCTGAAGATCCAAGAAGAGTGGGTAATCCCTTGAAGGTTGAAGACTTGTGCTAGAGTAGGTAATTCCTTGGAAGAAGGCGGAAGACTCTTTGCAAAGTGGGTAAGTCCTTGGTAAGGTTGAAGAATCTTTGTATTGGATAGGTAAGTCCTTTGGTGGGTCATGTGTTGTAACTCTTATTAGTGAATATATAGAGGAAAGAACTTTCCAAGTCCTAGAGCTTGACCTCTCTAGGTAGTGGATTGACTCTCTCCTAGTTTGGAGAGTGGAACCACTCTAAACGACCTTGTCCAAGTACTTGTTTCATTTTCTCCCATCCATGTTACACTTGTTAGTTAGGACTTCAAATTGCACTTAAGATATTAGTTTTGATTGATATAATTTGAAGGTCTAATTTATATTGTAAGAATTTTTAAAGCTCTATTCACCACTCCCCTCTAGAGCCCTAGGTCCAACAAGTGGTATCATAGCTAAGGATCTTCTCTAACAATCTCCCATGAGTTGAGAAGATGGGAGACAACCTACTTGGTTCACTCAGCCTAGAGGAAGGCTTCTCCATGCATCCTCTGGTCTTCGATGAAACCAAATTTCTCTATTAAAAGAGGCGTATGAAGTTCTACATTCAAGATATGAACTTTGATATATGGAAGGTGATGGTCACACCTTATAAGGAGCCAACCAAAGTTGTTGCAACATGGAGTGAATCTGCACTTAAAGAAGCCCAACTCAATGCCAAAGCCATAAGCATCCTCTATGCAGACCTTACCCTAACGAAGTTCAACCTCATCTCATCTCGGGATACTACCTATGAGATTCGGGAAAAATTGTGCATCATTTATGAGGACACAAAGCAAGTGAAGGAGGCGAAGATCTACATGTTGAACAACCTCCTAGAGAACTTCAAGATGGGCAAGAAAGAAGGGATTGTGGAGATGTACTCTAGACTCAATGTCATCATCAATGGCCTAGCTTCTATGGGCAACACTTTGGATAGAGGTGTAATCAACTCCAAGATCTTGAGGACTCTACCAAAGAGATGGGAGTCAAAGGTGACCTCCATTGAAGAAGTGAGGAGCCTTGGTGACATCCCAACCGAAGAGCTCATTGGTAACCTCCAAGCTCATGAGACAAGGATTGACAAGCAAGAAGAAGAATCCAAGCAAGAAGAGAATAAAGCCAAGAAGATCAAAGATAGTGCTTTCAAAGCACAAGTGGAGGCATTCATACTTCAACAACAACTTGCTTGTCAGACATCTCAGTCATCCTCAAGTGAAGATGATGGCCCTAGTGAGCATCAAGCCAACTACATCAAGGGAAACACTTTAAGGGAAAGTAAGACTCCTCCTCTACTCCTAAGTGCTACAAGTGTGGACAAAAGGGACACTACAAGAGTGAATGTCCCAGGTTAAGAAAGTCACACCACAAGGGTGTTGACTCAAGGTCAATTAGGTCAATGTTGACTCACGTCTAAGTTGACTAAAATGTGTTTTGATGATGACTAACCATTCCACATATTTATGTCTAATGTCTCTACTTGAGTGATTTCATATTAGGTATAGACACACTCCAAATGCCCTAACTTGCGCATATCAAATTGGAGAAAATATAAGTCAAAGTCAATGCAAGTGCACATTTTTATAATATGATGTAAATCCATTAGAATCATGTTGTAAATCACTTGTAATGATTGTATGACTTGTAATTAAGCTTAGAAAAAATCAGGAGCAATTAGATCGAATATTTAAGAACTCAAAAGACATTTTCCAAAATTCACATCAGGTTGTTCATCAGTCGAGTTGCAAACTTGACCGATCCTGATTGGATCTTCAAAATGACTTTTGATCGGTCAAGTTTACACTTCACAGAACTCGACCAACGGAGTACCTGAACAATTCAATTTTCATTGGTCGGTCGAGTTTCCCCAGGACAAACTCGACCGATGGTCTGAATATCAGCTTTGTCTTTTACTCTATCGGTCGAGTTACCCTTATAGAAACTCGACCAATTGCACTATATGAAAAAGTGCAGAAAAGTGCTTCTAGCTGTTGTGGAGTTGCAACAAGCAAAAATATATCTATTGCAAGACACAAAACAGCTAGTTTTCATTCTCAAGTGTTCCCAAAGGCTAAGGGGCATCTCCAGCTATAAATAGGATCCCTTGGGATTCATTCCAAGGTTGAGCATTTAGTACAAAACTCTATGTGAGGTTCCTATTCCATAGTTGAGTGCTTCCTACAGCCTCCTCTCTCTCTCTAAGCTTAATCACTTGCTACATTCATTAGAGTGAGTAGGAAATCTATAAGAGAGCTAGTCCTACATGTATATCTTATGAGGCTCTCACTTCCACCACCTCCCTATCTCTCATTTCAATCATGAAGATGAAGGTTCTCTCTCTTGGCTAAGAGAGTTGAAGAAGAACAAGGGAAGACATCCCTTGGTGAGGATCAAGGCTGAAGACTTGGGGCTAGAGTGGGTAAGCCATTGGTGAAGGAAGAAGACTCCTTGCTCAAGTGGGTAAGTCCTTGGTGGAAGCTTCTATGAGTGAAGGTGAAGTCAAAGGCGGAAGATCCAAGAAGAGTGGATAATTTCTTGAAGGCTGAAGACTTGTGCAAGAGTATGTAAGTCCTTGGAAGAAGGCAGAAGACTCCTTGCAAAGTGGGTAAGTCCTTGGTAAGGTTGAAGACTCTTTGTATTTGATAGGTAAGTCCTTTGGTTGGTCATGTATTGTAAGTCTTATGAATGAATATAAGAGTGCAATGGTTAGGAAATTCTAGAGGCTGACCTCTCTAGGTAAGTGGACTGACTCACTTCTAGTTTGAAGTGAGGAACCACTCTAAATAGCTTGTCCTCTTGTGTTTTCTCGGTCTCTCTCTCACTTTCTATGCATGTTTTAGTTGCACTCAAATTTCCTATTTAGCAACCTTATCTTGTGATATATCTTGAAGGTCTAATGAATTTTGTTTAAGTGCATTCATCTCTATTCACCCCCCCTCTAGAGCATCTAATCACCCATCTAGGATCCAACAATTGGTATCAGAGCGGGTCTTCTCCAAGCATACTTCCACAAGTAGGAGAAGATGGGTGACTACCAACGAGGGAGATACTTGATCACCCTTCCCATATTTGATGGGAGAAATTTCCTAAATTGGAGAAGAAGGCTTCAATTCTACATCCAAGGATCAAGTCTTGAGATGTGGCAAATGGTGAACATCCCATACAAGCTACCAAAGACAAAGATTGAAGAATGGGATGATGCTACCTTGAAGAAAGAAACCTTGAATGATAGATCCATGCATATCCTCTATGCCTCCATGACCTCCACCGAGTTCAACCAGATTTCTTCTTGTGAGATGGCCTATGAGGTATGGAGAAAGCTATGCATTACCTATGAGGGGACAATTCAAGTGAAGGAAAGCAAAGTCTACATGCTCAAAGGGCTGCTTGAGAACTTGAAGATGCGATAGGAGGAGAAGATATCCAACATGTACTCAAGGCTCAACACCATTATAAATGGTCTTGCTGTTCTAGGACATCCTATGAGTAGAGGAGAGATCAACTCTAAGATCCTTAGAACTCTCCCCAAGAGGTGGGAACCCAAGGTGACTTCCATTGAAGAAGCAAGGTCTCTTAAGGATGTTCCTATTGAAGAGCTCATTAGAAATATACAAGCACATGAAGTCACACTTGACAAGAGAGAAGTAGTTGAAAGACAAGAGGAGAAAGAGCTAAAGAAAATGAAGAAGGCTAAAATGAAAGCTCAATTCAAGGCTATTGTTGGTCAAGCTTCTTTATCCTCTCAAGTTGAAGAAGATGCCATGTACTCCAAGGGTGAATTCTACAACGGCAAGAATTCCTCCTCCATCTGGTGCCTCAAGTGTGGAAAGAAGGGTCACTTAAAGATAGATTGTCTACAAGGCAAGAAGACCCATCATCACAAGAAAAGAGAAGATAAGTGGCACTAAAGCTCAAGTGAAGAGTCAAGTGAAGGATCAAGCTCAAGCTCTAGTGAAGAAGGAGAATGCCATTTTGCTCTCATGGCATCAACAAGTAAGGACTCAAGTGAGGTAAATCTAAAATTTTTAGATAAAGAATATTTCATTGCTATTATTCATTATACTTGTGCCTCTCTTAAGTCTTATAAAAGGAAAAAGAAAAAAAACTTGCTAGAATAGTTGATAATTTGCATGTAGAACTAGATGATCTTGAACATGCTAATTATTGGTTGCTTGATGACAAGAATGTGTGTCTTATCCAAGTAGACTCTCTTAAACTTGAAAATTCTAGTTTTCTTGATAAGATTAGATTTCTATAAGCTCAACCTCTCATGCCTAGTTCTAATGAAGAGCATACTTTAATTGTTGATTCTCTCATGCATGATATTGATGTTCTTAAATCTGAAAACAAGGATAAAGATTTTGTTTTGCAAGAATTAGAATATGAAAATGGTGTTTATCTTTCTAAGATTATTTTTCTTAAAATAGAAAATGCCTCCTTGCTTGCTAAAATCAATGTGCACGAATCTTGTTCTAGTTCTAATAGTAGAGATAATGATGTTGCTACTCTTCATATTGATAGAGATTCTTATTTAACTAAAGATCTTTACTTAGAAAATTATCTTTTGCATGCTAGATATAATATCAATCATTTGTCTTCTACTATTACTTCTCTTATTCATGATAATGATGCTTTGAGATCTTCTTTGCAAAGATTCTTAGTTGGTAAAAAGAATCTTAATGACATCCTACACCATACTACTAAACAAATTGGTAGACACGGTTTAGGGTATGATAGTAGTCAAAGGAACAACAAAGGTAAAGGACCTCCAATATTCCATGGAGAATCCTCGAGTTTCAAGACTATGGGTACATGTAACTATTGCAATGATTTTGGTCATTATTCTATTTGTTGTCCTTTTAGGAAAGCACCCAAGAGAAATAGGACTTGGGTTGCTAAACTAACCCCTTCAGACCCAAAAACATGATTGGGGACCATTTCATCTTTCTTCTTGTAGGTACTTACAAATGGATTGACTTGAGCTATTGATTTGCAAATTGAATTCTCAATCCACATGAAAGAAAAGTGAGATGTGTAGAGGAGACAACAAGTAAAAAAAGGCAATGGTAAGCAGAAAGGTAATGTTTTTCTTTCTTATAACCAATTCTAACTTGTTTTTGTCAAGTTAGTATGCACTATACATATGGTTTTTGAGTTAAAAGTGGTATGTTGTGTTTCTCTTCACACTCTTGCTCAAAAACTATTTCTAGTGCTTCTATAGTGCATTACTGACTTGCTTACACATGTTTGGATATGGTTTGTATTTTTAGCATGCCTTCAAATATGTTTTTATGACATATATGTGCTTTTTGATAGCAGCTATGTCGGTCGAGTTTGTCCTGATAGAAACTCGACCGATAGGCACCAATGGGTGTTGCCAGTAGCTATCATCGGTCGAGCTGTCAATACATAGAACTCGACTGAAAACACTGTGCACAGAATATACTTTTGGCTTATTGGATGAGAATTTCCCTCTCAACTATATTTTCTCAACCAAATAACCTTATTCTTCGTCACTCCTTTGGTATCTTTATATATGGATATTTCCATGTACTAAATTTTCTATCTTTCTTACAACTCTATCTCTCTAATTTCTCTAAATTGGTATATCTATATCTTGCAATTACTTGCTTTGAGTTGTTTTGCAGGTTTTGATGATGATCTCTTTGGATCTCTTAGTTGTGTCTAAAAATGGCTTTCGTTGTACTCTAACTTTCTAAATCTAAATATGTGTATCTCTTGTGTTGATACAACCTTGAGATTCTTAGTGGTGATCATCTTTTGGTAATGATGCATATTTGTTAGTGAGTTATATCCTTTCATGCTTCGAAAATTGCATATCTCTTTGTTTGGATATATCTATACATTTACTCATAGCTTGCTTTATCTTGTGTATCTTTTGGTATCTCTTGCTATGATCTAGATCCTACTAGTAGTCCTAACTTATGATATTTTCTACTAGTAGTTCACATACATGTAGTTCTAACCTTGTTTATAATTGGTATCTTTGATCATCTAGTGGTATTTCACTATATGCTATGCTTGTATCTTATCTCATACATGCTCAAGTTTGTTCCTTGAATTGTATATCTTCTATCTTGAGTTGCTTGCATAACATTGTGATGCAGGGTACATAGATCTACATTATATGTAGAAATTGGAATATTTTTAAAATATTATGCAAATTTTGTTCTAGTTTTAGTTTTTAGTGCAACACTAGTGTTTTTTAAGCAGAAATGACCTTATGAACAAGGCTCATGGATTTGCCATGATCCCTGATATTTTTTGGGCAAATTATGTCATCTTCAGGGTCAAAATTGTGTTTTATTATTTTTCTACAGCACTTTATCTTACATTTTGGGTTGTTTAAGTGCATGCTTTAACTTGCTTTTCTTTCTATGGTTGGACAAGCCCCTATCTGTGCTCTTCTACTCTCCCTATATAACTTTTTATTAGTTTCCTTTAATATTGGTCAGCCCTCGCGCAGCGCAGCGCTCTGGCGACTGGAGCGGCAATCTAGGGTATGGCTCGAGGGAGAGGTGGACGAGGGCGAGGCCGCGGGCGAATCCCTAGTGGCCGAAGAGGCGAGGAACAGGGTGCCACAGAGTCGACCACGACTCCTCCAGTTCATCAATCGACAAGGACTGGAGATGAAGGCAACTCAAACAAACCCTCTGGGCCATCTAAGGATACACATCACAAGGAGGTGGCGGCGTCATCTGAATCTTCCTCAAGCAGACCTCAGAAACCTCCTCCCAAAAATCAAGTTGATGCGGAGTCCTCTTCATCCCAGGCTGCCGACTGGATTTTGTCCAGTAGACATGATCGAGAAGTCGTGGGGTTCACATCAATTGATTTTATTAAGCCTGTCCTTATCGATGGTGAGAGGTGTGCCTCGCTTTCTAGTCAGGACATCTCCATTCCGGACTTGAGTGAGTTTGTCTCAATCCGATTTGTTGGGAGGAAACCATTCTGGGAACAACTATCTGGTTGGATTCAGAGACAGTGGAAACCCAGTGGCCCCGTTGAGATCTTCTCGGAGGAGCGGGAGGGTTTCATTGTGAAGCTACCATCTTCGAGCGAGCAGGAGAGGGTTTTGGATGAGGCTCCGTGGTTTATGGATGGTTCCCTTATTGTGGCAAATTCATGGCGGCCGGGGATTCCTCTTCCACCCCTTTCCTTCCCGCAGGTTCCCATCTGGGTGAAAATCGAAAACGCAGGCATTCCTTGGTCTCGTGATAGCATTGCTAGAGTTGCAAGTACCCTTGGGAAACCTGTTGACTTTGACAATAACTCTATTACAGTGGGATGTATGGGATCAGCTTACGCCTGCATTGAGATATGCAGTGACTCTACCCTACCCAAGTTTACGAAAGAAGTGGTGGATACTGTTGTCAAGAAACTGAAAGTTGAATCCATATCGAAGCCTCTGATATGCTCATGCTGCAAGAGGTATGGTCATCGACAATCCTCATGTTCCCAAAAAGCTAGGAAACCCCCTCCAGTCAATGATGCAGGTGAGGTTTGGCAAGAGCGAAGGTGGTTGCAAGAATGCCTCTAAGAAGGAGTGCTCACTAGTTGATTCCGGTCAGGAGGAGACAACCCAGGACAAAGCCTTTGAAGCCAACTCTCACACTGCCTCTGATGACTGCCTGCTAAAGGCTATTCAACACTAGATTGAAGAGGTTTTTCTCAATAGAAGTGCCTCCGACCCCCCTCCTCTGTCCAATGATCCCCATGGTGTCCAAGCAGAGCCCGACATGTTTGGGTCCTCACCTATTTATAACATGGGCAGTATCAACTTGGACTGGGAGTTGAACTTCAATAGAGGTGATTCTGAATCCTGAAAGGTCCAGAAAATCTGGGAAAGCTGTGGCTTCTCAGTTGATTATCAGGTTGGTAAAGCCAACATTTTCAAAGAAGTTGATGGATCCATTCGGGACTCAAATTCTGAAGATGATTCGGTTCAGGTTAGAGACGAATCTCTGGAGTATGAGGAACAATGGTCCAATAGGAAAAAGACGACAACCAGGAAGAAACGGGAAGGGGGTTAAATTAATTTCTTTCTTATGATTCCAGTTGTTTGGTCGCTAGCTTGCTGTCTGTCTTACCATCAGGAACTAAGCTCTAGTTTAGTGGTGATATGTGAAGGGTTGTAGATGATCAATAGGTACACTTTCAGCAGATGAGGATATTGCTAGTACTAATGTAATCATTGTGCGGGCCTTTGCACGATCTTCTGATCAGAGACTGAAATCCTAGTGTTTTTTTATTTTCAGCTGGCTGGAAACTTTATGATCAGGGCAAGTGGTTGATAGTTTCAAGCTTCTGGCTGCATAGACCCCAGGTCTGGCTAATGATGTTGTCTGGATATCCTAGGCATCATAATTTCTGAGGGTGTTTTTCATGATAGTTGATGTCTTGAGTAGTTTAGGTCTACTTCTTCTAGTCACTCTGGTATCTGTAAGGTTATCTAGCCTCTGTATTCCTTCTTCTCTTGTTCTGGTAGGTTGTTAATCGTGCTCCTTAGCATCTCGCATGCTCTGGTCTTAGTTTTTTCTTCTGTTGGTGGTTTTTCACCTGAGTCTATTTAGGGGTGCTCCCTTGTACCCAAAGTTTCTTGGAAACATTATACCAACATAGTTTTTTTATCGACCAAACAAAATAAGTGCTATTTCTTATTTCTTCATACCCCCACTTTTTGAAATGACAAAGGGGGAGAAAGGTATGTCTTCTTTTGACAAAATAGGGAGAAGACATGTCTTACATGAAGAAGAGAATTCATGTAAAGGGAGTAGGTAAAGGGGAGAAGACATATATGTGTAGAACATATATGTGTAGAAGACATAGTTTCTATAAATGTTATGAAAGCTAACCATGCAGGAGAAATATCATCAATTGAGGGGGAGTATGAGAACTCCATGTGCATCAATTGAGGGGGAGCATATGATCTCAATCCTATTGAAAACCCTAGGTTTCTCTGAAGGTATGATTTTACTTAAAAGCTTTCAATACATTTATAGAATGGTTTGTCATCTTCAAAAAGGGGGAGAATGTTGGCTCAAGGTCAATTAGGTCAATATTGACTAAACCCATATTTTGATGATGACTAACCATTCCACATATTTGTGTCTAATGTCTCTACTTGAGTGATTTCTATTAGGTATAGTCACACTCCAAATGCCCTAACTTGTGTATATCAAATTGGAGAAAAGACAAGTCAAAGTCAATACAAGTACACGTTTTATGTAATATGATGTAAATCCAGTAGAATCATGTTGTAAATCACTTGTAATGATTGAATGACTTGTAATTAAGCTTAGAAAAAATCAGGAGCACTTAGATCGAATATTCAAGCACTCAAAAGCCATTTTCCAAAATTCACATTAGGTTGTTCATTGGTCGAGTTGCAAACTCAACCGATCCTGATTGGATCTTAAAAATGACTTTTTATCGGTCGAGTTTACACTTCACAAAACTCGACCGATGGAGTACCTGACCAATTCAATTTTCATTGGTCAATCGAGTTTCCCCAGGACAAACTTGACTGATGGTCTAAATATCGGCTTTGTCTTTTACTCTATCAGTCGAGTTATCCTTATAGAAACTCGACCAATTGCATTGTACATAAAAGTGTAAAAAAGTGCTTTTAGTTGTTGTGGAGTTGCAACAAGAGAAAATATATCCATTGCAAGCCACAAAACAGCTAGTTTTCATTCTCAAGTGTTCCCAAAGGCTAAGGGGCATCCCCAGCTATAAATAGGACCCCTTGGGCTTCATTTTAAGGTTGAGCATTCAATGCAAAACTCTATGTGAGGTTCCTATTCCATAGTTGAGTGCTTCCTACAACCTGCACTCTCTCTAAACTTAATCACTTGCTACATTCGTTAGAGTGAGTAGGAAATCTGTAAGAGAGCTAGTCCTACATGTATTTCTTGTGAGGCTCTCACTTCCACCACCTCCCTATTTCTCATTTCAATCATGAAGATGAAGGTTCTCTCTCTTGGCTAAGAGAGGTGAATAAGAACAAGGGAAGGCGTCCCTTGGTGAAGATCAAGGCTAAACACTTGGAGCTAGAGTGGGTAAGCCCTTGGTGAAGGCAGAAGAATCCTTCCTCAAGTGGGTAAGTCCTTGGTGGAAGCTTCTCTGAGTGAAGGTGAAGTCAAAGGTGGAAGATGCAAGAAGAGTGGGTAATTCCTTAAAGGTTGACGACTTGTGCAAGAGTAGGTAAGTCCTTGGAAGAAGGCGGAAGACTCCTTGCAAAGTGGGTAAGTCCTTGGTAAGGTTGAAGACTCTTTGTATTGGATAGGTAAGTCCTTTGGTTGGTCATGTATTATAAGTCTTATTAATGAATATAAGAGTGCAATGGTTAGGAAATCCTAGAGACTGACCTCTCTAGGTAAGTGGACTGACTCACTTCTAGTTTGAAGTGATGTACCACTCTAAATAGCTTGTCCTCTTGTGTTTGCTCAATCTCTCTCTCCCTTTCTATACATATTTTAGTTGCACTCAAATTTCCTATTTAGCAACCTTATCTTGTGATATATCTTGAAGATCTAATGAATTTTGTTTAAGTGCATTCAACTCTATTCAACCCCCCTCTAGAGAATCTAGTCACCCATCTAGGATCCAACAAAGGGAAGCTCCAAGAAGGAGGAAGAGTACAAGAAGGAGAGCATGTATAATAGGAAGGATAAGAAGGAGAAAAGACACAAGAATGCAGCTCATGAAGTTTGGGAAGCTTCATCTTCATGTAGCTCAAGCTCCAAAGAAGATGGAGAGTGCCACATTGCACTCATGGCCTCTACTAGTGAAGAAATTGGTGAGGTAAGTGAGGTAAGCTTGCATAAGCTATCTAAGGAAACTATTATTTACATGCTTATTTCCACCCATTCTTCTTTTGCTAAGTGTAAATCTAAAAGAAAAAGGTTAGGAAAAATCATTGATGATTTTTATGCTAAACTTGAAATTATTGAGCTTAATGAAAAAACTCATCTTGAGAGCATTAATAACTTGCAAGGCCAAAATCTTTATCTTGAGCTCCAATACAATGGAGTTGAGGTAGATAATAGTGTTTATCTTAAGAACATTGAAACTCTTAAGGAAGATAACCAAAAGTGCCTAAAGGAGCTTGAAACTCTTGAAACTAAAAATACTGAATTTAAGCTTCTTGTTGATGTTCGTAAGGATGAAAGAGATGTTTATGTTAAAGAAATTCAAGTCCTAAAATATGAAAATGCTATGTTGCTTGATCAAGTTATTGATTTATCTTCTAGACCTATCTTGCCTAGTAATGATATTGGTTCTATTTCTCTTGAGAAAGATACTTGTTTGACTAAAGCCCTCTGTCTTGAGGCCAACCTTATTCTTGATAGAGATGATATTGCTAGTTTGTCTTATACTATCATATCTCTAAATGATAATAATCATAGACTTAAGGCTTCTCTAAAGAAGTTCCTCAAAGGGAAAAACTCCCTAAATGAAATCCTTGATCATTCTACCAAACAAAGTGGTACTAGTGGTTTGGGAGTTGTAGGGGCCCTAAAGGACAAGAACAAAGCCAAAGGTAAGAAAAAGAGCAAGGAGATCTCTTTCTTTTTTGGCGAGTATTCCGACACTAAGAATCCTATGGTTTGTGCTTATTGTGAGTGTGACGATCATAATTCTGCTTATTGACCTTACAAGCCTAAGGGTACCAACTTGAGTTGGGAACCGACACTCTCCTTTTTGTTAGGAAAAAGGAAGATGGATTGTTGATAGTGGATGCACTAAACATATGACAGGTGATATAAGACATTTCAACAAATTTACCAAAAATAAAGGAGGTTCGGTTACATTCGGGGACAACAATAAAAGGTAAGGTCAAAGGCGAGGGTGATGTAGGTGAATCATTGTGTATCAAGAACATTTTTTTGTGGATGGCCTACATCACAATTTAATTAGTGGTAGTCAATTATGTGATAATGCTTACCTTGTGTTATGTACTTCTTCTGAATGCTTGATTCTAGATACCCTCACCTATCAAGTTATGTATAAGGGAACAAGAAGTAGAAATCAGTATGTCTTTATTCTTGACTCTATTAATCATGTTGTTGGTAGATGCCTAATAGTCAATTAGAAAGATATTTCCCTTTTGTATTGTCGGCTTGGTCATGTAAATATGCATTAGTTGAAGAAGTTGAGCAAAAAGAACTTGGTCAAGGGACTTCCCAAATTGAATTTTGAAAAGGATGAGGAATGCCAACCTTGTACCCAAGGAAAGAAAACCAAGTCTTCCTTCAAATCCAAAGGAGTCCTTTGTACCATGAGAGCGCTTGAACTTCTTCACATTGATCTATTTGGACCAATGAGAACTCAATCGCTTCGTGATTCCAAGTATTGTCTTATCATTGTCGATGATTTCTATAGATATACTTGGACCTTCTTTCTCATTTACAAGAGTGATACACTTGATGTTTTCTCAAACTTTTGCAAATGAGTTGAGAATGAAGCCTCTTTCTGCATCATTTCCATCTGTAGTGATCATGGGGGAGAATTTGAAAATGATCTTTGTGAATGTTTTCGTCAAGAATCTGGTTATACACATAAATTTTCTTCACCTCAAACACCTCAACAAAATGGGATTGTAGAGAGGAAGAAAAGGTCACTTCAGGAGATGGCTAGGGCCATTCTTCTAGAGTATGACACTCCAACAAAGTTTTGGGCCGAAGCTGTTATTACCTCATGTATTGTGCAAAATTGGATTTTTACACACCCTTCTTTGAACAAAATCGCCAATGAGCTATGGCGTGGTAGGAAGCCTTCTATCGAGTATTTTCATATTTTTAGATGTCCTTTTTTAATACAAAAGATTGTCTCGACAAGTTTGATCTGAAATCTTACAAGGCGTTCTTTTTTTTGCTACAACACTACTAACAAGGCTTATAGAGTATTTATGTTGATCTTGCTAAAGTAGAAGAATCTAAAAATGTAAAGTTTATTGAGACTAACCCCTCTATTCCCAAAGATATTGTTCCAAATGATGATGTTGCAGGTGAAGTTATTCCTATTCTAAAAGAACTCAACATCCCCGAAAAAGGAAAAGAGGTGGTTACCCAATAGGAAGAGAAAGATGAAGAGAAGAAGCATCTAACTCCCCAGTTTGCAAAGAATCATCCAAAAGAGTTGATTTTAGGTTATCCTTTTGAAAGAGTGAAGACACGGGTTGCATTCAACAAAGAACAAGTCAACAATGCTTTCATCTCACAACTCTAGCCAAAGAACATCAAGGAAGCTCTTGGGGATGATGAGTGGATCCTAGCTATGCAAGAAGAGTTGGAGAAATTTGAAAAGAATGAAGTATGAACCCTAGTGCCAAGACCAAGTGATAGAAAGATCATTGTCACCAAGTGGGTCTACTACAACAAGCTTGATGAAAGAGGAAAATTAGTAAGGAACAAAGCAAGGTTAGTGGCTCAAGGCTACAATCAGCGAGAAGGTATAGATTTTGATGAAACATATGCACCTGTAGCTAGACTTGAGTCCATTCATATGTTGCTTGCCTTTGCTAGTTATATAAAATTTCTTCTGTATCAAATGGATGTTAAAAGTGCATTTTTAAATGGTACAATTGAGGAGGAAGTGTATGTTGCACAACCCCCTTGCTTTGAACATGATAGTTTACCTAACCATGTTTATTTGTTGCAAAAAGCTCTCTATGGACTCAAACAAGAACATCGAGCTTGGTATGAGAAATTAAAAAACTTTTTTTTAGATCATGGGCATATCATGGTCAAAGTAGATTCTACCATATTTCTAAAGCACACTTCTAACAATTTTCTTATCAATCAAATATATGTTGATGAATCATTTTTGGCGGAACTAACCTTGATCTTTGCAAAGAATTTAGTGATATTATGCAAAGTGAATTTGAAATGAGTATAATAGGTGATCTCACATTCTTCCTCGGCTTTGAAATCAAGCAAACTAAAGATGGGAACTTCATTAATTAAGGCAAGTACACAAGTGAATTACTTAAGCACTTTGGGATGGAGAACCACCAAGCCGGTGGACACACCCATGTCAAACACTGCCAAACTTGATGAAGATGAAGAAGGTGAGAAGGTAGATGAGAATCTCTATAGATGTATGATCAGAAGTTTACTTTACTTAACTACCTCTAGACCTGATCTAATGTTTAGTGTTAGCTTGTGTGGTCTCTTTCAATCAAATCCTAAGAAATAACATCTTATAGTTGTTAAGAGGATTTTAAGGTACTTAGCCAAAACTCAAAATTTTGGACTATGGTATCCCAAGTCAAGGGACTTTACTCTTACTGCCTATAGTGATGCGGATTACACAAGGTGCTTGATTGATAGAAAGTGAACAAGTGGCAGTTGCTTTCTCCTAGGACCATGCTTGGTGTATTGGTTTTCCAAGAAACAGAGCATAGTGGCATTGTCAACCACTGAGGTTGAATACATTGCAGCTGGGAGTTGTTATGCACGGGTCCTATGGATGAATCAAATGCTCCAAGACTTTAACATTCATTTTGATGCTTCTCCTATCTATTGTGATAATACTAGTGCAATTAACTTGTCATATAATCCTATCTTGTATACTAGAGCTAAGAATATAGAGGTTCATCAACATTTTCTTTGGGATCACATTGCCAAAAAGATATCTATATCACGCATGTGGACATGAAAAATCAATTGGCAGACATTTTCACTAAACCTCTAGCTAGAGAGAAATTCAACTTTATTAGATCTAAACTACTCGTAACTTCTTTGAATGAATCTAATATGCCTTCTAGCTAGTTGTCATATATCCTATATGCTCTGCCTATGTTTTGATCACTATTGCTTGCTAGTTTTGCTAAAAACCAGCTTTCATGTTCTTTTTGCCTTGTTTCTCTCTTATCGCAAAATAGTACCCAATGATGAGTGATATGTGCCTAAGTTTGTTTAAAATACAAAATGGACTTGAGAAATAATTGTAATTAGCACTATAATGGCTAGAAAGCAGAATTTCTAAAGTTGGTTCAAGTTGACCATCAGTTGAGTTGGCAACTCCACCAATCGGATGCCGAGAGCTTTTTTAAAGAGCCTATTGGTCGAGTTTCTGAGTCACAAAACTCGATCGATGGTCGGGCTGGAGCAAACTTAACATAGGTTCGGCTGACTTTTCTCCCTCTCATCTAGAGAAAAATCGACTAAAAAACATCTAGCTCCTTCAATCTCTCAACCTTAGTCCCGACCTTCCTCTCCCTAACCCTAGTTCGACCTAGATTGACCTTCTTTTACCTCTTTCTTATCAAACCTAGGTGTGTGGATGGGTTTTGGTGGTGTTTCTTTAGCTTTTACTCTCTCGATCCTCTCCTTTTCATCTCCATGTCGTCTAATAGGAGGAAGAGGGTCGCCCCAGCTAATTAACCTTCATCTCCGTCCAACTCTCGCTTGATTCCCTTTGATGACACTTTCTTCATCTCAAATGAAGCTCTAAATAGTTACAAGGAGATCCTCCCTGGGAACCCCTTTTCATTTCGTGCCCTATTTGAGCCACGCCCATTAAGAAAAGAGTCCATTGACCAAGTAGTTTAGTTGTTATATGACCACCACCTCTCCGTCTTGTGTTTCGAGCGCTTTTGGTACAACAATTCCATAACTAGTACAAAAGCAGTTCATGAATTCTATTCTAACTGGCAATGGAATTATGACACACTCATATCTCCACCCAATACGCAAGTAGTCCTCACCTCTATGATCGTCGAGAAGAAATTCAAGTCTCTGAGGATACCCAGAACATCTTCTTTTTAGGTACTGAAGTGATTGACACATGTCGTAAGGACTATCTTGAGTATTTTGACCTAGTCAAGCCCGAGGCCTTATACAAGCACTATGATCTTACTCCCCCTGATATTCATAATTTCTTGAAGAAGCCTCAATTCCCTTATAAGAAGAAGTGCACCCTTCCCTCCTCTACCTTAGACCACAAGAGACACATACTTGCCTTAGTTGTTAACTGCAATATTCATCTTCAGAAAAATCAAACTAAAATTGTGGAAAACATTGCGGTCATTATGTATTTTCTCTTGGATCACATCGAAGTAAAGTGGGCAAGATACGTTCTTCATCATATGACCTACTTTGACTTAGGGAAGAATACTCATGGCACCCACCCACCCTACCCGTCCTGATCTATGGTCTTTTCTAGTTTTCCACTGGTAAATCTCTCTTCCCTGACCTACACTACAAACCTGCCCGAAAAGGAGTTCACATCTGTGAGACCACACTTCAAAAATATGTTTCTACCCTATCCTCTATCACACCTGGTGCCTCTACCTCTACCTCTACCCGAGCACCTATGCCGCCTCAACCTACCCGACCTTCTCGTGCCTCATTCCATGTATCCAATGAAACCCTTATGGGATACATGACGCAATCAACATGCATACAACCTTCAAGTTTAGGAGCACCTGCATCAGGACCTCTATTCCATCATGTCCAACATGAACCTTTCATGTACACACCCTTATCTTGCCTACCAACCCTACCCAGGAGGTGACTATGCATCCTATGCATACGATCACTTTTACCTTGCCCCTCCACCTGCATCTTTCGTTGCTACACCCTCTACTGTTGGTGGATCTACCCCTGGAGTGATGCCTTTTATAGCTGGCCCCTTAGCCACTCTACTTGCTAGTCTTGACAATTCTTCTCCTTCCTTACCATAGGACAATGAGCTCCATTCTCTTGGCATGTCTTAGGATGAGTATAATGCCCGTTGGTCTGGTCGAGCTTTTGGTTCCCTTGCTGACGAGGAGATGCCAGACCAGGTTGATGAGGAGGTTGCTGATGACGAGGAGGCTGATGAGGAAGATGGTGATGCTTCTGATGATGGCTCTGATGGATTTACTGGTGCCTCAGGTGATGTTTTTCTCTCTGTTGCACCTTCAGACATAAATGATGACTACGAGCTAGATGCTTCTGACACTGATAATGATGATGTTGTGGACATAGATAGCTTAGATGTTTAGTTTTTCTAGTCTTTAGTCTATATGTTAATCATATATATCTTTCTAGGCTATTTTGTATTACCAACATTCAGGCACATTTTCTGAGTTGTACTATTTTATCATGTAGTTTGCATCATTTTGGCATGTAGTTGTTTTCTGAGAACATGCTTTCTGGGTTGCAATCTTAATCCTTTGTACACTGATTCTTTGATTTACAATATCTCATGAATTGGTGCCATGTTTACCATATTTTGATTATGACTTAAATTGTTTGCTTCTCTTGTCTCTGTTTGGTGTATGCTTTGAAATTACATGTTGTGGATGTATGTTTGGTTGTGCTTTGAGAAGACCCATTTTTTTTCTCTTCAACACACCTAACTTTTTGATAGTGTCTAAAGGGGGAGAGAAGTTCAATGTTTTGAAGCTCAACCATATTGATTTTATTTCCTATGTGATCCTTTTCTTGTTCATTATATGCTTTATCATGTGACTTGCTAAAGGACCATATTGTTGGTATGTATGCCCTGAGAGCCAATCATGGGATGATTGGTGGGATACATTAAGATTGATTTGATAATCATCAAAGGCAAGCTTCCCATTCTTTCTGGTTCAGTCATATGAGATAGTGATAGAATAGATTGAATGTCTAGAGAATGACAATACTCAATGACGTATGCTTTCAGGTTGAGGACCTGAACAATGAGATCATACAGATGCTAAGAGTTTGTACATTCTTGTTATGTCCCTAGTCATATGTCATTGTGGAAGGTAGATAGACAACAATGACACACAAGACTAGATTGTGGTGTTGGTTGATGACAAAATCTCATTAGTCATGATATAGAGATATCAAACCAAATACATATGTACTTGTTAGAGAACAAGTGTACCGGACAGAACCACTGTGAGTTTGACACATGGAACCATGACATGGTAGTCACAGTCAGTACTCACAGTGATGGTGGTGAGTGTGATTCTTTGACCTGAAATCATTACACTCAACACATGTCGTTGGGCACACTTTGACATCATCAAACGCAGTCCTGAAACATGGGTTGTTATAAAGGTGATGATTAGGTGGCTTTGACACATGGGGCTTTTGAGGGGTGAGTGATAGATATGGGATTTGTCCCTCCTAAGGGAGTTTGATATCCATGGCCACTTGATGAGTAGGATTGAGAAAGGCATGCACGCATGTGTGAATCAGTATGTGATATTGATGTCATACACATCTCTTCCAATCTACTCTAAGATCAAGAAAGTGAATGAACGTTGACAGGATGATTGTTCCATGCCTTGAGTTCATTCGGGATATCATTGACAAAGGAATTATACATTCACTCTAACGCCATTCACGGATTGTAGGATTGAAAGTTGTTCTCCAACTTTTTATTTCACTTAGTTATCACTGATGTGTGACTAGGCACCACTCTTTTCTTGTGAAGTCATAAGTGTTATGGACTTTCACTGCCAACGTGAAATGGACATGCAGGGTCACACACATAGGATTTAACCTGGAAGAGGAGTTTTATCCAAAAACAATGTTAAGATTGATTACTAAAGGAGTTTAGTGGTTAAATTAAATACTCAATTAATTGATAGCTTAGTATCATAATGTTCAAGGTGTTGGACTGATTGATTAGAGTATCGGTTTTATTGAAACTGCAATTGACTGTTTCTACACAATCTACACTCCCAACTGATCAACTCATGTGATGAACCAATCGACTGAGCTTGGTGAACCGATCGGCTCAGATGGTGATTCGATTAGCTCATGGATAGGGTGAAATGATCAGTTCAAGTGTTGAAACGATCGGTTCAACTGGTCCAACCGAGCAAGTTGGGAAAGTAGGATTGGTGAGAAATTTCTTTTCATTTCACTTGCCCAATTTGATTGGAACAAGGATTGGTATTAGGTACCAATTAGAAACAAAAGAATAAAAGTCAATCGGGAACTGACCAGGACCACGAACCGACCGGTTCAGAAGTGAACCGACCATTTCAGAAGTGAACCGACCGTTTCATGGGTCCCAACCGATCGGTTGAGGTGTCAACCGACCGGCTCAGATCCCCAACCGACCGTTTCAGAAATGAAACAATCGGTTGAGGTTGCGCAGTTGGTTGTTTTTGTGGAAAATCTCGAACCCTTCTACACTTGCTTTAGTCCCGCATTGCCCGGGATAGAGAACCTTGTCCCATGACCCTCCTATATATATAGGGGTATTGGGGGCTTCTTAAAGAACAACTCAGTGCAACAAGTTGCTTTGTAAAGTTGTCGTTCTCTCTGGTTTTGGTAACTGAGAGAGCCCGGGCAAGTACTACCCAATAAGGGAGGCACAACAAGGGAAAGACAACTGCAGAAAGCGACTGGTGGAAGGAGAGTGTGCCAGTGACTAGTATGCTGACAGGAGGGTGCGACTCCTTCCAATTCCTTGTGAGATAAGGAGATTTGAGTTTTAGGTGGTCTGTGTGGACTACTTCAGAGGCGGGAGATTTCTGCCGCTTAGAGGACATCTGTCAATCCCAACAGTCCCGGTGCGACCAGGAGCTGCACAGACACCGTCCAAGATTGGAGGTGAAGACCGTGCAAGCCGTGAGGTATTGTCGCCGAGCAAGCCTCGAGACAAGGTATGATTCTAGAAACCATCCTTTCCTATTGTATAGACGTTGACACGTTTCCTTGTTCTGGGTTTGGGAGGAGAATTTTTTTTTGTTTCTGCTACCTTCTCTGCCTCCCCTAAAACCCAATAGTGGTATCAGAGCCACGTCAACTGCTCTATACTTTAGGATTATTGATATGATCGATTTTGGTTTGTCGCCTTTATTTATTGCATACGATGCGAATAAAATTGGCTTTATGCATGTCGAATCCTAAATCCACAAATCCCAATATACATATATGATATGTTATATTAATGCACTCGATACATGTCACCCTTAAATGAGTTTTGTGGTGGATGTATAGCATGGTTATGGCCAATAAACCCTATCTGTGTATGGTTGTATGTGGTTGCTTGCATCTCAATCTGTGCACCGATCTTCCTTCTCCTATTCCTGATGTAACTCGAAATAATTCGAGATTTCTTTCCTACCTTTTCTCCCCTCGAATGTAACTCGAGGTTTCTCTTTTTACAATGTAAAATAGGATAGAATTTTATTTCCTGTTATGTCAAAGAACGGAAGACATCCTGACGACAGCTGAGTCGATCGGTTCAAGGTGTGAACCAATCGATTGACATTCGAGATGATCGGTTCAAGGAGTGAGCCGGTCGATTGATGACCGGTTCGAGGAGTGAGACGAGCAGGTGGCGGCCATGATGAGATGCACGACGACCAGGCGAACAAATCGGTTGGAGGAGTCAACTGATCGGTTGGTGGCACCCAGCCGACCGGCCTGATGGCGAGCCGATCAGTCATGTGATGAGTTGATCAAGCCCAAAAAGGAAAAGCATAGAGTTCATCTTGTACAAGTTGCATGTTATGTAGACCTAGATGACCGTGATTCCTCTTGGCTCGAGGAATCACATTAGGATGGCCATAATCATCGCTTTTATCATTTTGCATGTTTTCTGTGGGATATAGCATGTATATGATACATACTATGTATTGTGTGATTGGATGTATATATATATATATGTATGTATATAAAAACCAAATCCCTCATTAAATATTAATTTTTAGATGCCTTCCAAATGTGACACACGTGAGAAGCTTGATCGACCAAGTGTGGGCACGCCCTAGCGTGGTGCACCATCTATCTCGTGGAAGCGTGAAGGATGGATATGTGGGTCTGCCCTAGC
Organism: Alisma plantago-aquatica; assembly: GCA_963693085.1. Classification (NCBI taxonomy): domain Eukaryota; kingdom Viridiplantae; phylum Streptophyta; class Magnoliopsida; order Alismatales; family Alismataceae; genus Alisma; species Alisma plantago-aquatica. The sequence continues at coordinate 1,147,239,778 of OY856413.1, read as the reverse complement.
AGGGTGCATATTCATCATGTTGGCTTTGGGTCGAACTTAACAAGGTGACCTAGATAGGATCTAGCACCTTGAGGCATGGAGATGATCATGGCAAGGAGTTGCATATGACATCTTGTCAAGAGTTGCATATGATGCAATTGTCAATAGTTGCCTACCTGAGAGATCTAAGTTGTGGGTGACAGCCCTAGCTGGTCCATGGCTCAGAGGATTTCAGGATCCTACCCACTAGAAGGTTGTACGCTGCAATCTTCTAAATTGATGGTGAGGGTTATCAATTTGAACTAAAATAGTGGGAGCGATAATTAATTAAAGGCCTAATTATATCGTCAACTTTTCAAATCAATCAAATAAGTCAAAAAAGAGTTTTGGACTAAAATTGCATATTTTCCCTTTGTACAATATATGGTTGATCAACAATAATCACTTATTTGCGATCAGTCTTTGAGACCAACAAATTAAATGGGAATTTTTCCATGACTGGTTAGGACATTGAGAAGTGTTCTCAATCATAGAGTGAAAGCTCTAAGTCATAGTTATACCAGAACCACATGAACTCGATCCCACCATATCAATGGCTGAAAGTATGCTTATGGAAGCATACCGAGGAAGACATTGATGAGGAGTGCTTGATGTTGTGTTCTCTAAACTATGAGTTGCAGAGACAACAGGAGACATATGATGTCTCCAAGACATTGTCTTAGTATGTCATGACAGAAGGAGATCCAGTAAGGTATTCACACACTCAATGTGATTGGGTATGTGGAAAACCTGACTAAGAAGGATTCCCTCTGAGCCAAGAGTTGGCTATTGGTATGATACTGCAAATGTTGCGAGAATCATACAATTCATGATAAGATACAACATGAACAACTTTGACGAGCGTTGACAGAGTTGTTGGACATGTTGGGGATAGTAGAGGCAAAGATGAAGAAAGACAAACCATAATCTTTGATGTGATCAAAGAAAAGGTAATTCTTAAGGGCAAGGACAAGGGCAAAGCAAAGAAGTGTTCTGATGCTAGCCAGCAATCCAAGCTGTCTTCAGCCTCAAGGCACATGGGGAAATGGTGTATGACGGATTGCCCTCTATATCTAGAAGAACAAAAGAAGATGTAGGAGGGGATGGAGATCTCCACCTAAGGTATCATGAAATGAACTACTTCTTTATCTGAGGTATATGATACCAAGATATGGATATGTCATATATGATATGCAATATCCATAAAGAAGTGATGGCCTTTGTGAAAGGACAAAGAAAGGAGTACCCCTCATTGGAGAAAGTATTGCTGCCACAGATAGGAGTACCTTTCAGTTTATCTCAGCCTAAAGGGCACGAAATAGAGTTGAGAACTGCTATTTCATATTTTCCAATAGATAGAAACACTTTATTTTTGCATATTGTATGACAATGATGGCAATCAATAAAGAGATGTTTCAATTTCTAAAGATATGATCTTTGTGGCAATGTCTTATTTATCTTGTGGTATTTGATATGCATAAGATAAAATGATACCTAAAAGTTATAGATAACTCAAACAATCAAATTAACATCAATCATGAGAAATTCATTTCTAGTTTCCATGTGATGGATAAGTCTAGACTCTTTTGGTTAGAGAACCAGTAAGAGACATGAATATCTTGGACATGATTAATCAATCTTCACTAAAGGTAGTGGTAGAATGATTATCCTATTAGGTATGATGCATGTGATGTATTTACATACCTATTGGAACAAATGCTAATACTTCAAATGGTGTTTAGAGAAATACCAATATGAATATCTTGAAGTGTTCAAGATTATCAAATTTGGTAAAGTGTTAATTCTTGATGAGATCAATGAATGAAATACTTGGACCAAATGTTTGAGATCCTTATGAGTGATTATGATAGTGTATCATAGTGAACTCATGATTATGGCATGGTGATGTCTAAATCAAGAAGGAATCATACTCTATGGAGTTAGAGAATGATTATCAAATAAACAAATTCTTCTTAATAAAAGAATTCCCCACACTAATAAAGGACATTAAGAATCACAAGGAGTTGTAAGTTCTTATATCCTTGACGGATACACCTTATTTATCATGTGATGAGTTGTTCATGTGATGAGTCAACTATCTAGATGAATATGAGGAACCGAATTTTGAGTTATGGTTTATGACCATTACATCCTAAATGACATCCATGGGAACCATAAGGTATGACCTTGATGGTATCACCCATTGGATGAAATCCATAAGTGCAAATGAATCTTAGGTGTTAAGACACATGGATAACATTTTGAGAAGGATGATGCGTGTTGATTGCAACTTAATGACTAAGACATTTGGCATATGGATACTAAAATTGCATTCCTATGAGGAATAAAACAAGGATGTGTACGTGACACAACCTATAAGGTTTTTGAATCCACTAATGCAAATGAAGTCTATAAGTTACAATGGACTAATCAATGTGATTGATTGAGTACAAGAAACTCAGAATTGGATCTTTACTTTGATGATATAGTCAAAGGGTTTGACTGATATGTCAAAGATCTAGAAGGATCTGTGATTTAGTGGGAGCGTATTCACATTCCACATGTTGATGTGAAATGGAAATGTTCTAGAATGGAAATCTACAAGTGGAAATTATCTTTAAGGAAGATAGAGATGTTTCCTATGTGATAGGCAAAGAGATCTATAGAGATAGTTCTCGAAATCTCTTGACCTAAAAGCATACATTGACAATATGTACTAAAGGTTTTGTATGCACAAATTCAGTGGGAGAAAACTTGTCCATGTTACATGGAGTTAGTATCCCAAGGCCAAGTGTCCAATTTTTATGAAGAATGGGAATAATAGATATGGATATATCATGTATGTAATCATCCCATTATCTTTCATGTATTGACATGGCAAGAACAAAATGCATTCATCATCTTGTATGTAGGACATGGCAATATGATGTGCTCATCCTGATAACTCATATGTGAGACATGACGAGTGGATGTCTGTCTACTTCCAGTAAGAGTTACTGGAATACCATGAGAACTTGATAAGTACTTGAGAAGTACTAGTTCTATGGAGATAAGGAAGAGTTCAATGTAAAGAGTTACATTGATGCGAACTTCTAAAAGGACAAAAACTTAATCGCAAAATATATATAGGATATATAAAAGTGAAAGTTTGTTGATAATTGGAAGTGTTCCAATAAAACTTTTTAAAAGGAAATGCCGAGTATCTGTGTGTTAGAAAACAGCAGTGGATACTATATCTGATGATGCGTCTCAGAAAACAAGATCAACGAATGCAGAAGCGATTAACTAGCAGCAGAATTATTGAAAATCACTAAAAATTAAAACTTTTTGTAAAGAGATCTATAAACGGTAAAACTCTTTCATAAAGATAACTTGATAAGTTATTTACAAACTAATACATCATTACAACTATATAATAATTACATCTCGAGGGTTACAAGCATCAATTGCCCTATTAACTGTACAAGGCAAGATACAAAATCTCGAGGCATCATGCCAAAATCTCAGATCAATATAAAACATTTACTGACTCCTAGGACCTGAGAGTACAGAGACGACACATAGGACATACTATCTACAAGACTTGACAAACAGTGTCTCCACCTGAGGATCACTGCTGTCCCTGATGTGGTTGCTGCTGCTGTTGTGGTTGTTCACCCACTGATGGATTCCTTCATCCTCGGCGTCTACCTAAAAAGTCAAATCCCACGGGGGTGAGACAATTGAATAATTGTCCCAGCGAGAGTTATAACTCACCGCCAGAAGCATTTTTATTGCAATAATAGGCTAACAATGAGCAATAGAATTATAAATATTCAATAACATGTAAAACATTAAATAAGTTAAGTAGAACGTTATTTCATAAGCAATCATTTCAATTATAACTTAATTGAATGACAAGACATATATCACTAAGGAATATGAAGAACATGTATACTAGTTATTTAACTAGAATACTATAAACAACGTATCATCAATCATTGTTTCTCATAGTTCAACCTAAGCAATTATGTTATACGGCTGATAACGTTTTACAAACACAATTATGCCCTGAGGAGATGAGTTACACCTCTCATTCTCCAACCGACCATTACGAAATCACAATCGGTACCATACATAGGTCATCAGAAGAGTCGGATTCCTATGACCTCATCTTCCTCGGTCAGTGTGAGGATCATCATGCAGGACATCTTGTGTCTCTACCATAATAACTTTCCAGGGTATTCTGAAATCTTCGCTATTAGAGTTACAGTGCCGTGTTGTACTCTCTTTGCCATCGAGGGATTTCTTGTTTATCTCTCATCTATGTGGCATTAACAACATCATCGGGATATTAGTGATACATCATCCTGGCATAAACATATAATGAAGGATTGAGATATTAATGTACATCTCACATCAATTCCTACATTAGGATGTAAGGATATTCACGTCCATAACCCCCACATACTCAAAAGTATGCTCTCCAGGAGTTCCCTTAGGAAAACCTATTTCACCATCATTTAACTTCTGAAAATGATGGATCTATGGTCAGGGCTCTACATGATATCATTATACTTGATTATTTAAGTACATTATGGCATTCTTTTAGCATCAGGCATGTTTTCAAACATAAATCAATAAGACAATTGCTATAAAGAATGAGTACTAATTGTATCAAGTTCATATCACATTTTAGTTAACATTGGGATATCAATCCCTAACCATCTTATCATTGTGATTCAGGAATATGGGTGTTCAAACCCTTAGATCATCAAACACTTGTTACCAAGTAACATGTTGCTATTAAGTCATTTAATAGTATGAATATGATTGTAATAATGCAGGTATTTCTCATGGCTCTTACAGCCTATCAATCTCATATGTTACCTCTCACTAGGCAACATAGCATATCATTATTTTTAAAGCTTATAAAGTGCTTTCAAAGAATATAGCATCATAACCCTTACCTGGATATGCTCACTTTTTCATAAAAACTTGCATGACTAATACAATTGGTATCATGCACATTATATATGTATCAGCACAATACAAATTATTTCCAAGTCAAGTATAGAACACCACGGCCGTGCTCTGTTGCACGGTCGTGCTACAGAAGATATACCATGACCGTGTTACCCAAGATGAGGTGAAGACCGTTTGGCCAACTTTGACTTTGAAACTGCATGGGCAAAACCAATCTTGAAACCGCATGAGCACCAAACGGTTTGGGATCGTTTGGTCCCAAATTGTCTTGAGACCGTTTGGTCCCAAACGGTCTTGAGACCATTTGGACTCAAACGGTCTTGAGACCGTTTGGTCCAAACCACCTCAAAACTGCATGGACCAAAAAGTGTCTCAACTATTTCTATTGAGTTAGGGTTTCCAATGTTGAACCCCTCAATCAACCATGCACTTGTTAGCCATTTATCAATTGAGTTAATTAGGTCAACCCTCTACTGATTTGACACTCAATTGACCCTCAATTGATCACCAATTAGGGCTTGGATCAATTGAATTAGGGTTTGGAATCGATTACCCTTCAACACTCCTCAACATGAGTCTAATTGATTTGAATCCATGGAACCATCAATCAATTTGGTCATGACCTGACCCCAAATGGTCTTGGGATCGTTTAGATGACCTCAAAATGGTCTTGAGACCGTTTTCTAAAGTCAACATCAAAAACTAACTCAACTTACTAAGATTTGTCTCATTGATTTGATCATTAGGTCACTAATCAATTACACTTCAACTTGTTACCCTTAGATTTATAATCACTTGACCATAGTCAACCCTAGACCTCCAAATGGTCTTGGGTGACCCCCAAACGGTCTTGGGATCATTTGGACATCCTCCAAATGGTCTTGAGACCGTTTGCCCATTATGTCATCAAAACCAAGTCATTCACTTAAGGTTTGAACCCTAGGTTTGGTCACCAAATCAGCACTTAATTATTTATCAACTTGTTATTATTGGACCCTCAATTGGTCAACCCTACTTAACCCTAGACCTCCAAATGGTCTTGGGTTATGAAAAAATGATCTTGAGACCTTTTGGGTGATCCCCAAATGGTTTTGAAACTGTTTGGGCCACTCAACCCAAACTTAGACTTGATTCAATTATTGAAATCAGAAAATAACCCGATTAGGGTTTAGGTGATTGATGTTCCTTCAATTGGTGATTTACTTGGAATTAGATGATGATTTTTGGTAGGTTATTAGTCCATATTATTTACAACAGAACTCCAAATGGTCAAAGCCTGGTCAACACATCCAAACGGTCTTGAACCGTTTGCTTCTAAGAAACTTTAGAAATCATTTGCATTCAAACAGTTTGAAACCGTTTGCTCCCAAACAGTTTGGAAAACCGTTTGTGCAAGAGGTGGAAGACCGTTTACTAAAGAAATATTTAGGATAAACATAGATATTAACGTCATCATCTTCTACCTCAAGAACAGGGGCGGTTTTTCATGGAAATAAGAACAAGAACACACCAAGGTGTCTAAAGAAGAAGTATAAACAACTATTCTAAGGAAGGAAGATGCAAAAGCAAAGCTTAAGGGTTAGAGTTATAAAACCCACCTTTATATCAGATATAGAGCTTCAAGATCCGTAGATTTAATGGTGGATGAATCTCCAAAGGTTGTCCAAGGTCCGTTCTTCAAGTTTTGGATGGAGAAGATGGCTAGAAAGAAGAATTGTGTAAGGAAAACTACTAAACCAGCCTTGTATTAGAGTTTTTACCATGAATTCGGGATAGATGGTGGTCCAAACTTACCAAACTGGCTCGGTCATTCTTCCTCTGCTCCAGAGCTCCTTCTTAGTCGGCCAAAGCAAGAAGATGAGAAAAGAAACTAAGGGAAACATTCCCTTGCTTTGTTGTTAAAGTTGCTATATATATTTTTGGATATTTTCAAGGAAAAGAAGTTTATCTCTTTTATTTCTCAAACATATACCCCAAGTCCTTCTCCACTTCTTGGCCACGTTTCCTCATTTACTTATACAAAACTCCTCCTTTTCCCAAGGTTAAAAGGTAAAGAAACCAAATACCTTACTAAGTTGCATATATAAAAGGGTCATTTTGCTTTAAATTTGGTTATTTAAATATTAAGGTTATCTTTCTTACTTGATCATTCAAATGAGGTGCCCCTCTCATTTTATTTGCTCTACTTGATGTCAAGAACATGATAGATACTCTAGAGGGTATATTTTACATGTTGCACCCTTGGTTTTGGGTAATTTGCACATTACACCAAAACTAGGTTTTATAGCACAAGGATTGCTCTACAAGCTATATCTTGCTGCTCAAGCTTGTGGAAACCATACCACCACATCATATTCATTCTTATGATGTCTCAACATCAGAGGAACATCTTAACATGTGCAATTTGCAAGTTAACCCCTCTACTTGGGTAATTTTCACAATAGTCCAAAATTAACAAAACAAAGTTGCAACATTGTTCAAAAAGGACTGAAATAGAAATATAAGTTCCTCAAAAGCTTTAATTACATTACACAAGATAACCACAAACATCTAATCACATATTTAAGCAAAACACCTAGGGTTAGTTCATAACCTAGGTCAGGGATGTTACAAATTATCCACCCCTTACAAGGATTTCGTCCCCGAAATCAACAAAACATATTAAGAGAAAAGAGCAAGGTATTTCCTTCTCATCTCTCCCTCTAGTTCCCATGTGGCTTATTCAACACCATGGTGATTCCAGAGGACTTTCAAAAGACTTATATCTTTCTTTTTTAGCTTTTTAATTCTCTTGTCAAGGATGGACACAGGTCCTTCCTCATTAGATACATCATCATTCAACTCTACTTCCATAGGTTGTAGAACTGATTCTGTATCAGGATGGCATTTCCTAAGCATGGAAATGTGGAACACTGGGTGTAACTTTTGTAGTTCTGGTGGTAACTCTAACTTATAAGCTACCTTTCCAATTCGTTCAATGATTGGATAAGGCCCCATAAACCTAGGAGCTAACGTTCCTTTCCTTCCAAATCTAAGAACTCCTTTCCAAGGTGAGACCTTGAGGTACAGTCTGTCTCCAACCTGGAATTCTAAAGGTCTACGACGCTTATCAGTATAAGATTTCTGCCTATCATGTGCAGTCTTTATCTATTTTTGTATTATTTTAATCTTCTCGGTGGTCTGTTGTACAAGATCAGGACCTAATAGTTGATATTCACCTGCTTCATACCAACATACGGGTGATCTACAACGTCTACCATACAAAGCTTCATAAAGTGCCATGTTAATGCTATGTTGATAGCTGTTATTGTAGGCAAACTCTATCAAGCTTAGGTGCAGATCCCAACTCCCTGTAAACTGAAGAACACATACTCTAAGAAAGTCTTCTAAAGTCTGTATAGTCCTTTCTGACTGTCCATCAGTCTGAGGGTGAAAGGTTGTACTAAACCTTAACTGTGTGCCTAAGTCTTTATGAAGTCTCTCCCAGAAATGACTCGTAAATTGGGGACCTCTGTCAGAGACAATGGTGACTGGGACCCCATGCTACCGCACTATATCATCAACATATAACTGTGCTAGCTTCTCAACATAATAGGTTGTTTTGACAGGCAAGAAATGTGTTGTATTTTTCAACCTATCAACTATTACCCAGATGGAATCATGTCTTTTGGTTGTCCTGGGTAGACCAACCACAAAGTCCATGGTTACATGGTCCCATTTCCACTGTGGTATGGGCAAAGGTTGCATTGTCCCTGCAGGCTTCTGGTGTTCAGCTTTAACTTGCTGACACACAGGACACCGTATAACATACTCAGCAACGTCTCTCTTCATACCCGACCACCAATACATATCTTTTAAGTTTTGATACATCTTGGTGCTCCCTGGATTCATAACATACATCGAAGAATGAGCTTCCTCCAGGACTAACTTTCTCAAGTTATCCACATCAGGCACTATCATCATATCATGATAATAGGCTACTTGATCATCTGAGTCATGGAAACCTTCTCATCTCTCACTACCATACTCTTATCTAATCAGTTGAACTGCAACATCCACATGTTGTGCCTCCTTGATCTGCTGTCTCATAGTTGGTTTTATGTGCATCTCTGCTAGCAACCCGGCTAACAATGATACTTTCAACTGTACATTGTCTTGTCTTAAGGAGATAAGCATATATCTCCTTGAGCATACTAAGGAATTCAGTTGTGCTCTATCTAGGGCTGGTGTTGCTGATTTCCTACTCAAAGAATCAACAACCACATTGGTCTTCCCTGGATGATAATAAATCGTACAATCGTAGTCCTTGATTAATTCCATCCAGCGGCATTGCCTCATGTTAAGCTCATGCTGAGAAAAGATATACTTAAGGTTCTTATGATCCGTGAAAATCTGGAATGTCTCACCATAAAGATAATGCCTCCAGATCTTCAAGGCATGAACCACTGCAGCTAGCTCTAGATCGTGTGTTGGATAGTTCTCCTCGAGTTTCTTAAGCTGTCGGGAAGCAAAAGAAATCACTTGTTTATCCTGCATCAACACACATCCTAGTCCATTCTTAGAGTCATCACAAAAAACTATATATCCTTTCCCTTATTCAGGTAACACAAGTACATATGCACTTGTCAACCTCTCCTTCAACAACTGAAAAGATTGTTGACAATTATCACTCCAGGTAAAAGGAACATCCTTCCTGGTCAACTTAGTCAAGGGTAAAGCTATAGAACTGAAGTTCTTAATGAACCTCCGGTAATAGCCTGCCAACCCTAAGAAACTACAGATCTCTGTCAGTGTCTTCGGCTGCTCCCATAGAAGAACAAATTCTACCTTTTTAGGGTCAACACGTATACCCGAAGCAGATATTATGTGTCCAAGAAAAGAAACTTCTGGTAACCAGAACTCACACTTGCTAAACTTAGCATATAACTTATGCTTTCTTAGCAAAGTTAGAGAATGACAAAGATGCTGCTCATGCTGCTGAGCATCTCAATTATAGATCAAAATGTCATCTATAAAGACAACAACACACTGATCGAGAAAAGGTCGAAAGATTCTATTCATGAGTTCCATAAATGCAGCTGTTACATATGTGGAAAGATGGGACATCTGATGAAGGATTGCAGAGCCAGAGAAGTGAGTGTGACTCAACCTCAAAGGCAGAGTCAGCAAGGATCCCAAAGGCGACAGTTTCCAGGAAGTGCTAGAGGACGTGGACAAGCGTCCCAAGCTGGATCATCGACATCTAGTCATCGAGCACCGAATCAACCACAGGCAACAGCGAGATTCTACGCGATGAATCCACCTGATGTAGTGATCAACCCTCGAGTTGTGGCAGTTTAAATGGAATTTTTATATTCTGATATGTGTACATCTTGCGTTGTATCCGTTTTAATTGATCCGGGTGCTCCACACTCCTTTATCACTTGAAGAGTGATTCTTAACTGCAACTTGACTATAAGTCATAGAGCAGATAGTTTGTTGCTAGAAACCCCATTGATGGGATCTGCCGTGTTGCAGGTGGTATGTTCTCCCTACATTCTCTTCTTTTCTGAACATCGCATTCAAGTGGATCTTATACCACAAGCATCAATTGCCCTGTTAACTGTACAAGGCAAGATACAAAATCTCGAGGCATCACGCCAAAATCTCAGATCTATATAAAACATTTACTGACTCCTAGGACCTGAGAGTACAGAGACGACACATAGGACATACTATCTACAAGACTTGACAAACAGTGTCTCCACCTAAGGATCACTGCTGTCCCTGATGTTGTTGCTGCTGCTGTTGTGGTTGTTCACCCACTGATGGATTCCTTCGTCCTCCGCGTCTACCTAAAAAGTCGAATCCCACGGGGGTGAGACAATTGAATAATTGTCCCAGCGAGAGTTATAAATCACCGCCAGAAGCATTGTTATTGCAATAATGGGATAACAATGAGCAATAGAATTATAAACATTCAACAACAGGTAAAACATTGAATAAGTTAAGTAGAACAATATTTCATAAGAAATCATTTCAATTATAACTTAATTGAATGACAAGACATATATCACTGAGGAATATGAAGAACATGTATACTAGTTATTTAACTAGAACACTATAAACAATGTATCATCAATCATTGTTTATTGTAGTTCAACCTAAGCAATTATGCTATACGGCTGATTACATTTTACAAACACAATTATGCCCTGAGGAGATGAGTTACACCTCTCATGCTCCAACCGACCATTATGAAATCGCAATCGGTACCATACATAGGTCATCAGAAGAGCCGGATTCCTATGACCTCATCTTCCTCATTCAGTGTGAGGATCATCATGAAGGACATCTTGTGTCTCTTCCATAATAGCTTTCCAGGGTATTCTAAAATCTTCTCTATTAGAGTTATAGTGGCGTGTTGTACTCTCTTTGCCATCGAGGGATTTCTTGTTTATCTCTCATCGATGCGGCATTATCAACATCATCAGGAGATTAGTGATACATCATCCTGACATAAACATATAATGAAGGATTGAGAGATTAATGTACATCTCACATCAATTCCTACATTAGGACGTAAGGATATTCACGTCCATAACCCCACATACTCAAAAGTATGCTCTCCAGGAGTTCCCTTAGGAAAACCTGTTTCACCATCATTTAACTTCTGACAATGATGGATCTATGGTCAGGGCTCTACATGATATCATTATACTTGATTATTTAAGTACATTATGGCATTCTTTTAGCATCAAGCATGTTTTCAAACATAAATCAATAAGACAATTGCTATAAAGAAAGAGTACTAATTGTATCAAGTTCATATCACATTTAGTTAACATTGGGATATCAATCCCTAACCATCTTATCATTGTGATTCAGGAATATGGGTGTTCAAACCCTTAGATCATCAAACACTTGTTACCAAGTAACATGTTGCTATTAGGTCATTTAATAGTATGAATATGATTGTAATAATGCAGGTATTTCTCATGGCTCTTACAACCTATCAATCTCATATGTTACCTCTCACTAGGAAACATAGCATATCATTATTTTCAAAGCTTATAAAGTGCTTTCAAAGAATATAGCATCATAACCCTTACTTGGCTATTCTCACTTTTTCATAAAAACTTGCATGACTAATACAATTGGTATCATGCACATTATATCTGTATCAACACAATACAAATTATTTCCAAGTCAAGTCTAGAACACCACGACCTTGCTCTCTTGCACGGTCGTGCTACAGAAGATATACCATGACCATGTTACAGCACCACGGCTGATTTCTAGGGTTAGGTTTCCTTTTTAATTCAATTAGGGTTAGTCAACCCCTTTAACTTATAAAGTCATAATGATTACTCATTCCATAATCAAGTATAGAGTGTCATGCTTAAAAGCATAACCCAAATTAGGGTTTACTATTCCAACCATGACATTTCCCTAGATTAGGGTTTACTATTCATATTACATCACAATACCCTAGATTAGGGTTTACTTTTCACATTATAATGAATTAAGATCATACCGTCATCATGTGTGAGGATTACTCCCATTAATGCACTCTTATTAGATTAATATTCATTAACCATCATAATTAGGGTTTTCATGATCTCACTATGATGGATCATACCCTAATTAGATATATAAACCCTCAATTGATCACCAATTAGGGCTTGGATCGATTGAATTAGGCTTTGGAATCGATTACCCTTCAACACTCCTCAACATGAGTCTAATTGATTTGAATCCATGGAACCATCAATCAATTTGGTCATGACCTGACCCCAAACGGTCTTGGGATCATTTAGATGACCTCCAAATGGTCTTGAGACCATTTTCTCAAGTCAACATCAAAAACTAACTCAACTTACTAAGGTTTGGCTCATTGATTTGATCATTAGGTCACTAATCAATTACACTTCAACTTGTTACCTTTAGATTTATAATCACTTGACCATAGTCAACCCTAGACCTCCAAACGGTCTTGGGTGACCCCCAAATGGTCTTGGGATCGTTTGGACATCCTCCAAACATTCTTGAGACCGTTTGCCCATTATGTCATCAAAACCAAGTCATTCACTTAAGGTTTGAACCCTAGGTTTGGTCACCAAATTATCACTTAATTATTTATCAACTTGTTATTATTGGACCCTCAACTGGTCAAACCTACTTAACCCTAGACCTCCAAATGGTCTTGGGTTATCACCAAACGGTCTTGAGACCGTTTGGGTGATCCCCAAACGGTTTTGAAACCGTTTGGGCTACTCAACCCAAACTTAGACTTGATTCAATTATTGAAATCAGAAAATAACCCGATTAGGGTTTAGGTGATTGATGTGCCTTCAATTGGTGATTTACTTGGAATTACATGATGATTTTTGGTAGGTGATTAGTCCATATGATTTCCAACAGACCTCCAAATGGTCAACACTTGGTTAATGCATCCAAACGGTCTTAAACCGTTTGCTTCTAAGTGATTGGTGAAACCATTTGCATTCAAACGGTTTGAAACTATTTGCTCCCAAACGGTTTGAAAAACCGTTTGTGCAAGAGGTGGAAGACCATTTGCTAAAGCAAGATTTAGGATAAACATAAATATTAACGTCATCATCTTCTACCTCAATAATAGGGGTTGTTTTTCATGGAAATAAGAACAAGAACACACCAAGGTGTCTAAAGAAGAAGTATAAGCAACTATTCTAAGGAAGGAAGATGCAAAAGCAAAGCTTAAGGGTTAGAGTTATAAAACCCACCTTTAGATCTGATATAGATCTTCAAGCTCTGTATCTTTAATGGTGGATGAAGCTCCAAAGGTTTTCCAAGGTCCGTTCTTCAAGTTTTGGATGGAGAAGATGGCTAGAAAGAAGAATTGTGTAAGGAAAACTACTAAACCAACCTTGTATTAGAGTTTTTACCATGAATTCAGGATAGATGGCGGTCCAAACTTACCAAACTGGCTCGGTCATTCTTCCTCTGCTCAAGAGCTCCTCCTTAGTCGGCCAAAGCAAGAAGATGAGAAAAGAAACTAAGGGAAACGTTCCCTTGCTTTGTTGTTAAAGTTGCTTTATATATTTTTGGATATTTTCAAGGAAAAGAAGTTTATCTCTTTTATTTCTCAAACATATCCCCCAAGTCCCTCTCCACTTCTTGTCCATGTTTACTCCTTCTTTCCTTATACAAAGCTCCTCCTTTTCCCAAGGTTAAAAGGTAAAGAAACCAAACACCTTACTAAGTTGCATATATAAAAGGGTCATTTTGCTTAAAACTTGGTTATTTAAATATTAAGGTTATCTTTCTTACTTGATCATTCAAATGAGGCACCCCTCAAATGTCAAGAACATGAGATATACTCTAGAGGGTATATTTTACATGTTGCACCCTTGGTTTTGGGTAATTTGCACATTACACCAAAACTAGGTTTTATAGCACAAGGATTGCTCTACAAGCTATATCTTGGTGCTCAAGCTTGTGGAAACCATACCACCACATCATATTCATTCTTATGATGTCTCAACACCAGAGGAACATCTTAACATGTGCAATTTGCAAGTTAACCCCTCTACTTGGGTAATTTGCACATTAGTCCAAAATTAACAAAACAAAGTTGCAACATTGTTCAAAAAGGACTGAAATAGAAATATAAGTTCCTCAAAAGCTTTAATTACATTACACAAGATAACCACAAGCATCTAATCAAATATTTAAGCAAAACACCTAGGGTTAGTTCATAACCCAAGTCAGAGATGTTACACTATATGGATCTGGAAGTTCATGATATGAACTTATAGATATTCCGCTCATTGATGACAAGTATGGAATCCTTGATCTTGCAATGTGGCTAAAGGTTAGAAAAGGAATACTAGATCACATATTACGGCAACTCCATCTCATCCTTGATCTTGCAGTTAAAAACTGACTTTGGCAAGGTGTTGCCATAACTCACTATGTTCGCACTAGAGCACAGTAACATGTGGGACATGTTTGAAGATCACTATGAATACGATTCAAGGGTGATTCGCTCGTAGTGCAAGTGGGAGTCTGTTGGTATGCATGCCCTGAGAGCCAATCATGGGATGATTGGTGGGATACATTAAGATTGATTTGATAAACATCAAAGGCAAGCTTCCAATTCTTTCTGGTTCAGTCATATGAGAAAGTGATAGAACAAATTGAATGTCTAGAGAATGACAGTACTCAATGACATATGCTTTCAGGTTGAGGACTTGAACGATGAGATCATACGGATGCTAAGAGTTTGTACATTCTTGTTATGTCCCTAGTCAGATGTCATTATGGAAGGTAGATAGACAACAATGACACACAAGACTAGATTGTGGTGTTGGTTGATGACAAAATCTCATTAGTCATGATATAGAGATATCAAACCAAACACATAGGTACTTGTTAGAGAACAAGTGTACCGGACAGACCCACCGTGAGTTTGACACATGGAACCATAACATGGTAGTCACAATCAGTACTCACAGTGATGGTGGTGAGTGTGATTCTTTGACCTAAAATCACTACACTCAACACATGTCGTTGGGCACACTTTGACATCATCAAACACAGTCCTGAAACATGGGTTGTTATAAAGGTGATGATTGGGTGTCTTTGACACATGGGGCTTTTGAGGGGTGAGTGATAGATATGGGATTTGTCCCTCCTGAGGGAGTTTGATATACATGGCCACTTGATGAGTAGGATTGAGAAAGGCGTGCACGCATGTGTGAATTAGTATGTGATATTGATGTCATACATATCTCTTCCAATCTACTCTAAGATCAAGAAAGTGAATGAACGTTGACAGGATGACTGTTCCATGCCTCGAGTTCATTCGGGATATCAGTGACAAAGGAATTATACATTCACTGTAACACCATTCACGGATTGTAGGATTGAAAGTTGTTCTCCAACTTTCTATTTCACTTGGGTAGCACTGATGTGTGACTAGGCATCGCTCTTTGCTTGTGAAGTCATAAGTGTTATGGACTTTCACTTCCAACGTGAAATGGACCTGCAGGGTCACACACATAGGATTTAACCTGGAAGAGGAGTTTTATCCACAAACAATGTTTAGATTGATTACTAAAGGAGTTTAGTAGTTCAATTAAACACTCAATCAATTGATAGCTCAGTATCATAATGTTCAAGGTGTTGGACTGATTGATTAGAGTATCAGATTGATTGAAACTGCAATTTACTGTTTTTGTACAATCTGCACTCCCAACCGATCGGCTCATGTGATGAACTAATCGGCTGATCTTGGTGAAACGATCGGCTCAGATGGTGAGTCGATCGGCTCATGGACAGGGTGAAACGATCGGTTCAAGTGTTGAAATGATCGGTTCAACTGGTCCAACTGAGCAAGTTGGGAAAGTAGGATTGGTGAGCAATTTATTTTCATTTTACTTTCCCAATTTGATTGGAACAAGGATTGGTATTAGGTACCAATTAGAAACAAAAGAAGAAAAGTCAATCGGAAACTGTCCAGGACCACGAACCGACCGGTTCAGAAGTGAACCGACCGTTTCATGGGTCCCAACTGATCGGTTGAGGTGTCAACTGACAGACTCAGATCCCCAACCGACCATTTTAGAAATGAAACGATCAGTTGAGGTTGCGCAGTTGGTTGTTTTTGTGGAAAATCTCGAACCCTTCTACTCCTGCTTTAGTCCCGCATTGCCCGGGATAGAGAACCCTGTCCCATGACCCTCCTATATATATAGGGGTATTGGGGGCTTCTCAAAGAACAACTCAGTGCAACCAGTTGCTCTGTAAAGTTGTCGTTCTCTTTGGTTTTGGTAACCGAGAGAACCCAAGCAAGTGCTACCTGATAAGGGAGGCACAACAAGGGAAAGACAACTCTAGAAAGCGACTGGTGACAGGAGAGTGTGTTAGTGACTACTACGCTGACAGGAGGGTGCGACTCCTTCCAATTCCTTGTGAGACAAGGAGATTGGAGTTCCAGGTGGTCCGTGTAGACTACTTCAGAGGCGGGAGATTTTTGCCGCTCGGAGGACAGCTGTCAATCCCGACAGTCCTGGTGAGACCAGGAGTCGTCAGTCCCGGTGCGACCAGGAGCTGTACAAACACCGTCCAAGACCGGAGGTGAAGACCGCGCAAGCCGCGAGGTATTGTCGCCGAGCAAGCCTCGAGACAAGGTATGATTCCACAAACCATCCCTTCCTATTGTATAGACGTTGACGCGTTTCCTTGTTCTGGGTTTGGGAGGAGACATTTTTTTTGTTTTCACTGCCTTCTCTGCCTCCCCTAAAATCCAACACATATAGTATATATGTCATATTACATTATGTAGATAGACTGACTGTGCAGGTAAGAGTAAGCATAGATTAAGGAGGAGCAATTCAAATTGTTCAAATCTTGAATCCCCTTGCAATTCACAAGGCAAAGGTATAACCTTACATATCCTTTTCAATAGGATTGATGAATGATTTGTCATTGTCAAAAAGGGGAAGAATGTTGACTTGAGAGTTATACATTACCTATATTTTGATAATGACTTAACCATTCTATTCCTATGTATCTAATATTTTTGTTCAAGATTGATTTCAGGCTTTAGGTATATAAAAAGGATCAATTTACACAAGTCCTAGCTTGTTCAAGTTCAAGTCAAAAGCAATGTAAGTGTGCATTTTGCAAAATCACTCCAAATGACCTTAGATGATTTTGTAATCACTTGTATTAATGATATGACATGTAACTAAGATGAGAAAAAATCAGGAACATTAATTCCAACGTTTGATCACTCACATGTCAATTCAGAAAATTTATCACAGGTTGTTTATCCGTCAAGTTGGAAACTCGACCGATCTAGTGATGGATTTTCTGAAGAGACCAATCGGTCGAGTTGCACACTCAGAGAACTCGACCAACTGTCTCACTGAGAAAAATTCATTTTGGCTTATCGGTCGAGTTCCTCAGAATAAACTCGATCGATAACTTCAAAATTAGCTTTGTCTCTTTGTGGATCAGTCGAGTTACTTTTATTAAAACTTGACCAAATATATTGTACGGAAAATACAGAAAAAATAATTATAACCGTTGATGAGTTGTTTTGAGTGAGAATAGATCCGTTGGAACTTAGAAAATGGCTATATTTCGCCCTTAAGTGACCCCACACTCAAGAGAACACCCCTAGTTATAAATAGGACCCCTTGGAGTTCATTCTATATTTGCTCGTTCATGTTATTCTATGTCCTTACTATAGTTGAGTGTTTTGCAACTCCTTGTGCCTCTTTCTCTCTCTTGTTTATACACCATTTTGTGATTATGAGTGAGTTAGGCCAGTTGTAAGAGAACTACTTCATTTTGCTTGCAAAGCTCTCATTCCATTCCATCTTCCATATCCCTTTCTTCAAAGAAGCAAAGGTGAAGCAAGATTCTCTGAGTGAAGGTGAAGTTGTTGTTGTTCTTCTTCAAGGTTGAAGAAGAGGTGAAGATTTTCTCCAGTTGAAGGAAAAGGCAAAGGTTGAAGATCTAAGAATAGTAGGTAATCCCTTAAAGGCTGAAGACTTGTGCAAGAGTAGGTAAATCCTTGAAAGAAGGCGGAAGACTCTTTACAAAATGGGTAAGTCCTTGGTAAGGTTGAAGACTCTTTGTATTGGATAGGTATGTCCTTTAGTGGGTCATGTGTTGTAACTCTTATTGGTGAATATATAGAGGAAAGCATTTACAAAGTCCTAAAGGTTGACCTCTCTACGTAGTGATTGACTCTCTCCTAGTTTGGAGAGTGGAACCAATCTAAAAGACCTTGTCCAAGTGCTTGTTTCATTTTCTCTCATCCTTACTATGCTTGTTTGTTAGGACTTCAAATTATACTTAAGCTATTGGTTTTGATTGATATAATTTGAAGGTCTAATTTATCTTGTAAAAAAATTTGAAACTCTATTCATCCCCCCTCTCTAGAGCCCTAGATCCAACATATATATCTTCACACACATGAGTTAACAACAAGTGACTTATTGACTTGTGATATTCGATTTTATTATTGCGTACTGTTTCTGATAAGGTTGTCAAGGTTAAACGTGTTTAGCCGACGACTTTATATCTGGGGAGTCCCACTCTCAAATGCGACGTTTCTAAAAAGTTGTAACCATCTAATGTTTATTACCGACTTTATGTCAATGGTCATTCCGTGCCACTTAACAGAATTCCTTACTTTTTTATTGTAAAAATCCAAAGTCATAGATTAAACGCGGAAGATAGCTGAACCGCATCAAAAGCGGCCGTGTTACTATTTCAGTCATATACAAGGGTTATACATGGTAATGCTCATCGTTCCCTTCAACTTTGACCGTTACTTTGTCAGCGAAAAACTCGTCATTCAATGCAAGTAGTTTACTTTTACGCGACGATAAGACAAAAGCGACGACATTCATACCGCAAAAATTGAAATGTACCGTTTTTTCTCTAAGATAGGACTAGCTTCTTCGTATCAATATCACGAGGAATTCAAACAGGGTGCTTAGACTAGAAGTCGCACGTGCCACTTGGAGAGATGTATATACACCGCGTGGCTGGCTGTCAACTTGTCAAGGGTGGCGGTGTGTATTGAAATACACAGCTCGTCATCGCAATGTTGTACACTGGGATCGTAGATTACAATCGTTGACCGCCTGTATCATTGTGTATACAGCTAGCTGGCAATGAGCCACTTGCCGTTTAATGTATTCATTAGGAAAATACATTGAAAATACATATATGTACCGAATGCAACTTAAAATTGTGACGAATCTAAACTAATAACCAACGTCTATATGCATTGGAACACTATCCGGTCCCGTGATCGACGTCATGTCAACTAATAACAAAAAGAAAAACACTTGATGACAGACAACATGAACAACAACCCTAATCTAATAGTGTGATTTGATTGACTATCTTCTTCACGTTCTAGAACAACAATGATCATCAAAATCAACGTCTATCATCTATGTGAAGTTTCAAAGAATACATTACATTAGTCGAACTTCTTGTTGACACTCGATGGTAAAGGAACTCTTGAAGGAGCTAAACTATGTGATGGGTTGTTACAACCCACAAAGGAGAAGTGAATGTTTGGAGCTTGACCCAATAACAAGATTCGGTGGTCTTTCTTACTTAGGAAAGAAGACAATGACTGTTACTCAGTCCCAAAGGAAGTTTTCATTTAGCTATATACACATTTTAGTCTTTTCCATAGAAAATATAATTGTTATATTTTTGTACGAATATTGATGTATAATAGTATATGTCTAGTTGCTATAATTTTATATGAATATTGACATATAATATTATATGTCTAATAATCTTTCTAAGGAAATATGATTGATCCATTACGCATTCTCTTTTTTGATTGCACTTAATATGTGTTTACTTATCCATGCTCAATTGCAAATCTC
Source organism: Alisma plantago-aquatica (assembly GCA_963693085.1). NCBI lineage: Eukaryota > Viridiplantae > Streptophyta > Magnoliopsida > Alismatales > Alismataceae > Alisma > Alisma plantago-aquatica. The sequence continues at coordinate 1,147,219,400 of OY856413.1, read as the reverse complement.
TTTTATAAGCAAGTTACATGTAGCCTCCTTGTGATTTAGTTACCAAGTTGTTGATCATCGCTATCCACACATCTACAATGTCCACTAAATTTGAAGTTTTATTTTCCAAATATGTACATTTTTAGGAATTAATAAAACTAAGGATAAATAAGTGTACAATGACATAAAATTAGTATTACGCTAATTGTATCACTTGCCATACACACATACTCTCTCTCTTTCACACACACAAGTATAATATGTATATATCTACTATAGTAACATACTAAAAGTCAGGACTCATCTCCGTCCCATAATGTATAGTGGGTTGTTTGGACTCTAGTCATCTACTATATCTGTCTATCTATCTACCATGCTAATCACTCTCGCCGTCCTTTTTTTGTGTATCGTGACTAATATGCTTCTTAATACGAGTCCAAATCCTCTATGCCCATATGTGTGCCCATCTGTGTGTAAAAAGGAGATGTCATCATTTAGACGAGACTCGTAAGGCTTGTGCCGAGTCCAACCTGTCCAACCTAGGGAGCTCAGCCCCATCCTGTAAGGAGCATAGTCCATTAAGTCGCGCAGAGGCCGACTGCGCTACGAGAGAAACATTTCTGAACAGTACCACAAAGGAGATTCGAACCCGGGACCCTTTATTAGACGATTGTGGGGCCATAGAAGAGTGGACAATTTGGATTCAGTGGGCATACATGTGACGGGTATATATGATTTAAGCCCTCTTAATACACGCCGAGAAATCACATTAAATAAGCCCAATTTATAATCTAATTAAGTCGTTTATATCCGTTTGTTTTCCGTAAAGGAATATGACTCTTACATACTTCCATCTTGGTTGATGTATCAGGCCTCGTTATATACAATGTGGTAAAGGGATCCTAGACCTATTTCTAATTACCTGCATGCGGCATCCAAGGGATGACGCGATGATTGTGGCGTTCCCTGACGGCGCAACTTAAGTCACTTTCCCGGCGCGTCGGTCTCTATTGCAACGTGGATGTGATTGGTATCATATCTCGTACAGTGATGGGTCGACTGTTCCTGGTGGCGCGACGGACTGACAGAAGTCATTGCCTTGGAGGCATGTGTTTCAATATTAGTAGCTCATATGGATGGTCTTGGCTCCAATTGAAGTTGTTCTCTCAGTCTGTGGTGGGAGACACAACGGAAGGGACTGCAGATAATTCTTCATTGCCTTTAACCTTTAGCCAGTAAAAATTCTGGCATGATTGCGAGGGTGTTGGAAGTGGCAATGTGGGAACCCTTTCCCTAGATAAGACAATATATATATGGGTGAGTAAAGTATATTATCCCCACAATATTGTTCAAGAAAGAACTCCCGTTGCAGGTCATAGCCACTTTGTATCAACTGAAGACTGAGGTCGTGTCTGGTTTTGTATATCCTTATTTGGAATCCTCTCGGGACTGGCGTTTGTCAACACCCATTTTTTCTGTCTTTTGAGGCATGAAGTCTAAGGAAGCATATTGATCTTGCCATCTTGTTGGATGTAGTACATGGAAACATCTTCTTGATTTGGTCTTGGCAAACATGTAAAGAATTGTTGTCAATTCTCTAAGCGTTGTGAAGACAGTCTATTCACGAGATGAGTTGCCATGAAGATGCATCCAGTGACAATGACGACACTGTCTAGCCTGAGAAGGTATCTACCCCATGCTTGCTACTGACACACAATATACTGACAACTCCTACCTCCCAACAGTGGAAGAACTTTCTTTCCTATACAATCCTAAGAAGCATTACCGCTCAAGAAAAACATCTTTGGACGTCATTCTCATTGGTATGTTGAGATACTTTTATCCGTTCTCATCTAACATGCTTACGATTTAAATGTTCATCATCAGGTCTATGGTTTTCTTTACGAGATAATAATCTATGTTTACATTGGTTTATTTTGTTGCACTAAAATTTAATACAATTATATAACTTTGGGTTTGTTTAGCATGTGAAATGGAAACTTCTTGTGCTTGCAATCACAAAGACATTCACATTATAACTGTTTATATAGTTTTACATCTTTGAAAAACATGGAAATATTTAACATATTTTTAAATAGGAGATATATTTAACTATGATTGTGTAACAAAAATATCTAGCTAATATTTTCAATAATGTTGACATATGTTTTATATTATAATGCTTTATAAGTAGGTTTTGTTAAAAAATATAGCTCCACTTTTACATGTCATAATTTGATTTATGTTCTCAACAAAATATTAATTTGATTTATACTAAAAAATCTATTTAAAAATAATTTAGTCCAATTCATAAGTAACGTAAAGTTTGATGGGAAAATAATTATATGAATATTAGATTTGTTTTAATTATACAATTATGAATATTAAGATTGCTTCTACACTTATGTAAAATGAAACAAAAATTTATGTCACTATTTGGAATTTTATAATGTGTTTGTGTATGATTTTATCATCAAAGTGAGACAAATATTGATAATTTTTTTATAAACTTTTTTGAGAAACAAATGTAGTATAAAGTTTTTTAATTTATTAATACTTTGAAAATTCTTGAATCAAAAATTGACTTACCTCTAGGATAAAAGTTCAATAATAAAGATGTACTAAAAATATTGATGGCTATTGTAACATAATCAAATATTTGGTATGAGCAATATCCAATTTGATGAAATATTCAATTGATGACTACGAAAAAAATTTAAGTTAATCTTGTAAAGATAATGTCTAGCTCAATATTAAGACATCATAAACTGACCATGCAATATTAAAGAATTGTAATCTACTTTTAATATTTCCACCTAAATTATAGTCAATTTAAAAAAACTACTATATCATTTCATGATTTCCGAGCATGTTGGTGGTGATGCTTAGATGATAAAAATATTTTTCCGTTATTTCAATTTGAAACTTGACACAATGGTTAGAAACCTTTATCTTCCCCGTTAAAGGGTACTATTTAACAAGTTATCATATAATACAACTAGATTGGTATGCTAGCGGATTTTTGACAACGATATTAGTATTATTTACTTGATACTACAACGCTATCATTTGGTCTACGTCAATTTACTTGACGTCAACTTAAAAATATGTTGTTTAGACATGCAATCCATTTCATTGTAGGTGAATCTAAATGTAAGAAATTATCATGGAGGTATATGTCTCATATACTTCTACGAATTTCTTTATTTAACCTATTTATATATGTGAAATAATTTCAAATGTCTATATCATCAATAGATTATTGTATTTTACTTGTTCTAAGCTACCCATTATAAAATTCTTTGGCATCTACTATCTTAAAACTTTATAGGCTTCTTTTGAACAACCTCTTCACAGTCCTACCTCCCCACTTCTTTTCTATGTGTATGCAATGGGTTCTCTACTAAAAGTTATATTTTAAACAAAAATTATATACAATAAATCCAAAGTACAATTATTTTCTTAATTAAATTACTTGACCTTTTTTCTTCGTAATCCTTTCTTTTTCATAAATTTCATTTCATAAAAATGATGGAAACACTTATTCCTACACCTCATGATTTTTTGAACCAATACAAATACAAGCCATAACATCACAATATAATAAAAATAGACTATCTATTTGTGAATTAATACAAATACAAGCCATGAAGGGTTGTTGTGAAAACAACATCAAAATTTTACTCATAATTCAATCTTGTAGGTACATAATGAAATGATTTTCAATTTAAAAATATGTATATGAATTTAGGATTATTAAAAATGTGCCATAATTTACGATGGTTTATGAATAATCAAGTAAATGACACATTTACAAGATCAGTTTATTGAGAAACAATAATGATATTGTAAGGTAATAAAATCACAATCAAGGAGGTAAAAGATAAATATAGAGTTGAAAAAAGTGAATATAGAACGATGATGTTTTATTTCACTATTGAAGGTATAAAATTTATCAAATTGGAAATACCTTACCAAATATACACCTTTCAAATGATTAAAACTGCTAACAGTTATTTGACATAAGAATAAACAATCAATATGAGAGTATGTACATATTTGTTACAATAAAATTATTTTTTTAATATAGCTTTGGAATATACTGCCGTTCAAAAACATATGTGATCAGGGCTAATAAATTAGGACTAATAGACTAAATATAGCATGTAAATATTCAATAATATTTTTTAGGGAAATTACTAAGGCTAATTACTTGTAACGAACTACTAATTGCAATTTAAAATGATAATCTTTTGCTTATGTTTGATTGGGGAAAAGTTGTAGAATGGTTCAGATCATATATGGATGATATAATGATTAATATATTTCTTTAATGTGAACTGAAAACTATAAGAATTTGTGTCTGAAAATATGGAAATAGGAAATTACATTAATTTTCAACAAATTTCACATCATATAATCTATTTAAAATCCATGATATGGATTTGGACTGACAATCACAAAAATTTCTCCCATACAAAAAACAAAGGAAATCAAATGTTAGTAATATGTGTGTTTCTATATTTCATGTCTTTATCATACATATAATTCATTTTCATTTAAAAAATTATGCATTACAATTTTTTTAAACATTGTATCAGTTAGAAAATAATATTTAGGAACTTTACAGGAGAAGAAAAATTTACATGATTTGAATCGTTCTACGTGAACAATATAGAAAATTTATATGTAGATCAACAAACTACATATGCGTCTGGAATTGATATAAGTAAAACAAGTGTCCTCATGTTGCATAATAGCATCTTTAAAATTCAGTGAACACGTCAAAATTAACAAGAAGCATGACTTTGTGTGTATGTGGTTATCACATTGTAGATATATAAATAAAATTGAAAATCATTATTCCAATTGTGAACATCCTTAGAGAAAGTTCAATTAAGATAATGAAACAATATTAATTCTATGTATAGAATTTAACATTTATCCTAGTTGGTAAAGTCTATTTTTCATCTGAGCATATGTTTTGTTTCAAATCACACTATTCCACCAAAAAATGGGTGCAGAAGCAACAACTATTTCCAACTATGTATGTGTGTACTGAATAGTGGATCCCGACTCCTTAAAATTCAATGTACAGAACTATTTTTTAGAAATTTTTATTATGTGACGTTATATATCATAATAAGAATTGATTATGAGTTCTGAAAATTAATGATATCAGGGGCATATGGAATCTCCTCTAAAAGTAAGATGCATGATATATTCTCAACCAACCAAATAATAAAAGGTTGTTTCGGCATCTAAGGTTGTATAATATGTGTTTAGTGCATCGAATTTTATAAGATTATTACTACATTTATTTCTAACACAAAATAGAATTATATTTGTTCAACTACTTTAGATGCATATAATACTTAAGGTGAGTGTTGAGATCAAACAAGATAACGAAAGGATCTATGAAATGAACAAAAACAACAATTATAAAACTTGAATGCCATCATAATAAATGTCTTCTATTGATTTTGTTATTATCATTACATAGTTTTATATGGTGATATATTTATCATCTTAGAAAAAAAAATTAAATTCATGCAAAGATATATATATATATATATATATATATATATATGTATATATATATATATATATATAAATGGAGAAATCAACCATTTTAGTGTTTGTATTAACATTAACTACTCGGTATGCAATCACTCTACTTTCTCCACTTACTAAGAACCTATCATCATCTTGTTATTTGTTTTCACCATCCCAACGACAAGGCAGAGCCCAAAGACGTCCAATACCCAATGATGTTCATCCTAGCAATATAGTAGTTGGAGTTCTTGGAATCGTCACAATTATTTATTAACATGTAGATGAGTAGAAATGGAGAAACATTTAGGGAGAATGCCCCCCCCCCTTCTCATCTCCCTTTCCACCAATATCCATAGTCAGTTATGGACAAAAGGGGGTAGGAAATGAGGAGGATCAAGAGAGAGACATAAAAAGTACGAATGACGAGTTTCTTCCTGGAAGTTTCACTATTCTTGAATAACTTAAAACTGGGCCTTCTTTTCACAAAAAGGAAGAGACTATTAAAATGGCAGAGGCAAATATTTGATTCTTGAATAATCCACATCACTCAAAAGTAGATAGTCCTTTAAAGTGAGAATTGATTTTCATTGATTGAAGTCGATTTGGGACAAGTGTTCGGATCTATTATGACATAGCGGAATTTGATCAATTACTCTTTGGGATTTGAAGAGAAAATGATCACCATAGACTCACAATTTCATTCCATGGTTTGTCATCAATCAGAAGACACAGGAGAAAAATGGCAAGTCCCTCTTGCACTGACGACCTAGGAATGATCAAGGGTGGCATATGGACCCCTATAGTAGTAATTAGAGAACACCAAACCCTTCAGCTTTCCAAGACTTCATACATGTGATAGTATTTGAGGAGCATAACTCCAACTATGATGGCACACCATTGTAGCCACAACGTTTTGAAATTTGGATAGGAGTTGTTGTGAGGACATTGGTGGTAGAAGCGTTGGACATGTTCACAATTTTGATGGGAGGTTTATACATTAGTGGCATGGCACAGCAAGCTCATGGGTGCTCACGATAAAATTTTCTCAAGGTGGTGCTGGATTTTGGCACAAAAGTAGCATCCCATTAGGAAAAGGATGGGGATAGTGTGCTAAATTCATTGCCATCCCAATTTTCACCATCTTGACAACAACTAGATTCACGGATTTGATTTAACTGCTTTTCCTATAGATGCGCCCCCATTCTTCCTTTTATTCTCACACTAGAACAAACAACAATGCTGCAAGTCAAAGTTTCAATACGCCTTATATATGTTGAGACATTTAGAGTATAATTTTTAACCAACCATGGTTGAATATCTACAAAAAAATCATTGTAGCTGGGAATGGACAGTTTCAAGCATGAAGTTCATTATGAGGTTTAGGAAAATAGTTTCATATTCAAGCCTTCTTGTCATGTAGTTAGTGGATTATTGGAATAAATCTCAGAATGTATAATAAAGTTTCAACTCCTAACTTTGTTTTAAATGAAGATTATGTAGCTAAAACTTGGAATCAATTTTCAACTTATGAAGATTCTTATTATAAATTTACTTTCTTATGATATCATGCATAGATGATCCGTGTTCATGGGAGTCATGGAATGTATTGCATTAGTTGTTTCCTTTGATTTTTTGATCTCAAGAAGAACAATTGACTTTTCTCCGACTCTTAGATCATCCTATCCCAACCATTTTATTCTAAGGCATGCAACTAAAAAATACTTTTTATTTATTCTTAGGGATTAGGTTTTGGAATCTTAGGAGTAAAATGTGTGGTGGAATAAAAATAATTTATGTAAATCCTTCAAGTAAGATCCATCCAGTGTAATAGAACCAGATTAGAGTTTACAAGCTTATACCTTGTTATGGAAGATGTTCCAAGGAATCAATTTGCAATGTTTAATGTATATATGAACCTTCTAATATAAATCAATTTCTAACCTCATCGGTTCAATACTCATTTTTGATGTCTCTAGAACTCTGTAACTTGTCTTGGGATACATGCACAAAACTACATTTTCTATAGAGGAATGTTGGAATCTATGGATGATGGTCAGTGGAGGATCATCTACTTCCATTAGTGATTGTATAAATCCCAAGGTCATAGGGCTTGCTCTATTGACATCCTATCTGGTCCTGAAGTTTCCTCTGGAAGAACACATTGTTCTACAATTCTATGCCTATTATGGAATGTGTTTTTACGTGAATTGCACTTACTATAGAATATGTTGTTCTATTTTGGAATTATTTTTTGAGAAATGTATTCCATCGGTGAATTTTCTTATCTAATATGAACTTTATATGCAAACATACCTCCATAGTATCCATGTATGCACTAGAATATGAATGTTTGGAGTCTCTACTCTCCTCCCTTACTTTTTTTTTCTCTCTCTCTCTTAGCTACTATTTCAGCTTCTCAAACCTAGTAGGCAACAATGAGGAAATGAGATGTGCTTTGTGGGGAGCCTCCTATCATAACATATATAGAGAGGAGTGTAGAGGGTAGGGTTTCTCAATTCCCAATATTACCATGCTTGTAGACTCCCTTACAGAACGCGGGATTCCTCCATGCACTAGTCCCACAAAATACAACATTTTTCTAATCCTCGTGTGATGTATACCTCACTCTTTACTTGATGAATAGGTCCTTGAATTACAGAAACTAATTACCAAAGTACTGATCTATATTTAGTTTTAGGTCCTCAAAACTTGCTTTTGGGTCTTGAAATTTGTAACAATTACAATTGAATCCAGATCAACCATTCTTCAAACTATCTCTATATGTGTGACCTTGTAGGCACCATACTATACTAGTAATAGATCCATTAATCAACATTTAGATCTATAAGTTATGAGTGACGTCTAGATACATATCATTTGACCCAAGTAGTAGGAATAGTCAGACAAGACAAAACCATCAATGACTAGTGTTACTAGTGTTGTATAATCATGTTATCATGGATATATAGGCTGAGCTAGAGGCATGGATGCATCATCATCATCATCATCATCATCATCATGATGTTTAATCCAATTTCCTTGATATTGGGGTAGAGAAGAAAGATAAATATGAACTCAATACCATATACATACTCATATGGGCATGGCGATACATGTCTCTAGTCTCACTCATTAAGTGGCATATGGTATCTCTCATGTTATATGAGAGAAACCAATTCCTTTTACATCACTCATGATGAGTAGCATTATATTCATCACACCCAATTACTACCTCTATGGAAACCTTCTTTAAGATCACATTGGATAATTTCAAAACATGACAATTGTCACATCACCATCATAATAGCCTTGAGTCAAAGGACCACAACACCATAATCACATTTGAGTTTGTTATGACTATTATACAACAATCTAGGAATCACTCTCAAAGGGGGTTGATCCAATACACATGTTCTCTAACAAATACATATGTGTCTAACTCGGCATCCAATACATGTGACACAAGAGACATGGTCATCAGTAACTACAATGCTAGTGTAATGTGTATTATTGCTATCAAATCCACAACAATACTTGACTAGGGACACTTAATAATATTCTTCTTAGCATCCATTAGGATCTTGTGTTCAAATTACATACAAGAAATCCCACGGATGTGAATCAATCATTCTAAGGACAATTATTATGTACATTAATATCACAATAATCGAATGTGCCTCAATAAATTGGAATTTCCATTATCAATCAAATCAAAACTACAAACTATCATCATAGAAATCATCCATTGATTGGATTCTAGGTCTTATACACCAACATTAAGAAAGTCATAGGTTGACTAGTGTACTAAAATAAATATGTGAGTGGTTAGAAAAAGAAAACAAGATAAGTAAGAAAAAGAAAATGTATGCAAAAGGAAAACCAAAAGAACCACAACTTTTTCCATTTTATATGTGAAAGAAGGATAGCGTGCATCACAATATCCAAAAAGGCTACTAGTTAATTTATTTTTTCTCCTTAAAGAATGCAATGTAGACAACAACAGCTACATATCCAAGGTCACACACATGGAATTAAATTTGGTCACCCACAAGTCGGCAAATCTTATCACAATATAGTTTAGGATTGTATATAGAGGAGATTATATTTAAATATAGTCTGATTAAGTTAGTTGAGAAAGAAATAATGTTTATCAAAATAATTTGGATCTAGTTAATTATGATAAGATTGCAATATTGAAGAGGTTGGGTTAAGATATAAATATCAAAAGGATGCAACACTAGGGTGATTCGATTTCACCACTACTATCTATGCTTGCTCTCTCACATCATAATAGTAAGCATGAAAATACACATATTGAGGTTGGTTAAACCCACCCTTTCCTATATATTATCAATACCGAAATTATATTTGCCTAACCTTATTATCAAGTTACCTAGAGGTCATGTACCCATCACCTTAAAAACTACATATCTGATATTCCCATATAGGGTTTAACGTGAAAATAAGATATCCTAGATCTTAGGTTCAAAGTTTTGCACATTCAATATCTAAAAATCATGCAATAGATTTGGCAAAACTAGATTTGCAAGCACAATTTTTTTATTCAAAACATAGTATGGCTTGTACAAGTAAAGATGTTGTAAACAAAACACAAAAGGGTACTAGAGCTACTTCTCACACCCTGTTAAGAGGGCTACTTTCTCTCATGGAAGTAACAATTTCAACCATAAAATATGTGGAGAAAGCCATTGTTATAGTAGAATATGGAGATGCAACTATGGTGTGTGGTTGCACTATTTTCAAGCTTGCATATGAGGAAGTTCAATGAAGCAGTAAGGTACACCATTAGACATTTGTTAGGGGTGAACTTGCTGTTATTTGGTCTTCTTCATTGTAGGATAGACTTGTTCCTATGAGGTAGGAGAAGGTGGATCTATGGAAGTGTCGTTGATGAATATTAAATGTCAGCGGCATGACCACTTTCAAGGTTAGGGACTTAGAATCTAGGTAGAAGCGAAGTCATTATCGGTCAATGGGGTTGATCAATAGGTAAAAATATTTGATGATATTGGAGGTGGATGTTGAGGATGTAGTGTGGCATCCTATGATAAAATAATTCCCAATTATGGAAGTAGGGATTATATTTATAGATGGACATGTTAGAGTCTGGAACTACCCTAGCCACCTACAATAATGGCATCGACAGTCATGAATGAAATGGAAATAGTGGGAGGAAGATGTGGGCACAAAGCAATTCACAAAATTCCCATTGATTGAAAATTTGTCGATTGATTATCTTGTACTCATTGATTGATGAGTGTGTTGAGTTCTCATCAGTCCTTTGGTTCATCAATTAACGGGTCATCAATGTAGGAATTCCATTTAGGTATCCAATCTTCATCGTCTGTTGATGTACCTTCATTTTGTTGCCTCATTGGATAGGAAGGACACCATGTTGAAGCATTATTAATAGATATTTTTATAGGGTAATGTACATCATCAATCATTGATGTCATCATGCAAGAACTCCATAAGTTCACTCCATCAGTTGGCACTAATGCACATAAATTGGAATGGGTAGGTTGGCATGTGTTGTCAACCATGTGTCTTGAATCAATGAGAATGTAGATTGATGGAAACAAGGGTTGATGGAAGTTCTAGGGTGAATTGGTGAGGGACCATATTTAGGAAAATTCTAGCATGGATCAACTTTTACTTCAAGACTACCATGATAATCTACTGTGTACGGATCAAAAATTTGACTAACAAGAAAAATATAGGAATTATGTCAAAACTCAAACAAATTAGCATAAAACATAGAAAAATTAAATGGAAATTTATTAAGGAAAAAAGTTAAATTGATATATGAAACTATGATAAAATTATGTCTAAAATAAGGATGAAAATGCATTCATCATATATTGTTGAATATATATGTGCTTTTTGTAAAAGAGTATGCATCAGGAGTGGAACTGCTACCTATCCATGGCCACATGGATGCCACTGAATCTCTATCACTAGGGATATAGTCTCCTATGTTGCTTGGAATACATAACCTAACTAGGTACTAAATCCATGACCATGAATAATAAGAAAGAAACTTTAAAAAATATGATGAACTAGAATTCTTAATTGTTCTAATTACCAATGAACAAGTACTCACTGTCACAATCATCATATTGTAACAACCTTATAATAAAGAGGATAGGTGCTTAAATCTTATTTATTGAAGAGGAAAAAACAACAAATGTGACTAATCAACAGGGGTGAGAGAAGGGAAGAAGTACATGTAATAGAGTTGGTAGGATATACACATGGTTGAAATGACATAGGATCTAAGAATGGACATCATTTCATGCATAAGTTACCAATGAAAAGGAAACCTAATGTAAGGAGTGAGACCTAGAGGGGATCCACTCCGTACTAAAATTTGAAAAAATAAATCATCCATTCGAAACACACTCAAAAGGTATGTTGGAACATGTGTAAAATTTCCAAATCTTTATATAATGGTATACAAAAGACCAAAGAGTATAGAAGCGGAATAAAAGTTTCATGACTATATTCAATTTTACAAAAGATAACAATAGTACATCATCTCCCATAAAGGGTTTACATGTATGATACAACATAAGGATCAAGTGGAGGGAAATGTAAACCATATCAAGTTTTTCTCTAAGAACCAACTCCTTAAGCTAAGTTCATGTTGGATGTCATGTTCTTTAGCTACACCTGGGGTTCGAAGCATACCCCAACAAGAGGAGAACAATAGATGACATAAACAAAAGCTAGTATGTGCATACTAAATAGAAATTGAGAAATATAATGAAACAAAGGATGTCAAATAGATGACATTAGCAAAAGCTGGTATAAGCATACCATGGATGCTGAGAAACTCAAGCGAAGAAACCATAGGAGATTCAGGCGGCAAAACCATCCAGCAATATTCCCATTATCTTTGTCTCATCACTGTGTAGCTAACAAGATCAAGAGCAACCAGGTTCTAGGGTCAGGAGGCCAGAAGTGAACCCCCACCATTATCAAAAGGAAGGATGAGTCTGGGAACTCAAGGTAAAACAAGAAAGATAGCAAATAAAGATCCCAGACAAATTCGGTGAGGTAGAACAAACCTATAGACGTCAAAATCATGAAGAGTAATGGCTTGGAGCTCGGGTACCATTCATGGACCACCAAAGATGGAAAAAGAGGGGTTTTGACATACCTCAAGGAGGCCGAATCAAAGGTACAAAAGTCTTAACACACATGAGGGTAACTGATTTTGGCCTCCTTGGGGCTTCACGGCAACCTGGGGCATCGACCCCAACCTGAGCCCATGGCAGTAGGGTGGTCGGAGTAGGGGAGATTGGCTCAGGGATAGAACGGGCCAAACTAGTGCCATGGGAAGATTCTAGAGGGTCTGTAAAGGTCACTACAGGGTTCTGAGGGGTCTGATGGCCTAAGTTGGCGATGAGATGGGTCTGAAGGGAGAATAGGGGAAGAACAGAGGTTGAAGGAAGACAATTGCATTTTCAGCCACGAGTGCTGCAAATCTCTATTTTATGTAGCCTTTAGGTTCAGATGGGGGTATGGAAGGTGTGGGGAATGAAATCGAGAGGAAAGATTGGGAGTAGAGAGGGAGAACCGCGGAAAGAAAATTGTGGGGAAACTGGTTTCCCAGTTCGCGTGGAGACAAGGGAAAAAGAGGTGGGGGAAGCTATAGCGGTCATGCAATCCATAGATCCAATAGCCCAGAATGGGCCCACCTTTTCTAAAAAATAAAATTACCCACGTGACAACATAAATGAAATGAAAATCAATATGACTAAAGTGTAAATGCATTATATCTTATTTCCTCTCTCTTCAATTGAGGGTCCAAACGTTATTCAAATTACATGGAATTTTGCATAGAGGCCAATTAAAGCATGTATATTTCTAATTATGAAATTAGATTTTCCTTTTAAAGGTTTCTGATGCAATAATTAATCAAATCTTAGTTTCTCTTTCCGCATGCATTAATGACATTAGGATTATCTAAATTTGGTGAAACTTCATCAACAAGTAATACTTAGTGTGTTGAATATGAATTTGCCTTTATTTCCATCTATTGAAGTTATTTATCATGTTATTTATATTTTATGGCATTTACACATTTTCTCTCTCCTAAACTTAACCTAAATATTCAAGGTTGTCCAAATTAGATGACAATTGACATATAGGCTGATTTTGATATGTAGATTATGTATTTAAAGCATATTTCCACATTTGTGATTTCCTTTTATAAGATATGTCATATGTACAATTAATGGCCCATTATTATATTATTTCACCATTATCTTAATTATTCATCCAATTATGTTCCTTACCTTCATATCTATACTAAATGAGTTATGTAGGATTATTTTGCATGAATTCTTTTGTATTCTTTTATTTATCTCATGTGACACATTTTATGTATCCACCATTAGGTTAAGAATAATGTGAAAACATTAGGCTACATCAGGGTGATTTATACATGCATTAGCTCTTTAGGGTTATACTAAACATCTTTTAGGTCTAACCTCCTCACCCTTGTTTGGCTAAGTCAAAAAGGTCAAAGTTCTAGTGTAGGGTCCAAGATCTAGTATGTTACAACACTCCAACCCGTAAAAGGATTTCTTCCTCGAAATGTATTGATCCAAAGATCAACATACAACTATCTCCACCACTTAAAAGGTTTAACTTAACAAGTCAAACTAATAACATTTAGGGTTACCCACATATCTTTATTTTTTAATGTTTTAGAGATGTATCTTCCTAACATGTCATAACAACTTAGAGTTGTGCTATAGGTCCCTATATCTCTAACATAACAACCCTACATAAAAAACCAAAAAGTCATAGGGTTCCAAAGGTAAGTCCACTATACCTTTATATTACTTCACTTATTCCTAGTCACTTCTTCATACAAAAAACTAGGGTTAGATTCTATTCCAATTATGTTTAGGTTTTCTCTAGTAAAACTTTTCATATCACTTCATTGTGACTTAGTTCAAGAAAACATCAAAAAATTAGTGAAAGTATTTTGTACATATAGTAGTCTAATGAAAATAATTGTTTTTGTGAAGAAATCTTTTCTGCATAGAATAGAATATGGATCCAAAATCAATTGCAGAAACCTAGTCAAAATTTTCCAAATTAAAATCTCCTTATCCTACCAGTTCCTCATCCTCAACCTGACTCCATCCTCAAGCCAAAACCTTATTGCATCCAAAGATGCATGTCACTATCATATTTGGGTAAGATAACCTAGTTCCTCATCACAAGAAAAACATAGATAAGATCTAGGGAAAAAGTCTCACCTAGAGGGTGACTACACATGAAAAAGGTTCTAACTAGGGAGACAAAATTGAAATAGTCAGATTTTGACTACCATGGGATCTAATACCATGATGTAAGGAATGGGACCCAAAAGGGATCCACTCCCTACTAAAATTTGAATAATAAAACATCCATTCCAAACACACTCAAAAGGTATGCTGGAACAAGTGTAAAATTTTCAAACTTTATATAATGGTATACAAAAGACCAAAGAGTATAGTAGAGGAATAAAAGTTTCTTGAATATATTCAATTTTATAAAAGATTACAAAAGTACATCATCATCATATCCCATAAAGGGTTTACATGTATGATACAACATAAGGATCTAGTAGAGGGAAATATAAACCATATCAAGTTCATCTCCAAGCACAAACTCCTAAAGCTAATTAAATGTTGGATGCTATGTTCTCCTTTACCTACACCTGGGGTTAGAAGCATACCAGAAACAAGAGGAGAAAAATAGATGACATCGACAAAAGCTGATAGGTGCATACTAAATAGAAATTGAGAAATATAATAAAATAAAGGATGTCAAATAAAAGGCTTCCCACAAGCAAAGATAAGAATTACCCAACCAGGAATAAAAGAAATGAATCACAATAAGAGAGATAAATAAGACCAAAGTATAAGAATAAGTTATCCATGTGTTTCACATGTGACAATACTAGACAATATAAACATGTTGGTAGGAAATAACACATCTACCAAAAATGTGAGTTTAGCGGAAACTGTATGCATCCACTCTAAATATGGAGTGGGAAGGAACTATATACATCTACCCTGAGCAGGAAATACACATCTACTCAAAATATTTTCATATGTAGGAATTTTTTTCATCTACATTCATATGTTGGGATTTTCACATCCACATAAAAATCACATGTACATTATACTAGTAGTCACCACATGATGCATAAAAAAGAATAAACAATAATGAACCAAATAAGAGATATGAGAACATCAAACAAATACATAAAGTGGGATCACATGATCCTATCAACATCCACCTTAAAAGTGGGCAAAAGAGAATATATCACCAAAGAATGTTCCACCATGAGTATTGTATAATGAAGAGTCCAATATAATGTCCAAATAGAATAATATGATCACAAGATTAGTAACAAATAAAGTAGTTCACATGAGTCATACTTTTCAAAAGAAAGAATATTGTGTAGGTTGTTGTCCATAGGACCAAGAGAAAGATAAGAGTAGATGAATTGATCATAAAAAATAATATAGGATGAAAAAATACCTCACTTAAGAATCTAAACAGTCCAAAGTCAGTCCTAGGTCCAAGCCTAGGCCTCTAAAGCACCTATTAAACATATATGTAGATTTAGGGTTAGTTTTACACTAATTTCATTAACCCTAAAAATTGTCTTTTTAATATTAGTGAATTAGGTTATCAAAACCACTCCATATTTTAGGTTATAATTTTTTGAGTTTAAACATATTTTATTATATTTTTCTGACTTATGAATTATAGTTATGAATTTTGCAAGTTAGTACTTATTTAGGAAAATCCATTAAAATCACCATTTTAAAACATCATATATAAGCAACACACGTAGCTCCATTAGATAGACTATATTTTTCTGATTCCATATCATATTTTAGTATATTTTTCTGAGCTATACATAGTTAGCTATGGATTTTTTAAAATTGACCAATCAAATGAATCCATGCCATCTAACTCGTGAGAAAACAAAATAGAGAGGGAGTGGTCCGCACATCTGAGTTGGCACAATTAGGGATGGCCAACTTGGATGGCCATTCAAATAGGACTGCAAGCTGCAAGCGTAAGAACAAGAAAGAAAACCAACTGAAAAGTCCAACACTTATGTCATAACATCTAGCACAAAGAAAAATCAGAGGGTATCGAAGGGAAATCACCACAAAGATTCATCCCCTGACCTTTCTCTCATGCCATGGGAACTGAGTGACTTATTCAAAGAAACCATGGGAGATTCAGGCAACAAACCATCCACCCCAATTCCCATTATCTTTATCCAATCGATGCAGAGCTAATGATCTCAAGAGAAATCAGGTTCTAGGGTTACACTACTACAGAAATAGCATTCAGTGACACTTTTCTGGGCGTCGGTTATTAAGGAAAACCGACGCCTTCTATGTTAGGCGTCGGTTGTTTACGAAAACCGACGTCTATATTCGAAGACCAGCCAGACACGGGTACCGCTTTGTCTTCAGCGTCGGTTGTTTATAACAAACCGACGCTTAAAGTCGCCCGCGAAATCCATTTTTTGATAAAACAAATAGTGTCCTTTTCAGCGTCGGTTATTTAGGTAGAAACCGACGCCTATGTGCGATGAAAATTTGCGCGAGAAGTGTCACCTTCAGCGTCGGTTATCCTTTAATAATCGACGCTGAAGGTGGTTCCCGCCAAACAATTTCATGAAAATATCGTCCAATTGGACGTCGGTTTTTTCAAACAACCGACGCTAAAGATGTTTAGGCGTCGGTTGTTGTAAAAAACCGACGCTATTTGGGACTTTATAACCCGCGATGCCCAACTCTTCCCCTTTCTTCTGTTTCATTGCGAGCCCTTTTTTCTGCTTCTCCGTCGATTTCCCATGCTGTCGCCGTCGATTTCTCTGCTCCTTGTTCTCCACGACAGCGCCGTCGTGCCGCCACTACTACTCTGGCGCCCCCTTCTCCGCCGCCACTGCTGCTGCACCCCCTTCTGGACCGTGCCCCCTTCTCCGGACGCCTGGAGATCGTTGCCGCCGACGCCGCTGGTCCTTGGTCTGCCTGCCTGACGCCTGGAGCTCGCCGCCGCGCCCTACTGCTCCAGCCACCTGTTGCCCGGCCTGATGCTCCATCCACTGCGCCGCCGCCACGCCGTCAAGTTCAACCTGTAGCTTCCACCTGGCTCCCGCTGCCTCCTTATCGGCGCCAACAGATCTGGTATGCGCCAGTGTCTTTTCCTTTCCTCTACCTATTTCTCATTTACTGCGCGGATTATTTTGTGAGGTGAAACATTTTATACAATGTAAGCTTCCGATCCTTCATGGAGCTGGTCACTTACTGATGAGGTTTATTTTGCTATAGATAATAATTTCTGGAGTCAGTCCACAGACAAATTGATAACTGTTCTTAGACAATTATAAAAAAAGAACTATGTCATCTTTATCTCTGACTATGTGCTCATTTGTGCTAGAAATTTTGATGTGCTGTAAATTGTATCTTTACAATAACTGATCTGCTTGCTGATTTTAATGATTAGAGATACTGATTAATAGTAAGTATTGATGAATACTTACTTAATTACTGATTTGTTGATTAGATATGTATAGAAGTTCCTTATAAATATATTTTTTATATACACATACATGTAATTTTGTATAAAATACATGATGTAGTGTGATCTTAAATCCTAGAGTGTACCCCTTTTGTTCTATGATGGTACCTATGACCCTAAATCCTAGAGTGTTTGTTGGCCTAGAAACCCGTCCAAGATTGACTCATTAGGAGTAAATCTTGGATAGTCCCCGGTTTGGGACTGTTCTTGAACACCTAATCTCACTTAGGATGTAAGTGTATAATGTGTATTGAGTTTTCGAGAAAATTTTGGTAGCATTTCCCCGTTTGTTCTCTAAGTACATATGTACTTAGAGAATAGCGGGGAAATGCTGCCGAAATTTTCTTGAAAACCCTATACACATTATACACTTACTAGTGAGATTAGGTGTTCAAGGATGGGATAGGTGGTACACATTTATTATATATAAGAATGACATCACATGTGTTTGTTGGCCTAGAATGTGAACAATCATTGTTTTTTATATTACTTGTACATTGGTATAAATTAGAATGAACAATCACTAAATTATATACTATTTGTATGGAGTCCGGCTTCATTGTAGATATCTATTATTGTGTTTGTTGGCCTAGAAACCCGTCCAAGATTGACTCATTAGGAGTAAATCTTGGATAGTCCCCGGTTTGGGACTGTTCTTAAACACCTAATCTCACTTAGGATGTAAGTGTATAATGTGTATTGAGTTTTCGAGAAAATTTTGGTAGCATTTCCCCGTTTGTTCTCTAAGTACATATGTACTTAGAGAACAGCGGGGAAATGCTGCCGAAATTTTCTTGAAAACCCAATACACATTATACACTTACTAGTGAGATTAGGTATTCAAGGATGGGATAGGTGGTACACATTTATTATATATAAGAATGACATCAAATGTGTTTGTAGGCCTAGAATGTGAACAATCATTAGAATGAACAATCACTTGTTTTCCTAATATATACATGTTTTCTCTGATCATAGAATGGATAGATCATGGATGGCCATTCGTAATCATTGCACCCCAGAGTTTATATCTGGTCTTGATCAGTTTATTAGATTTGCCGAAGAACATAGGAAAAAACCTACAGATAGGTTCTACTGTCCATGTAGGCATTGCAGTAACAACTTGAAAGTCAACACTGGTGAGGCAATCAAAAGTCATGTCATGTGCAACGGGATTGTACAAGGCTATACAGAATGGCACTGGGATGGAGAGATTTCAAAATCGAAACTAGTAGATGTCGATAGCAGTGCTTGGGTGGAAGAAGAAATTGCCTCCGATGACGTAAATGTGAACGAACCAGTTCCAGCAGACATCGTTGATGCGATGATGGATAGTTGTAGGGTAGAGCACACCGATCCACCTCCTATCTTTACAAACATTGTGCATGATGCTGAGATACCGTTATACACAGGCTCTGCTAAGTTTACGAAGCTTAGCGCTGTGTTGAGATTGTATAAGTTGAAAGCTAACAATAGATGGAGTGACAAAAGCTTCACTTCATTGTTGACTTTGTTGAAAGAAATGCTTCCTGAAGGAAACGAGCTTCCAATCTCAACATACCAGGTAAAGAAAATGTTGTGCCCAATGGGAATGGAGGCCAAGAAGATACACGCATGCCTGAATGATTGTGTATTATTTTAAAAGGACTTTGTAGATTTGAAAGATTGTCCAAAATGTGGTGCGTCACGGTATAAATTGACGACTTCGGGGGAGTCCAAAACTGGTTCTCCTGCAAAGGTGTTGTGGTATCTACCTATAATATCACGGTTTCAACGCTTGTTTGCAAATCCGAAAGATGCGAAGAATTTGAGGTGGCATGCAGATGTTAAGAAAAATAATGATGGGATCCTACGACATGCGTCTGATTCCCCACAGTGGAAGAAGATTGATCTATTGTACCCTAAATTTGGTGAAGAAGATAGGAATCTAAGACTTGGGCTTTGTACAGATGGGATGAATCTGTACGGGACATTGAACAGCCAACATAGCACTTGGCCAGTCATGCTTGTTATATACAATCTTCCTCCCTGGATGTGTATGAAAATCTGAAGAATTCAAGGTATTAGGCGTCACTCCCAATTTAATTAATATACATTGTATTCACCTATTCAAGATTAGCATTTAGTGCTACTAACCAAATCATTAATGTGCATACTAACTAGGCCCTCAGTGACGCACAAAAAGCAAGGCGTGCACTGAATGTGCATGACCACACTATGGGTCCAAAAGGCTATGCAAGCGTTCGCCAAAGACTACAGGCGGAGTCTGCGGCTACTCAGGAGTCTGCTCCTACTCAGGAGTCTGCCACACCCATGCCTCGCCATGATATCTGGATAGCTGGCAGGCAAAACAAGAAGGGTGAAATAAAGAAGCCTGTAACTGCTGAGGCGGATGCAAAAATGGTAAAATAACACTCTTAGAGAAATCGTTTGAATATTGATTATTTGTGGTGTTAACTTACCAATTTCTGTTTATGGTGATTAGCGGGAGCTGCACGAGCAGAGGAAACAAGGCACGTTCATCCCTCAGGGCATAAGGGATGAATTGACAGTTGCTCTGGGTAACCCAGAGCATCCTGGACGTATTAGAGGTGCCGGCGCTGGTGTTGGCATCAAAGTATTCTTTGGGCCATCCCAGCGCAAACCCAGAGCGGGACTTTCTCAAGAAGAGGTAACCTATTCTTTTTTTAGAATGTTACTGCAAAAGGAAATTCATTAATAAGAAGCTAATGTTTCTTTTATCCATGTATAGGAGAATAAGAGAGTTGAGGATTTAGTTGCTAAGAAAATCAACGATGTAGTTGCTGAGAAGGTCAAGGAAGAATTGCTGCGGTGGCAGGCATCTCAGGCTTCCAATACGCCTATGGCGACCCACTCTTCTCCTGATGCACAGACTGCGAGTAATCCTGGAGACCCATCGCCTAGCACGTCTGCTGTAAGTATTGTTTATGGCATTGTAGTTAGTCTTTTCAAGTTGTTATGTTTTCAAGATGATATGTATATATGTATAATATTCTTTACGTAAATTTGTATGCATTGAAGCCATGCCGCTTAAGAATGCAAGACTACGTTGTTGCAGAGGCGCAAGCTTACCCGTCCCTTCCTGGGGAAAGGTTTCACGGGACTCCAATGCCACAGGGCTATGTTCGTGTGGGCCCATTACGTGTGTTACCCGATTGGAGGGAAGTTGCGTTGCCATATGCCCACCCAGATATTGATACACTTGGTGAGGCAGAAGGCGGGGTGATATTGTGGCCCAAAGCAGATGTCGTCTACACGACTGAAATTGTAAGATAAATTTACATTGATTTAGACTGTTAATGTGTATATATGATGTCAACTGATCTAAAATTATATGTACAGGTTAAAAAGAAGACACCAGGAGCACCTAGGCCTCCACTTCCACTTCCTGCATTACCCGATTGGGTTCCAACTGACCTAACATACCCGTTAGGTCCTGCTTGTAGGGGAATGGCATGTTGGCTACGGGCACATAATGTACATTGCCCTATAATTATTTCTTTAGATGCAGATTATGCAGGTCAATCATACGATAGCTCTTTATTTATACAAGATATTATTGAGCTGTTTATGTATGATTGGCTGAATACATCAATGATAGAGACATGGATAAGGTGAGATCTTGTTTATACATCCATATACCTTGTGTAAGATCCGGTGATCTGGTTTCTTATATATTAATGCATACGCCTATATGTTTTGCAGCTACCTAGTCGAAGATCATTGCAAACAATTTGCATTTGATCATGTGGGATTTTTGATTCCATCATTGATTAGTTTGGTAGCTAAAGACCCT
This sequence comes from Alisma plantago-aquatica, assembly GCA_963693085.1. Classification (NCBI taxonomy): domain Eukaryota; kingdom Viridiplantae; phylum Streptophyta; class Magnoliopsida; order Alismatales; family Alismataceae; genus Alisma; species Alisma plantago-aquatica. Next base: position 1,147,197,409 of record OY856413.1, on the reverse strand, counting down.
GATAATGTTCAACAATACTGTATAGATGCTTTTACAATTTTTGGTCAGCAAAAGAAGACGATAATAATAGCTCCATTCAATGTCAAGTAAGTTTACTTTATTTATAATTTGGACTTAAGAAAATTCCATTTTTATTTTGCATTTTGAGTTATTAATTGTTAACTTCTTACTTCTAGCGGTAGACATTGGGAGTTACTAGTTATTGTCCCCGGGACATTCACTGTTTATTATCTAGATCCTGCGGGGAGTACATTGAACACTAAAATTGGACACGTAATGAGAATGCCATTATTCTGGTGAGAAATATTTCATTTTTATATCCATTAACATCTTTTATTACATTACTATTTACTTATGCAATTTATTGTGTTATATTAACATGTAGGGGTTTAGATGCATTCAAAAAGGCTGGAGGAACGGTCCCAAGGAAAAAGAACCAGCCAATAAATTGGCAGAACGTACAAGTAAGTTCCCGATTCGAATATATATATTATTGATGTGAATTGTGCTTAGTTGTATTATTTTGTATGTTTCAATTTATAGTGTGCTACACAAGACAATGGCTGGACATGCGCATACTATGTGATGCGATTTATGCAGATGATTATCAAATATGCCGCATTGGACATCGATACCATACATGAGGTATTATATATAGTCTCATTAGTTAGTATGAAATATATCAATCTTATCTTATTTTTTATATTATTACTTATATATATACATCATTCTCTTTGCAGGTGTTTAAAACTGACAACACTACAGGTAAACGCTTAAAAAATATACATGCTCCATATACGATGGAAGCATTAAATGAAGTAAGAGAAAAATGGGCAAAAGCCATACAAGCAGTGGCAACTGTAAGATATAATTGGGATGTTGATAGCGATAATGAATGATACTTTGTAAATAAATATTTCTGAATGTTAATACATGTTTTTGAATGTTTCTATATGTGTGAATGTGAGAATTGAATTGATGTCTGAATGTATGTACTTGTGTAGAATTTTGCTTGTGACTTTTACAGGTTTGCGGCCTGTTTGTAGGCTGATATCAATGGATGTCGTAAACATGCAGTTCAGAAAAATGAACTGCAGGTTCTCATCCTGCTGACCAGCCACAGCAGGCCTGCAAACTGATGAAAAAAAAAATATAAATAAGCATCGGTTATTTATAGAAAACCGTCAGTAAAGACATACAACGTCGGTTATTTGATAAAACCGCCGCCTAATAGTACAAACAACCCGACCGTGCAGGATAGCACGGCCGTGGTGTAAATGGCATCGGTTATTCATATAAAACCGACGCCTATAGTACTAACACGGCCGTGCAGGGAAGCACGGCCGTGTCGTCTTGAAGTACAGGCGTCGGTGGTTTAGTATATAACCGACGCCAAAAGTGTTCGCGCCACAGAAAATGGCGTCATCTAGGGCACTTTATGTGTCGGTTACCTACTAAAACAGCGACGCTATATTCTATATAGGCGTCGGTTGTGTAGTAAATAACCGATGCACAAAGTGCCCTAGATGACGCCATTTTCTGTGGCGCGAACACTTTTGGCGGCAGTTATTTACTAAACAACCGACGCCTATAGGACAAATAGGCGTCGGTTAAAAAACTGACGCCGAAGTGTTCGACCTTTAGCGGCGCCCACATAGGCGTCGGTCGGAAACCGACGCCAAATGGGGTTAAACGACCGACGCCAAAGGCCGTTTCTGTAGTAGTGTTAGGAGACCAGAAGCGAACCCCTACCATTGTGGGAAGGAAGGAGGAGCCTGGTAACTTGAGGAAAAACAAGTAGGATATTGAATAAAGATCCCAGACAGATTCGGCAAGGCAGAACAAAGATACATATGCCAAAATCCTAAAGAGCGATGTCCTAGAGCTTGGGTACCGCTCATGGACCAACAAAAATGGAAAAGAGGGGTTTTGACATACCTCGAGGAGAGGCTGAATCAAAGGTACAAAAGTCTTCATAGGCACGAGGGAAACTGATTCTGGCCTCCTCGGGGCTTCCTGATAGCCTGGGGCGTGGACCTCAACCCGAGCCCCTAACGGTAGGGTGGTCGGAGTAGGGGAGATAGGATCGGGGATAGAGTGGGCCAAACCAACACCATGGGAAGATTCTAGGAGGTTCACAGAAGGTTGGTGCATGGATCTGAGGGGTTCGATGGCCTGAGTTAGTGACGAGATGGGTTTAGAGTGGACAACAAGGTAAGAACAAAGGTTGAAGGAAGACAGCTGCAGTTTGAGCCATAAGTGCTGCAAATCTCAGGTTTATGTAGCCTATGGGTTTGTATGGGGGTAAGGAAGGTGAGGGGAAGGGAATTAGGAGGAAAGATTGAGAGTAGAGAGGGAGAATTGGGGAAAGAAAATTGTGGGGAAACTAGTTTCACTATTCACGTGGAGACAATGGGAACAAAGGTAGGGGAAGCTACAACATCCATGCGATCCATAGATCCAATGACCCAGAATGGGCCCACCTTTTTGAAAAATTAAAACGACTCGCGTGACTGCATAAATAAAATCAAATCCAATACGACTAAAGTGTAAATGCATTATTTCCTATTTCCTCTCTCTTCAATTGAGGGTCCAAATGTTATCCCAATTACATGGAATTTTGCACAGAAGCCAATTAAAGCATGTAGATTCTGATTATGAAATTAGATTTTCCTTTTGAAGGATTTTGATGCATTAATTAATCAAATCTTAATTTCCCTTTCCTCATGCATTAATGACATCAGGATTATCCAAATTTGGTGAATACAAATTTGCCTTTATTTCCATCTATTGAAGTTATTTATAATGTTGTTTATCTTTTATGGCTTTTACACATTTTCTCTCTCCTAAACTTAACCTAAATATTCAAGGTTGTCCAAGTTAGATGACAATTGACATACAGGCTGATTTTGATATGTAGATTATGATTTTAAAGCGTATTTGCACTTTTGTGATTTCCTTTTATAAGATATGTCATATGTAAAATTAATGGTCCATTATTACATTATTTCACCATTATCCCAATTATTCATCCAATTTTGTTCCTTATCTTCATATTTATACTAAAGGAGTTATCTAGGATTATTTTATGTGAATTCTTTTGTATTCTTTTATTTATCTCATGTGACACATTTTATGTATCCACCATTATCTTAAGACTAATGTGATAACATTAGGTTACATCAGTGTGATTTATACATGCATTAGCTCTTTAGGGTTATACTAAACATCTTTTAGGTCTAACCTCACTCTTGTTTGGTTAAGTCAAAAAGGTCAAAGTTCTAGGGTAGGGTCCAAGATCTACTTTGTTACACCTAAGGTGACTTCCAAGTAGACTACAATTCTAGTTTGCAATGACTCAGACATTAAGTTCTCCAGCTTAGAGTCAGTGACACATGTCTTGTGGAACTAATCAATGAACTCACTGACATTTCTGTTGATGTTAGGTTCTTTGATGTATCACAAACGGTCCTAATTACTAGCCCAGATCGTTAATGACTTATTTTTTATTTTGGGCTCCATTGCATAGTTGTGACATGAATGTTGAGAGAAGCTAAAGCGGAAGGAGAAGGAAGATTTTCATGATGAATTCCTCTTCCCACCTATCTTCTTGAATCTATCAAATTGAGAGCCCTTCTAGTTCATTGAATCAAGAGAGCATAGAATGTTTTAACCCTCTTCTTGTTATTAGTAAAAGTGTTTATGAAGGGGTTTATGATCCCATACAGATAGTAGAGAGATCTATGTATATATGCGGGTGTCTCTATGTTATAACAATTTCTCGATCATAGTACCTCTCTTTATATGTGACATCGGTGCAAACAAGAGGGGGAAACATAATTGTTTGAGAATTGAAGTAATATTTTGACATGAAATTGTAACCTAGAGAAAAGAGTAAATATAACACAAAAAATGTAACTATTAAGTGCACTTTTATTGGTCCATTCTAGGACCTTTGGCATCTTCACACCAAAGGATACGATGGCTAGACTTAGTCAAGAATCCCTTGGGAAGAGCACAAGGGAAAACCTCTAGGGAAAACTAGTATTCTCTCAATAGTTGTTCAAACTAATCCCACTTCATAACAATAGTACATTTATAGGTAAAAGAAAAGAGACACATAAATACATATAGATTTGTTAATTTTAATTATTATAGTTACTTTTCATTTACTTTTTCATACTAGGAAGTTATTTTCTATATTGCATAGTTATTTTTCACACTAAATAGCTATTTTCAATAGTGCCATTGCATAATGGGTTTTTGAGAAAGATGGATCCATCATTGTGGGTTTCCTTGTCACTGTCAAGGAGTTGGTGGTTGTTGATATTGTTGAATATGGATTTTATATTGTTGGACTTGTACAAACACTATAATGATCATTGGGATGAAAGATACCTCAAAAATCTCTTTTACCACCCTCACCATCTTTGAGTAGCTCCACACCCATGACATATTCATGTGAAAAGGATTCAATAATGGAATTTCCAACTTCATTTGAGTGTCTTGGACCCAACGACTCTGGTTCCCAATAGGAACAACAACACAAGAACAATTTGGATCCCCAACTGGTTTAGTATAGCTGGAGGCTTTCTGAATTTTCAAGGCTTTCTACATTTTCTATGCATGGGAATTGATCATACAATAAATGAGTCATATGGATTTAGTTTTCTATCGAAATATTTCTTTGTTTATGATTATTATGACCTCATTCTAAAATTAAATTGTATGTACATAACATTAAGTCTAATCATATATATACATATATAAAAATGTGTATATATATACTAGTTTGTGATTAGAATTTACTATTATAAAAGTTACTTTTCATGATGAAATGTTACTATATGTTTATTTGTAAAATTATTACTTTTCATATCACACAGTTACACCCAATATCCAAAATATCAATGATTTATTTGTCCAATTTCTTTGACCTCTCCAATCTCTGACATGGTTCACATCAACAAGAGGGAAAGAAGGAAGTAAAGATAGTAAATCCAGAATCTATATCCATTACACTACAAACATGTCAATGCACTCCATCCAATTCATTTTAAATGTCAATGGAACTAGTGTGTGTTTGTATGTTTGAATTGAGCTTATTCCTAACATATGAGAGAGAATCTATTGGCAAATGTAGCAAAGAAGAACACTCAATGTTCTATTCATTTATTATAATCTATATCTTATCTTTTATTGATTAAAAGAAAACATTGGTGATGTTTGTGGCATGAAAGTATGGGAAGTGAGTTCTCCTCTCGAAGGGGTATCATTTCCTTACCTATTCTATTACTACTAAGCCTTTTCTTATTTCATTACAAATGCTTAAAATGGATGATACCCACTTCTGTAGGCGCAAATTCAATCTTGCAACTGCACTACTTCTTATACACCTGCAAACCACATGAACTGACACCTCTCTCACCATTCAATTAGGGAGGTAAAGGGTTTCTAGATCAACAATCATGTTTTAGAATCCGTATTTAGAACAAGAAATTGTTACTTAAGGTTGAATCATTCATGGGGTTGAGGATACATGTGATGACCCGACCACAAATCAGGTCGTCACTGTATAATTAGTTATGGAATTAAACATAAACAACGGATTAAAAAAATCACTAAAAATTAAAACCATTTGCAAAGAGATCCATTTACAGGAAGCTCTTATAAAGAGAACCAAAGTACTACATACATTATGGTTCACCTTGTACATACCATGTACCTTCTCTTCTCGAGGAATACATACAACAATTGCTCTGTTAAATCTACACATAAGCAACATAAAACCTCAAGGCATTCAATGCCAAAATCTCAGATCGATCATAAAAGCACTAACTACTAACTCCAAGGACCTGAGAGTATAGAGACGACACATAGGACTCATAACTACAAGACACGACAGTCAGTATCTCCACCTGAGATATCACTGTTGTCCCTGATGATGCTGTCCTTCCCCTGGTGTATGGTTCTTGCCTCCTCGTCTGTGTCCACCTAAAAAGATTGGATCCCACGGGGGTGAGACAATTGAAATTGTCCCAGCGAGAGATATAACTCTCCTCCATAAATATTATTATTGTAGATAAACAATAATAAACTGAGCAGAGGAATCTCTATTGAAAAGCATGATTTAATCATTATTAAGCAAAATAGAGCAATATCATCCTTTAAAGCATTACATCTATAAATGATAAAGCAGTAAATCATCTATTCATTTTAATAAGGAATATGAAGAACATGTATAATATCTATCCATTTAGGATACAATAAGCAATGTAACACCAACCAATTATTTCCATAATTCATCCTTAAGAAAATATGCTACATGGATGATTACATTTTACATTCATTCTTATGCCCTAAGGAAGTGAGCCGTACCGCTCAAGTCCAACCTTCGGTTGTGAAACCCAAAGCCGGTGCCATACAAGATCAAAGGAAGAGCCAAACTCCTCGATCTCATCTGTCTCGGTTAGTGTGAGACCACAAGCAGGACCGCAATCTCTTACTTAAGTGACCTCAGTCACAGGGTTAGCTCCCATAGGCTACCCATTCTCTAGCCCGCCTTGGTACAGGTCCCGACGCTAGTAAATTTGAGTCACGGTCCAGTTCACCGTGCTCTCTGAGCCATGAATGCATTCATGCTCCATCATACTGAGCCATGGGCCTATTCACCATGCTCTTAAACATATCTTGAGTCTACAACCAAAGTTGCACTCTAATCCTTGTATTTTCAACTAGAAGAAACCCCACATATTCAACAATATACGATCTGAATTAACCAGCAGGAGAATCCATTTCACCATCACCAGCTACTGACGATGATGGATCTATGGCCAGGGCTCTACATGATAATATTCCACTTGATTATTTAAGTACATTACCATATTCTTTTAGGATCAGTCAAGTTTTCAAAAAAGAATTATTATGACAAATGCTACAAAGAAACATGTAATACTTCTATCAAGTACTTTTCAAAACTTTATAAAACATTGGGATCTCAATCCCTTATCTCATTACTGGGAATTCACATCCCTCGGCAATACCATCATCATGTTTACTGGATCTAGTTATTCAAACCCTTAGTTCATCACTTAACATGCTTACCACTATCAGGTAACTATTACCTCCAGGTCATCTGACCAAGGTATTCATGATACTTGTTACACAAGCATCTCACATAGTTCACCAGGCATATTCAACTTCTTGTCACCTCTCACTAGGCAACAAATAAAATAATGGCTCACAAGGCCCATTAATACCTGGTTATCCTCATCATCTCATGATACTTGCATGGTTAGTATACTTGATAACAACCATATCAATTACACATCAACATTATGCAATACAAAGATAACATCACTATTCCCTCATTAGGGTTGAGGTTTCCCATCTTTATCAATTAGGGTTTCACATAACATCACCATGTATTAGGGTTTCACATAACATCACCCTATATTAGGGTTTCACATAACATCACCCTATATGAGGGTTTCACATAACATCACCCTATATTAGGGTTTCACATAATATCACCCTATATTAGGGTTTCTTGATCATATTATCAAAGATCAAACCCTAATTCAAAACTCCATGCATCTTGGAGAATGCATTAATATAACAATTAATATCCCAAAACCTAACTCATTGTTCCACATGTCTAGATTTACATAATACCTTCATAAGTATTCAATTAAACTTATGTATTGTGATTTTCCTTATTGATTAGGGTTTCCATTCTCCATTCATTAGGGTTTTATGATTACCTCATTAATCCAACCCTAAGTCAGTGCTTCCACATATCTTGGAGCACATAGCATTATCTAAGTATTAAATCATACTTATCATTGTTCCATTTACTTAGAAACACACATCATCATCATACTTTATTAGGTTGACTTAACCTCTTACTAAAGTGCATGCAGCTATGTTTATCATAGTGTATTCATTTTATTACTTTCATAGGCATCGAGTGATAATCACTCTAATTATACTAATCACTTAAGTACTTTTAGAGGTACTTCCATTGAGATCATCCCTGAGATACTCTTCAACCACTTATGGGTTATTAGTACTTACATGGTTTGAATCAGTTGGACCTTCAAACGGTTTGGACCAATTGAACCTTCAAACGGTTTGGTCTTAAACCTTCAAATGATTTGGGACCCTTTATACCTTCAAACAGTCTTGCCCTAAACCTTCAAATGGGTTGGGACCATTTAGACCATCAAACAATCTTGCCCTAAACCTTTAAATGGTTTGGGACCGTTTAGACCATCAAACGGTCTTGGTCTCAAATATCCTTAAAATGGTCTTGAACCTTTTGCTCATAAAATGGTTTTGAAACCGTTTCAACCCTAACCCCTCAAACAGTTTGAGACTGTTTAGACCATCAAACGGTCTTGCCCTAAACCTTCAAACGGTTTGGTCTCTAATCCCTCAAACGGTTTGAAGACCGTTAGACCTTAAATGGTCCTGGTCTAATCCTTCAAATGGTTTGAGACCGTTTAGACCTTAAACGGTCTTGGTCTAATTCTTCAATCGGTTTGAGACCGTTTAGACCTTAAACGGTCTTGGTCTAATCCTTCAAACGGTTTGAGACCGTTTAGTCGATTCAGAGTTGAAACTGTTTGAAACATAAATTAGGGTGTTGAACCCAATTAAGCTAGGGTTCTGAAATCAATTGAATTTGATTTTTTGAAGTCATTAGGTCATGAGACCAATTGATCCTTGAATCTATTGAAATCTTTTGGTCTCTAGCAGTTTGAAACCGTTTGACCTCTAACGGTTTTGAAACCGTTTGGTCACCAAACAATTTGAAACCGTTTGGTCTCTGACGGTTTGAAACTGTTTGTTTTTTATATTCTTGAGGTGTGTGCTAAGATGATGTCATCATCATCATGCTTCATACCTCTGAATTCAATTGTCATATATATATGATTTCAGCAAATTTTCAAGAAGAAAAATAAACGATCATCATATGAAGAGAAATTGAAATCAATAATAATATTAATGGGTTCAAGTTATATAACCCACATTCAAAGTAGCTTCAAAGCTTCAAGCTTCACATATCTAATGGTGAAAGAAGTTCCTTCAACCATCCAAGGTTCGTTTCCAACTCTTTGGATGCAAAAGATAGCCAATGTTGAGCATTGGATGGAAGAGAGAAGAAAATGAATGTTGAAATCAGATTTCAACCAATAATTCAAGGTTGAAGATGATCATGGACCTTACCTTCAGCTTCGGGAACGTTATCCTCCTTCTCCTAAGATCCTTGGTCATCGGCCAAAGAAAAGAAAGAAAGTGGTTTGCAAAAATAGCCTTTCAAGTAAGGAGAAAATCGAGTACATATAATTGATTTTCTAGGAGAGAGAAAGTAGGAGAAAATTCATCCACTTTCTTGCCACATGCCCCCTCCCTTCCTTGCCTTCGAAGCCATATTCCTTTTTCCTCAATATCCTCTCAATTATCCTTGAATTAAAAGCAACCACTTAAGCACCTTAATCATTATAATACTATTATCCATTTTTAGTGGACATTACTTTTTAATTAACAAATGTGAGTGGATTTCTTCACCTACTTAGGATATTTCGGAGCCACTCAAGGAATTTGTACGTCCTCTCACTATAGGATTTCAACCACAGACTTTTTAGTTGATGGGAACTTCAATTAATATATTTAGTTTTGCTACAGAATAAATTAGGGTTTCAATTATACTTAAATCTTGATTATTTTATTATCAAGATTATCTCTCCTGAAAAGTAGTTCAAACAAGACGCCCCTTTCTTTTTATTTTCTATAAATGATACCAAGAAATAGTAGGGACATTTTTTAAGTGGTATTTTACATATTAAACCCTAGATTTTAGTTAATTTGCACATTACACCAAAACTAGCATTCAATACACAAGCATTACTCAAACAAACTCCTTCTTGGAATTTAGGCTTCCACAAGCCATACCTCAACATCATTCTCATTCTTATGATTCTATAACACTTGAGGAACATTTATCATGTAACATTTGCAAGGTAACCCCCTTAAATTGGGTAAATTGCACTTTAGTCCAAAACAAGCAAAATATTGTTTCAATATTATTCATTTAGGACCAAAATTGAAACATAAGCTCTCCTTTAGTCTTAATTACTTTTCAAAAGATAAAGACAAGAATATGAATGACTTACTTAAGCAAATCTCCTAGGGTTAAGGCATAACCTAGGTCAGGGATGTTATAATACATATTGATTAACTAGATGATAAGGAGGTTGAGGCTATCTTTTGTGAGGGGACAAAAAGTGATTGTCCACATAGCACATTTTCATGCTAGATGCGATTGTGAAGAGGCATGCTTGGTGTTGGGATTGGAATAGGAGGCCTACTGCTCCTTCTTGATCTCTTGCTTGAGCTACATTTTGTAGAACTTCTTGTTGAACAAAGACGTCTTGGGCTAGAGTCTATCAATGATCTCCTTAGAGTCCTTTATAGGATCCTTCTTTGTCAGGGTTAGGTCATGGGTTTGCCCATGAGGTAATGCATCGAGATCTTGTGATGCTCCTTTAAGGGCCTTGTTGCATTTTGGGATATCTCCCCACTTCACCTCCCTTTGATACAATCAAACTTAAACAAATCATCCACTACTTGTGGCACATGAATCAGATTGAGAAAAATAATGGTCATAATATCACTTATCTAGCCTCAACATATTCCTCATCAACTTCTACATCCTTAAAATCTACCTTGGCTCGCATTTCTATAATTTCCTTTTCATCATCATCATCGTCGTCGTCTTCTTCTTCTTCTTCCTTTTACTCATTATCTTCCTTGTCTTTGACTCAAGATTCAAGAATCATTATTGTAGGGGCTATGGGAAGGAACCTTAGACCAACTCTTGGATTGTGTCTATTAGGTTTGATGGAATTTGATGAAGTGCGAAAGTATGGAGGGATCTAGGTCAAATAGGCACAAATCACATCTCTTAGTTTCCTTCCTCTAAAGAACGGAGGGCTTCTAGGATTAGAGATGAGAAGAGAGACTAGGAACATGACATATTGGGTGGGGGATATGGATTTTGGATGCTCCTTTTAGTTGGAGGGTGTAAGTAAAAGAAATCGTCTCTATGAGGTTTCCTTGGAATTCGTGGACATAGATCTCTGAGGTTGATTCTAAAGAGGCACCAAATGATTGTATAGAGTGTTTTTATGTATGTCTAGAGAGCCAATCACATGGTGATTGTAATGACATAACTTGTAACTGATTTGGTTATTAATAAAGGCAAGCTTCCAATTTATTTTGTTTATTCAGTCTTGAGATAATGAAATAATATTTGTCTAGAGAGTAATATTAATCGATGACGTATGTGTTCAGGTTGAGGACCTGAAAAATGAGATCATACAGATGTTAAGAGTATTTGCATTCTTATTATAGCCCTGATCAGTTGTTATTATGGAAGGTAAATAGACCATACTGACACATAAGATCAGAGTGTGAGTTGGTTGATGACAAAATCTCAGTAGTCATGATATGCCGATATTAAACTAAGCACATAGATACATGTTAGAGAACAATGTATTGGATAGACCCACCGTGAGACTGACACATGGAAACCATTACTATGGTAGTCATAGTCAGCTCTCATAGTGATGGTGGTTGTTGTGGTTCTTTGACCTAAAATCATTGCACTCATCACATGTCGTTCAATATGCTTTGACATCATCAAATGCAATCCTAAAACTGGGTTGTTATAAATGTGATGATTGGGTGATTGTGACACATTGGGACTGACCATGAGTGATAGAGATGGGATTTTTCCCTCCTAATTGAGCATGTTATCCAAGGCCTTTTGATTAGTGAGACTGAGAAATGCATGGCCATGCACATGTGAGTCAATATCTGATATTGAGATTACATATATCTTAGACATTCTACTCTAGTTAAAGAAACAAGATTGAATAATAATGAGGATGATTGTTCCATGCCTCTAGTTCAATCTGGATATTAGTGACAACGGAAGTATACAAACATTGTAAAAGCATACAAAGATTGTAGGTTGAAGTTGTTCTCCAAGTTTCCATTTACTTGGGTAGCAATGATGTGTGACTAGACACCACTCATTTCTTGTGATGTCATAAGTTATTATGGACATTCATATGGGACCTCTAGGATCACACACATAGGAACTCATTTAGAAGAGAAGTTTAATCTTGAAGTGTGATCCTGTGAGATGATTGGATTAATTACTAAATTATTTTGGGGGTGCAATTCAATTGCTTCAAGGATTGGTGTTGATGTCATGTTATGCATTAATTGCAATAGAATTGTTGACATATGTACAAAACTAGGAAACTCCAAAATGACCATCACACAGTGTGAGATGAACATCTCATGTGCCAGACGACCGTCTGGGTTGCCAGCCGGCTGTTTTGGCTGCAACAAGCTGTGAAGTTTCCAAAATTGTTGCAAATATTTGAGATCTTCGAGTACCTTCCACTCCCACACAGACTAGGAACTCTAATTCTAGCCACTACTATAAATAGAGGGGTACTGGGGGCTTCCCAGAGAACAACAAATACAATTGCAAATCAGTTGCTCTAACAATTGTTGTCCTCTCTGGTTGTAGTAACCAAGAGAGCCCAAGAAAGTCCTATATGACTAGGGAGTGATTGCTATGGGAGAGAAACAAATGAGAATCATTATTGTGGGAGAGCATGTTGGTGACTAGTACACCAATGGGAGGGACAACTCCTTCCTGTCCATTCTAGAAGGATGACAAGAGTTATAGTTGGTTCATGTATACATTCTGTAGAGGTGAGGTGGCCTTTGCCCATCGCTAAGGAGGACGACATCAGCCAGCTGTCCGTGACGAAAGGAGCTATTACAGATGGCGATGTTCGAGTCTGTTATCCATGGAGGAGCAGTCAGACGAGTCCCAGTGCAACTAGGAGTTGCACAAACACCGTCCAAGATAGAGTGCACACTTGCACCAACAAGGATTGTTGCTGGACTTGATGCAGGACCCGACATATCTTCGAGCAACCATCCTTTCCATTGTATAGTTTTGACAAGATCAGCTGGTCAATGGGAAATATGTCAGTAAATTTTTTATTTCCACTGACTATCTGATGTTGTATTTCCATACAATGGTATCAGATCCTCATCAGTTAGTTATGTTTTGGGATAATCGATATGATCGGATTTTGATTTTATCAAGTTTAATAAGTGCATGCGATGTGAATATTTAAACCAGTTGATATGCACGTCCGACTAATAATCACAAAATAACCCAAACAAATATATATATATATATGTATATATATATATATGCAATTTACACGTGCCACCCTAAAAGTGAGTTTTCATGGTGGATGTGTAGCACGGTTATGGAAAATAACTCCTATTATCTATGCATGGTTGTGTGGTTGGTTAATCCTATTTATCTCGGTCTGGGAACTGAGCCTCTCTCTTATCTTCTCAATGTAAAATTATTATTCTCTTTTACCTTTTCTCCCCTCGAATATAACTCAAGGTTTCTTCATAATTATGTAAAAGTATGATAGTTTACTTTCTTTTTTTGATGAAGAAGAAAGAAACCAACTGACTACTCGATGGAGCCGAGCTGACCGACTGGAGGGTCTGATTCGACTAGATGGTGAGGTTGAGACGATCGTCTAGAAGGGTCGATACCACCAGCTGACGAGCTGACCAGGAGCCTAAAGGACCTGATGCATTGACCGTTCGAGGAGACAAACAATCGGATATAGGATGACCAACTCATCATTTGGAGGAGCTAGACAACTGACTGGTGGTGACCAACTGACCAACCAAGAGGCAAACTGACCAGTTCAAAGGTTGAACTAGTCAACCCAGATTGGCAAGCACAAATCTTCATCAACAATATGTTTCTGCATATGATGTAGACCAATGTTGTGGTAATTCCTTATGACTACAAGGAATTACATTAGGTTGGCTATAATCATTGCTTTTTTATTATTGCATGTTTTTGTTGTGGGTTATAGATTGTATAAGATATGTACTATATATATGTGGTAATTGGTTAATGTATGTGTATTTAAACAAAATCCCTCAATTAAAATATTAAGTCTTATATGCTTTCCATAAGCATCACACATGAAAAGCTTGATCGACTAAGTGTGGGCATGCCCTAGCATGGTGTGTCATCTATCCTGTGGAAGTGTGATGGTAGATATGTGGGTCTGCCCTAGTAGGGTGAATAGTCTATCGTGTTGTCTTAGGGGTCAGACCTTAACTAGGTGTTCTTAATTAGATTAAGAACCTTGAAGCATACAAATGATAAATGACAAAGAGTTGTGCATATCATCTATCAAGAGCTGCATGTTATGCAATTGGAAAAAGTTGCCTACCTGATAGAATCAAGTTGTGGGTGACAGCCCTAGCTGGTTCATGATTTTGATGAAATTAGGATCTTGTCCCATTAGAATATTGTACGTTGCAATTTTCCAAATTGATATTTAGGGCTATCAATTAGAATAAAATAGTTGGAGCAATAGTTACTTAAATACCTAATTAATATCGAATTTTTGAATCGAATCAAAAATGGTTTTTGACAAATGCAAATTTTCTCTTGTAGAATCAAATGGAAAACACTCAATCATTGCAATCAGACGAATTAAACAAGATTTATTTTCATAACTAGTTCAGAACCTTGAGAGGTATTCTGCATGTTCCTAAAACAACAGTTCCAGTATCCACTCCAAGTTCACCTAAGACTGACACAGATGGTTCTTTGAAGCATTCCAATGATGTTGTGAACATCAAGAACCTTATGCTGGGCAGTATGAACTATGAGTTGCATGAATAACAAGATAAGCATGAAAGCTATAATGTCTCTAAGGCATTGTTTGAGTGCAAAATGACAGAGGGAGATCTAGTAGAACCTCAAGTGCTCAATATGATTGGGCATATGAAGCATCTAGAAGTGGGATTTCCTTTAGGTCAAGAGTTGACCACATATATGATTTTACAATCATTGCCTAAATCATATAGCCAGTTTATCGAGTGTTATCACTTGAGAAACATGGCCAAACCACTATCAAAGTTGCTTGACATTTTGATAAGTGTCAAATCACAAATGAAGATGGACAAATCTGTGATGATGATCAGCAGAGTTGAGTCCAAGGACAAGGGTAAGGCCAAGGAGAATTATGTGGCTAAGCTGATGTCCAAATCTTCTACACTCAAAATAAGGAGAAGGATAAGGTAACCTTGGAAGATGAAGTAAGGGATTGAGATCTTTACTTCTGGTATATACCTTATTGAGGTTAAATTTACTACTTCCACATCATGGGTACTAGATATCACATGTGGATCACACATTTTCTCAAATGTGAAGGATCTCAAAAGAAGTGGACCTTTACAGATAGGTGAGCTAGAACTACGAGTTGCAAATTGCACAAGAGTTGTAGCCAACGCAGTTGGAACCTATGAGTTAACTATACTAAGTGGGCTTGTAATAGAGTTAGATAACTACTATTACATACCTCCCATTAATAGGAATGTCATATCTGTATCTTGTTTGGACAAGAATGAACTCAGATTTCTTATAAAGAATTGAATATGTTCTATTTGTAAAGATGGGATTTTTTATGGTAGTGTTCCAATGTCTTATGGTCTATACTTTATAGATCTAGAGACAAGCGTATATAACATAAATACTAAAAGAAAAAAAATTAATGACTCAAGCCAAAAATACCTTTGGCATTATTATCTAGGGCATATAAATGAGAAACACATATCCATACTCCATAAAGGTGGTTATCTAGACTCTTTTTTTTGAATCAATAGAGACATGTGAATCTTGTTGGGCAAGATGCCCAACACTCCATTCAATGGTAGTAGTGAGAGAGCTAGTGATCCATTAGGACTCATACATGCTGATGTATGTGGGCCTTTTATAACAAATGCCAGAGGTGGTTATCAATACTTCATTACCTTCACTGATGACTTCAGGAGGTATGGTTATGTTTACTTGATGAAACATAAGTTAGAAACTCTTGAAAAGTTTATAAAGTTTGTGAATGAAGTACATAACCATCTTGGCTAAAGTATTAAGGCACTTCGATCTGATAGAAGTGGAGAATACTTAAGACAAGAGTTTGAGGACCTTCTGAGAGCCTATGGTATTGTATCATAATGGACTCCACCTGGAACACCACAACATAATGGTGTGTCAGAAAGAAGGAATTGCACATTACTAGATATGTTGATATCAATAATGAGTTTTTTTTATCTTCCAACTTAATTTTGGAGGTACGCTCTTGAAACTATCGTGTTTACACTAAATTGAGTACCATGTAAGATGGTTTAAAAGACACCATATGAGATACGGTGTGGGAAATGTTCTGATGTGTCTTTTATGAATATTTGGGGATGTGACACTTATGTCCAGAAAATGTTTCCTATAAAGCTTGACCCTAAGTATGATGAATGTTATTTTGTTGGATATCCCTAAGACACAAGGGGATACTAATTATACAACCCAACTGACAACAAAATAGTTGTTGCCAGAAATGTTGTATTTCTTGAAAAGGAATTTATTTCCAAAAGAAAGTAGAAATCAAAGAGGTTCGAGACCAATAAGAAAACATTGAACCTAAGGAGGTATGTGAGGTAAAAAGAGACTCACAAGTTGTTGTGGAATTTCAAATTCCTCAAGTAACCTAGGGACCTCGTAGATCTAATAGGACACGCCTTCAACCTGAGATATATGGATATCTTGTGACTTTAGAAGGCAATGAATTGGTCATAGATGATGAGCCAATTATCTATCAAGATGCTATTGTCAGACCAAAGTCTGAGAAATGGCTTGAAGCCATGAGATCTGAGATGGAATCCATGTATGCCAACAAGGTATGGGCCTTGATGGATCCAGATGAAGGGGTAAAACCAATAGGGTGTAAGTGGGTCTTCAAGAAGAAGACTGACATGGATGGTAAAGTACAAACCTATAAGGGCAGATTGGTTGTAAAAGGTTTCAGTCAAGTTCAAGGTGTTGACTACGATGAAACCTTTTGTTCGATGGCCATGGTTAATTCCATCATGATCATGCTTTCTATTACATCTTATCATGACTATAAGATTTGGCAAATGGATGTTAAAATTGCACTCCTTAATGGGAATCTTCTTGAGGATGTGTGTATGAAACTACCTGAGGGTTTCATAAATCCAAAGTTTGCAAATAAAGTCTATAAGATACAAATGTTAATCTATGGATTGAGGCAAGCATATTGGAGCTTGAATCTTCATTTTGATGAGAGAGTCAAAGAGTTTGTCTTTGTTCAAAATGAAGATGAACAATGTGTGTACAAGAAGGATAGTGGGAGCATGTTAGTATTCCTCATATTGTATGTAGATGGCTTACAATTGATGGGGAATGATATCCCTACTTTATAAAAGGTAAAGACATGGATTGGAAATACACTCTATAAAATACTTGGGAGAAGCAACCTATATCTTGGGGATAAATATCTTTAGAGATAGATCAAGAAGGTTTCTTGGAATAAGTCAAAGCACATACATTGACAAAGTGTTGATGCGATTCAACATGGAGAACTCAAAGAGAGGAAACTTTCCCATGTTACATGGAGTTACCATATCTAAAGTTTAATGTCCCCATTCTTGTGAAGAAAGGGAACACATGGAGTATGATTCCATATGCGTCGACAATTGGATCCATCATATATGTGATGTTGTGCATCCTTCCAGATGTCTCGTATGCTTTGTGCATGATGAGTAGATATCCGTTAGATCCAGGTGATGCTCTCTGGATAGCCGTGAAGAACATCCTCAATACTTGATAAGGACTAAGGATCAATTCTTGGTGTACGTCAGAGAGGAAGAGTTGGTGGTAAGAGGTTACACTGATGCAAGCTTCCAGACTGACAAAGATGATTATAAATCACAATTAGGATTTGTGTTTTACCTAAAGAACAGAGTTGTAAGCTGGAAGAGTTCCAACTAAGAGCCAGTTCTTGATTCTATAATAGAGGATGAGTATATTGATGCATCGATGCAAGAAAGGAGGTTGTATGGATCAAGAAGTTCATTTTAGAACTTGGGGTCATTCCAAGCATTAGTGATGTCGTTGAGCTATATTGTGACAAAAATGTATCTATTGCACAAGATAAGGAACCTAGATCACATTAGCTCTCAGAGCATATACAAAGGCGGTATCATCTCATACGAGAGATCATACAACAAGGAGATGTGAATATTTGCAGAGTACCAACTGACAACAATGTTGTTTATCCCTTAACTAAAGAACTTTCATAGCAGAATCATGATGGTCATGTTAGGTCACTCAGAATAAGATTCATGGGCGATTGGCTCTAAGTGCAAGTGGGAGTCTGTTGGTATGTATGCCCAGAAAGCCAATCATATGATGATTGTAATGGCATAACTTTTAAATGATTTGATTATTAATAAAGGAAAGCTTCCAATTTATTCTATTTATTCAGTTTTGAGATAAAAAAATAACATAATAAGTGTCTAGAGAATGATATTACTCAATGACATATGTCTTTAGGTTGAGGACCTAAACAATGAGTCATATAGATGTTAAGAGTATATGCATTCTTGTTATGTCCCTGATCTGTTGTTATTGTGGAAGGTAAATAGACAACAATGACACATAAGATCAGAGTGTGAGTTGGTTGATGACATAATCTCATTAGTCATGATATGGCAATATGATACCAAGCACACAGATAAATGTTAGTGAATAGTGTGTCGGACAGACCCACCATGAGACTGACACATGGAAACCATTACTGTGGAAGTCATAGTCATCTCTCATAGTCATGGAAGTGTTTGTGTTTCTACGACCTGAAATCACTACACTCGTCACATGTCATTAGGTATTCTTTGACATCCTCAAATGAAATTCTGAAACATGGGTTGTGATAAAGGTGATGATGAGGTGATTGTGACTCATGGGGACTGACTGTAAGTAATAGATATGGGATTTGTCCTTACTAAGGGAGTATGATATCCAAGGCCTCTTGATTAGCGAGACTGAGAAATGTGTGGCCACACTTATGTCAGTCAATATGTGATATTGAGCTTACATATATCTCAGAAAGTCTGCTCTGGTTCAAGAAACAAGATTGAATAATAATGAGGATGAATGTTCCATGCCTCTAGTTCAATCTAGATTTTCGTGACAAAGGAACTATACAACACATAGTGTATACAAAACATTTTGCATTACAACCTTCTTGGAAAACTTTTGGTCATCGCACAAAAGCCAAATCAGTATAGATTTAGAACTACACATGAGATACGACATCATAGATTTTATGGAATTTTGGAAGTCTGTGTTTCACCACCGGGAACCCCATAATTATCTTACCCACTTTTAATTTCGTTCACATAACTTTTATATGAGGACCATGATTTATATTTTACTTTTAGAATTAGATTCCATGGATCAAACTATTCATTGGCCTATGGTATTGATGTTCTACAATTCCTCATTCAATCATTTAATATATTCTTATTTGTGTCTCATCAAGGAACACATAGGTTCTATCTAATATTCTGGTCCACGAATCCAAGGTCATTTCATTGTTGATCATACATTCATGGAGTACAACTAATCAAATTATATTCCATGTTATTTTAAATTTATAAAAACACATCTTGTATAATATTTAAGAAGATTACAATTTGCTAAGCTAAGTTATGAAGATCATGGGGCTAGTTCCTATGTCCTAACAATTGGAAGACTACTCAAGCATGGTGAAACAAAGAACAAGGTTACAATATGAAAGATTGGATCCTTTTGTCTTTGGAGTCCTCCCTCCTTTTATAGGGGATAAGGAGGAGGAAAAACCCTGAAAGTGTGGTTGTTTAATTGACTGGGGAAATCCAATCAGTTGACTAGCATTAATATGTTGCTTCAGCGTGATGTCATGTCGGTTGGAGTTGAATGTATTGATGAATTTTTTGTTTCATGTTTTGAATGTGACTTGGACGCAAGTTGATCAACTGGGATAAGTGAGATGATCGATTGTCTTAATTCGTGTGCTTTGAAGCAGTCATCTCGCTCGAAGTAATGACCATTTCTAATCTGAGTTTGATTGGTCAATATTTGTGAGTTGATTGATTGGATATTTTGAGCCAGTCGACTGGATTTCTTAGGAAACGAGATTTTTTGTACTCAAGTCGATTGACTGAGAAGCTAGAGATAGCTATAGAGGCCACTGATTCTTTGGTCCTTTTGGCTTTGGATGGGCTGAAATCATCCTTTTATTCTTCATATTTCTTGAATGAATGAAGTTGTTTTTGAAGGAGTGACAAAGTCATAAAGACCTATAAATTAAGGAATAAATAATGAGAAATCCAATAAAAGTAGGAAAAAAAGGAAATTGCAATTAAATCTTAAAAATGAAGGAAAAGTGGTAAAAATCCTAAATACTTAACTAGAACAATGTGATAAAAGGAGATGAATATGCATTCATCAAAAGTCCCTAAACTTATTTGTTTCTAGTCCTCGAGCAACACAGAATCATAGACACACACCAAGTTATATTTATCCCTTATTCACCTCACTCTCTTAGCACTACCTTATTCTCACCACCTTTTCAAGGCCAAGCACCATGATTTACTGGAACCATGTAAACACAATTTTTATATTCTTCACTCAAATTTGCTTCATGACTTGATTCTATTTTGAATCTTATAGAGAAGTAGATGGTATATCCCTTAAGTTATTGGTACTCTTGTATATTCTTATGAAAGGTTGCAAATGACTAGGGTTCAAGGATTTTATGGTTTGGGGTTATGTAGATTCTCCTAGGAAAAAAAATGGAGTGAGGGAGGTATGGAAGGATGTAGTTTCTCCTCTATTCGACTCGATACCTTTTTTGTTTCTTTATTTGCAATTACATTTATTGCATGTTTTCATGTACACTTTAGCATCTTTTCTGAGTTGTATGCCCATATGAAATTTATGAGGGTATGGAAGAAGCACTAGAGGGAGAAGTAGGGTGTGCCACCCCAAACTTGGAGTTTGGCGACTTTTGATTTCTTTTTCTTTTGGAAGATGGAGAGATAAGAAGGTGGTATAAGAAGTGTTTAAGAGATTGATCGTGTGCATTCTTGTTTTTTTGAATTCCTATTCCTTGGGAGTATTATAACCTCAATTTGGACCATTCTAAAATAAGAAAAAATTTGTAACTTTACAAGCTAATTCCATAGTTCTACTAAATACACATATGTTTTGGTTCTCTCTATTAGGATGAGGCATCCATTAGATGCATCATACTACCACAAAGAAAACAAAATTAGAAGGAATAAATTTATATTTAATCCATCATTTAGGAGCATCACATTTCGTTCATTGCATAAATGATTTGGATTCTTATTGTAAATCTTATTTTCAATCCAACCATTCAATCCACCCATTGCTCTATAAGGTAGGCACCACCATGATTTTTACCTCATTCATGCTTAACTTGGGGAATTTCTTCCATGTAGACTACATTTCGTCATCAAAGCTATATAGACAAGGAGATCACATGGTGCACCAAATATGTAGCCTACAACCCATGAAGTTTTCCTACTCCAAGTTAATTGTGTTCTTCTTGGTGAGGGAAACCAACATAAAAGTATGGATGATTGACATTTTAAACCTAATATCAACAATCCACATCTTTCCTTGGGCACTTGGGATTCTAACAAACCCAAGACATGTTGTTTATCAACAACACATTAGAGAGAAGAAAATAGACATCCCTAGACTGGAAGGAGGAGTGAGAAAAAGGTAGGAACATGGATAAAAGAGAATCTTGACACCTTCGAGGAGTGATTTGGTGGCCCAAACATTGTCCCTGTATGTTGATCTTTGGAAGAGATCTTCAATATTACTATTCCTCGATTCTGTCTAATTATTCTCATGTTTCCCATATACTCATAAATCTTCTTTGATACGATGTGCTATATGAGGGACTAGCCCCCTCTTATCTAGGACTCATGAATAGTCTGATGTTAATTTGCACTTGACAATGTTTATCGACAAATAAATTTTATTTCTATAGAATTATAATGATAGCCTGTGTCATTTTATCATGTTCATGGTTGATCATCATGTTCATGCGTAAGATGTTTCTTCACCGTGAAAGAGGGTTTAAAATTTTAAGGAATTATTAGTGACACATCTAATAACACATTGCAAAAGTAGGCTGAAAATTGTGAGGTTCAGTAAGCAGAGAGAGAACACTAATCATTTGATCTTTTACTTTGTAAGAATGATAGTGGGTTTTTGACTAGATTATATAGAATTTTACATTGTGAAAGTGGGCATTACAATTTGTAGATCCCTAATTCTTTTGCAATGATTATTTGTTATTAATACATGAAAATCAGGGATAAATTGCACTATGATAAAACTAATTTATCCTAGTGGGAATCTATCTCTCTGATTTCACCACTAATTTCTTAATCTCAATATTGATTTTAGTTTTCAATTTTGAAATCAATAAACTCAATTATTTCCTTCATCCTAGTCAATTTGATGTTAGTTAGAAGTATTCTCTAGCTTCAAAATTCAATGAATTCGACACCTAAAACTCAACAATATTACTTCAACATATACACTTGTGTTTTCACACATGGCAAACATGTGTCAGGCCACTAATAGTTGACATACATGTTTACTAATATTCTCCCATTTGGCCCATGTAATTAATGACTTGATCATAAAATGATATACTTTAATCATGAACCATAATATTGAAAGTCATGAATAAGCCTGGGAGGCATGAAGCGGTCCAAGAACTTATCAAATAACAAAATGGTATTTTCTACTACCTCGAGTGTAAAGTTCGTAAGAAGAAGAAAAATAAAACTATGCAAATATTATGTCCTTTTATTAACTTGGTTCCTAATGATAGTAAATATGTGTTAGGTAGAGTGATCATTGCTTGGCTCAGTACCGTTGCTGAAATTGAAGTTATCACGAAATTTGACCAACTGCTACATTGCGCAATATTTGTTGGTTTGAGTAATTTTTTCTGACTAGTGTATATGGGTATAATAAGGATTCTGATATAAGGAGTCTGTGGGGTGATCTAGTTATGATAAGTTCTCATTCTAGTGGAACCTAGATAGCTTGTGGTGATTTTAATGTCGTAAGATTTAATTTTGACAGGTACGGAGTCAATGAGCCATCGTCTTCTGCTATATTTGAATTCAATAACTGTGTTAGTAAGTCAAATCTTATTGAGCTCAATCTCAAAGGTTCAATACATAACTGGGATAATTAACAACATAGTTCAAAGCTTGTTATATCCAAAATTGATAGAATACTCTATAATATGAACTTCCTTAATGATCATGAATGCATGTGGGGTGACATCAATCGAACTATACATAGTGATTATAGGATTATAACAGTTTACCTATCTAAAAAGAATCAAACGAAGAGGAATCCCTATGGATTCATAAATGCATGGATTAATAGGTCTGACTTCAAGGATATTATCAAACGTGCATGGGAGAATGATATTGATGCTAATCCCATGTTCAATAAGAAACTTAAAAAGGAAATATATGCTATTTGAAAATGGAACAAGGATACAATTGTAAATATTAATGAGAGAAGCCAAATTCTAGAAAGTGAGGCCTCATTTCTACAAGAAGCTTTATATAATAATCTTGATGATGAGGTGTTTAATGTAGGGGTCGTTGAGAAACAAAAAGAAGCCATACATTCCTACAATGATGAAGAGAATTTACTCAAACAAAAATCAAGAATGAAGTGGCTCAAATTGGGTGATACAAATTCAACATTTTTCTATTCTACATTAAAAACTAGAAGGATTTCAAATTCGATTTAATGTATGATGATTGATGGCACTATGAGCTATGATGAAGATAAAATCCAACACAACGTTATTTTTTTCTACAAGGACCTATTCAATAAAAAGGATAACATTATTGCTTGGGACCACAATAATTACTATGCCTTAACTCACTGATGAATAGATTTTATCTCTCTGTCAAGAGGTCTCTAAAGATTAAGTTGAAAATGTTATTATAAAGAAGTGAAAACACCTCCTTATTAAAATTTTTGAACAATAAAACCTCCAGTCCAAACACACCTAGAAGGTATGATGGAGTGGGTGTAAAATTTTCAAATCTTTATATAATGGTAACAAAAGACCAAAGTATAGCAGGGGAATAAAAACATGACTATATTCAATTATAAAATAGGGGAACATCTTAAACTTACATCACAAAGGATCCATGTAGAGGAAATATAAATCGCCTCAAGATTGTCTCCAAGCTTTAACTTCCCAATCTAAGTCCAGGTCAACATGCCTTGTCATCCAAGTCTGTCACCTAGGGTTGGAAGCACACCCCAGCAAAACATAAACAATAGGAAACATCAGCAAAGGCTGGTATGTGCATACTAAAAAGAAAATTGAGCAATTTATAAAGAATAAGGGACATCAAATGTAAAATGCTTCCCATACAAGAGATAAGGGCTACCCAAAGAGGGCATAAACGAAAATAAACATCATAACATGATAAAAGAAGATACTTGCCATAATCAAAACTATAAAGATTGTGCCACATAAGCACATATCAAGATTTGAGCACATAACCCATCAATATTTTTGGGTACATAACCCATCATAAACATCATCAACCTGCATGCATGTGAGATAAACATAGCCCTAGAACAATATAAAGACAATCATGACCAACCCCCATAAATCTTAAGCCTAATAGAGAATGGCACATAACCAAACTCCCAATATATATGAAATTGGGCCAACCCCCATAAAGTTGAAACCCGGGTATGGGGAACATAACCTGCATCCCAAACAATATAAAGGGCACATAACCCAAAAACCAATGCAATTACACTACTCTAGTGCTACTGAATCATATAGCATGTTTAATGTAGAGGCAAGTAGAAAGTATAGTCAGAATTATATAAAAGTAGTCACCACAAAAGTGACCAACATATACATCCACCTCATAAGTGGGAAAAAGATATCACATAAACATCCACATCCTAGTGGGAATATCCAACCATGAACCAAGGCAACAAGATCAGAGTCAAGAGAATATCCAAGATTACCACAAAAAAGATGGTTCACAAGAACCATGATATCAAAAGATAAGAGCAATGTGTATAGGCTATTGTCCATAGGACCAAGAAAAAGAATAATATAGGTGAATTTCTCAACATAGAGTAATAGGGGATGCAACATACCTCAACTTCATAGTCAACGATATAAAGTCACATCTAGGTCCAAGCCTAGGCATCCAAGGAACCTATTAAGCATATATGTGGAATTAGGGTTAGGTTTCCATTAATATACAAAGCCCTAAAAATTGCCTTTTTATTATCATGTGAATTAGGTTACCAAAACCATGCCATGTTTTAGGTTATATTTTTTAGAGTTCAAAACATATTTTTTTACTTATAAATATTTAGTTATGAATTATACAAATTATTAACTTATTAATCCATTAAAATCACCTCCTCAAAAGTCAAAACATTAGATTCAAGTGACAAAACCCATACCATTAGAAAGCTTGCATTTTTCTAAATCTAACGAGTATTTATTCATATTTTTATGATGAGTAGATGATTAGTTACCAATTTTATAAACCAACCAATAAAAAATTAGGAAAAATCAACATCATCGCTCAAAAGCCGCGAGAGAAGAGAGAGAGGAAGAGACCTCGCTGGCTTGGGCCGGTCAATCAGAGCCGCCCATGTCAGTGGGCACTTCAACCAACTCAGTAAGGTTAATAAAAAACAAAAGAGAAGAACCGTAGCAAAGTTACCAAATTGCCCCCTCAGAGAAAAACAAAGAATAAAAGGAAGACATGAGGTAAAAGAGGAGAAAACTTATCGGGGACTCATCCCCCAATGAGCTCCCCATGCCATGGCTCGTGATGCAGCTTCAGGAAGCTCAAATCGAAAAACTAAACCAAAGATAGGTTCACGACTCCGGCAGCGAACAGGCTCCTCATCGCCGCGGTCTCAAACCGAATGCGGAGAACCCAAAACTAGAGCAAACAGTGAAGGTCTCATTGGGAAAGACCTTAGGAACAACAGAGAGGAAGGAAGAAGGGAGAGGCATTTCGTACCTGCTAAAATGGCAGCTAGATGTGCTCAAAACCTCAGAGGGTCACCCTACACTAACCGGGTTCATAGCAAGATAGAGAAAGCCATCTGAGACTCACCGCCGAGGTCCAACAACTAGCAAGGAGAGCCTGAAGTTGGGGGAGGAGGGAAAGCCAGTTCTGACCCCAAAACCAACACAGATAGAACCGAACACCCCCAAGGATGATGTACGAAAGAGAAATTGGCTGGGGGAAGAGACAACCACCAGAGCATAGATCTAGAACATCCTTGATGTAGGTGGAGTAGGTTGGGCACGACAGCGGGATGTGAGGGCCAATTGGAGTTTGCTAAGATCTTGGATGGGGTCAAGGATGCTCCACGATGAGGTATATATAGAGGAGGTGAAGGGTGGAAGAAGATAGGAAACTAGACCGGTGAGGGGATTTGGGGGGTTTCGATTGGGAAAGTAAAAGTTTAGGAAAGTTAGGATTAACTTGTTTGCTAAGATCTCCCGATCACATTGGGATGAAAATCGACAAAAATGGAGGAAAGAAGAGGGAGAATGATTAAAAACAAAATCCGGTACAATTCATTGTCGGGTCGGTCTCCTACCCAAGGTAGGAGACAACCAGATGTCGTCCAAAACTCATCCAACAATCATGAATGATCCACACATAAGTTAACTGTGTGACAGCCATACCTTAACCAAAAAATGCATGACATATAAAATCAAAATCCAAATCTGATTAATCAAAGTGAAACCCAAATAATGCATGTATTTTCTCTTTCCTCATTTAAGGGTCCAAAACTAATCCAAATTAAACCAAACTTGGCACACAAGTTAAGTTAAATGTGTAGATTACAAATTTGAAGTCTATTCTTTATATTGATGCTTTCTTACATGGGTTTTGTCATTTGGCCCATTAGAGGCCAATGAACTACATTATGCATCCAATTAAGTTGTTTATCATCTTATTATCACTAAATGAGTTATATGACATATTAGATTACATTATTCATACATTTGATTATTAGGATCACTCTAACCTCAACCTTGTTTGGCTAAATCTAAAAGGTTAAAATTCTAGGGTAGGGTCCAAGATCTGGTATGTTACAACACTCCACCCCTTAAAAGGATTTTGTCCTCGAAATCTATTTATCAAAACATCAACAACGAATTACTCTCCACCCCTTAAATAGGTTCAACCGAACAAGTCACACTAAACAACTTTTTAGAGCTACCCACATCTCTTAGTTGTGAAAGTTTTACAAATTTATGTTTCTCATGTATCCAACTATCAAGTCACCATCTAGGGTTGAGTTTTAGGTCCTCGTGTCTCTAACCTATCAACCCTACATGAACATCTAAAAGTCATAGACTAGGCCAACTACACCTTTATATCAATCCTAGTCACAAACTAGGGTTATATTCTACTCAAACTAGAATTTCTCTTCATTGTGACTTAGTTTAGGAAAACTTTGATAAAATCTAGGGAAGATTTTGTACATATAGTAATATAATTGAAAAAAAATTGTATATAAAAACCTTTGTGATGTAAAACCAACATATGTCGGCACAAAATCAATACGAAAACCAAGTCACAATGTTTCCATATGAATACTTCCTCATAACCTAATCTTATCCTCAAACAAAACCTTATTGCATATAAAGATCATCATTGATCAAGCCTAGGGTCAACATCTCACTTAGAGCTAACTAGCAAAGTCAAGGGTTCTATAGGGAGACAAAATTGAAATAGTCAGATTTTGACTACTACGAGCTCTGATACCATGTTGTAAAGAAGTTAAAACACCTCCTTATTAAAAATTTGAACAATAAAACCTCCAGTCCAAACACACCCAGAAGGTATGATGGAGTGGGTGTAAAATTTTTAAATCTTTATATAATGGTAACAAAAGACCAAAGTATAGAAGCAGGATAAAAACATGACTATATTCAATTATAAAATAGGGGAACATCTTAAACTTACATCACAAGGATCTATGTAGAGGAAATCTAAACCACCTCAAGATTGTCTCCAAGCTTTAACTTCCCAATCTAAGTCCAGGTCAACATGCCTTGTCATCCAAGTCTGTCACATAGGGTTGGAAGCATACCCCAGCAAAAGAGAAACAATAGGAAACATTAGCAAAGGCTGGTATGTGCATACTAAAAAGCAAATTGAGCAAATTAGAAAGAATAAGGGACATAAAATGTAAAATTCTTCCCATATAAGAGATAAGGACTACCCAAAGAGGGCATAAAAGAAAAGAAACATCATAACATGATTAAAGAAGATACTTGCCATAATCAAAACTATAAAGATTGTGCCACATAAACACATATCAATATTTGGGCACATAACCCATCAATATTTTTGGGTACATAACCCATCATAAACATCATCAACCTCCATGCATGTGAGATAAACATAGCCCTTGAAGAATATAAAGACAATGGCGGCCAACCCCCATAAAGTTGAAGTCTGATAGAGAATGGCACATAACCAAACTCCCAATATATATGAAATTGGGCCAACCCCCATAAAGCTGAAACCCAGGTATGGGGCACATAACCTCCATCCCAAACAATATAAAGGGCACATAACCCCAAAACCAATGCAATTACACTACTCTAGTGCTATTGAATCACATAGCATGTTTAATGTAGAGGAAAGTAGAAAGTATAGTCAAAATTATATAAAAGTAGTCACCACAAAAGTGACCAACATATACATCCACTTCATAACTGGGAAAAAGATATCATGTAAACATCCACGTAATAGTGGGAATATCCAACCATGAACCAAGGAAACAAGATCAAAGTCAAGAGAATATCCAAGATTACCACAAACAAGATGGTTCACAAGAACCATGATATTAAAAGATAAGAGCAATGTGTATAGGCTATTGTCCATAGGACCAAGATAAAGAATAGTATAGGTGAGTTTCTCAACTTGGAGTAATAGGGGATGCAACATACCTCAACTTTAGATTCAACAATCTAAAGCCACATCTAGGTCCAAGCCTAGTCATCCAAGGAACATATTAAGCATATATGTGGAATTAGGGTTAGATTTCCATTAATATACAAAACCCTAAAAATCACCTTTTTATTATCATGTGAATTAGGTTACCAAAACCATGCCATGTTTATGTTATATTTTTAGAGTTCAAAACATATTTTTTTACTTATAAATATTTAGTTATCAATTATACAAATTATTAACTTATTAAGTAGATCCATTAAAATCACCTCCTCAAAACATCAGATTCAAGTGACAAAACCCATACCATTAGAAAGCTTGCATTTTTATGAATCAATGAGTATTTATTCATATTTTTCTGATGAGTTGAAAATTACTTATCAATTTTATAAACTGACCAATAAAAAATTAGGAAAAAGCCACATCATCGCTCAAAAGCCGTGAGAGAAGAGAGAGAGGGAGAGACCTCACTGGCTTGGGCCGATCAATTAGAGCCGCCCATGTTAGCGGGTGCTTCAACCAACTCAGCAAGGCTAATCACAAACAAAAGAGAAAAAGAACCATAGCGAAGTTACCAAATTGCCCCTCAGAGAAAAACAAAGAATAAAAGGAAGACATGAGGGCAAATAGGAGAAAACTTATTAGAGACTCATCCCCCAATGAGCTCCCCATGCCATGGATCGTGAGCAGCTTCAGTAAGCTCAAATCGAAAAACCAAACCAAAGATAGGTTCACGACTTTGGCAGTGAACATGCTCCTTGTTGCCGTGATC
Source organism: Alisma plantago-aquatica (assembly GCA_963693085.1). NCBI lineage: Eukaryota > Viridiplantae > Streptophyta > Magnoliopsida > Alismatales > Alismataceae > Alisma > Alisma plantago-aquatica. The sequence continues at coordinate 1,147,167,531 of OY856413.1, read as the reverse complement.
TCAAACTGAATGCAGAGAACCCAAAACTAGAGCAAATGACGGAGGTCTCATTAGGAAAGACCTCAGGAACAACAAAGAGGAAGGAAGAAAGGAGAGTCATTTCATACCTGCAAAAATGGCATCTAGAAGCACTCAACACCTCAGAGGGTCACCCTACACTAACTGGGTTCATAGCAAGACACAGAAAGCCACCCGAGACCCACTGCTGAGGTCGAGCAGCTAGCAGGGAGAGCCCAAAGTTGAGGGAGGAGGGGAAGCCAGTTCCGACCCCAAAACCAACATAGAAAGCACTGAACACCCCCGAGGATGATGTACGAAAGAGAAATTGGCTGGTGTTGGATAAATTGGATATTATGATAAATCCCTTTGTTTCGATGATGACAAACATTTCATTCTTATTAAACTAACAAGCTACTTGAGCGTGCAGGACTAAGCAGGATGACAAAGTAGGAAGGGAAAATCCAAGAGCTTACTTAGTTATATTTTCATGCAATGTAATCAATGTTGTAAAACTTGTACAAATATATAATGTACAAGTACTTAGAATTGCATGTAAATCAAGCGTTAGATTTTCCCTAGCCAAACACCATAGTTAGACATGTCATCCCATTTAAATTTGGATCATCTTTGCACACTCACACATATAATTAATGCTTAAATTGAAACCTTGAAACAGGATCATTCTCGGTCGACAAACTCCTCGACCGAGACACTCTCGGTCGACAAACTCCTCGACCGAGAAAGATCCAAAGTAGCCGTTAGGCACAACAGACAAAGTAGTTGGCAGTTGCAAATGAACGTTAATCCAGAGAGCCTGTCGGTTGACAAAACTTCGACCGAGTAGGTGTCTCGGTCGACCATTCCTCGACCGAGATGGTCTCTGACAGCAACTGCAGAATAAATTATTTAGCCGTTGTTAAAGCAACAACTTTGTACCTAACGGCTAGTTAAGCACTTAGAAACCCCTAGAAGTTGTCTAGAACGTCCTTAAGCATACTTAGGCCATTCCTATAAATAGGACAAGCCATAGGACACTAGAATTCACTTGTTACACTTGAGAATACACTTGAGCATACTTGAGCAATCTTTTGCAAGCAATTTGAGCACAGTGATCATTGGCCTACATTCTCCTTAGCTCAATCACGTGTCCTATAGGCTAGACTCTCCTACCCACATCAATCACAAGTTCACATACTTGGCTAGGAGATCTTACGTTTGATCTAGGCATATCAAGCCTTGGGCTTAAAGGATAAGTTGTAATTTCCTTTTTCTTTCTTGTTCCTGTTTATATTTTGTACTCTCCTTGCTACTCCTAGGGTTGGAGGCTGCGGATTGGAGAGGGTTGACTTCTCAGGTGGAGAAGGGGACTTCAAGCTACTTCAAGAAGGCTATCGCAAGGGAAGCTACTTCAAAAGGCTGGTGCAACGGGAGTTGGTGCACCTACTTCAAGGGAAGGCTGCTTCAAGGTTGGCGATTACTTCTAGGGGAAGGCTGCTTGAAGGGTTTAGGAAAAGAGATTGTATTTTATGTAAATTCCTTGAAGAGGTAATAAAATAAATTTCTTTTCAAATCCCGGTTGGGTAAGCAACCGGGTAGTGGACTGACGGCTATAGTATTTTCTATAGTTGGAACCACTCTAAACCTTGTGTCTCCTTGTCCAATATTTTCATTGTGGTTGTTTGAGTTCAAAATTGTTAAATTTTCTATAAAACTCTATTCACCCCCCCTCTAGTAGTTTTCAGCTGGGGGAAGAGAGAACCACCAGAGCACAAATCTGGAACATCCCCAATGTAGGTGGAGTAGGTTGGGCACGAAAATGGGATGTGAGAGCCAATTGGAGCTTGCTAAGATCTTGGATGGGGTCAAGGATGCTCCAGGGTGAGGTATATATAGAGGAGGTGAAGGGTGGAAGAAGATAGGAAATTGGGCCGACGAGGGGATTTGGGGGTTTCGATTGGGAAAGCAAAAGTGTAGGAAAGTTAGGATTAACTTGTTCGCCAAGATATCCCGGCCACACTAGGACAAAAATCGACATAAACAGAGGAAAGAAGAGGGAGAATGATCAAAAACAAAATCTGGTATAGTTCATAGCCGAGTCGGTCTCCTACCCAAGGTAGGAGATGACCGGATGTCGTCCAAAACACATCCAACGATAATGAATGATCTGTGCATAAGTTAACCATGTGACAGACATACCTTAGCTGGAAAATGCTTGACATATAAAATCAAAGTCCAAATCTAATTAATCAAAGTGAAACCCAAATAATGAATGTATTTTCTCTTTCCTCATTTAAGGGTCCAAAACTTATCGAAATTAAACCAAACTTGGCACTCAAGTTTAGTTAAATGTGTAGATTACGAATTTGAAGTCTACTCTTTATATTGAGGCTTTCCTACATGGGTTTTGTCATTTGGCCCATTAGAGGCCCATGAACTACATTATGCATCCAATTAAGTTATTTATCATCTTATTATCCCCAAATGAGTTATATGACATATTAGATTACATTATTCATACATTTTATTATTAGGATACTCTAACCTCAACCTTGTTTGGCTAAGTCTAAAAGGTTAAACTTCTAGTGTAGGGTCCAAGATCTGGTATGTTACAATTATCATTCATTCAATGAAGATAAAACTCCCATTCCTGATGGTTTTGTCACATTTTTTTCAAAGCATCTTGGGGTGTGATTGGGGATGAGATGGTTAGATTTGTTCAAAAAAAATCTGAAGTGGAAAACTCTTAAAAGAGGTCAATAACACATTTATTACACTGATTCCCAAGAACAGAGATGCCTCCAACATGAAGGATTGGAGACCTATTTCTTTATGAAATGCTCTTTACAAGGTTGTCTCTAAAATTTTAGTGAATAGGTTGTCATATGTTCTTCTTGGGTTTATCGATGAAGTGCAATGTTCATTCATTAAAGCTAGATCCATATCCTTTGCCACATTCTTGGTCAATGACTTGAATAATTCTATCATGAAGATCTCTAGTCCTAAAATGTGTGTCAAAATTGTTCTTATGAAAGCATACAACTCTGAGGATTGGAATTATCTTAAGAGTATTATACTTTCTATGAAAATCCCTCCTTGTTGGATTCATTGGATTTAACACAACTAGTCATCAAATTCTTATCTGTGGGGTGCCATATGAGAGATTCTTCCCCTCTAGGGGTATTAGACAAGGGGATCCTCTAGCCCCATATTTGTTTCTTCTTTCTATGAAGGGGTTAACTTCTATAATGGAGAATGTTGTCAAGGAAAATATGATTAATCATGTACTTGTTGATCATAGCATGTCTATATCTCATATCAATTTTGCATATGATGTTGTTTTCTTCTCAGATGTTGATAAAAAATAATTATCATATAGCTTCTATCCTTAAGGATTTTGAAGCAATGTCGGGTGTGATTATTAGTAATGAAAAATCCATTTTTTTTCAAACAAAGTCACTGATGTCTCCATGGTCGAGAAAAACTTAGGTATCAAGTTGGGAACTTTACCTGTAAAGTATCTAGGGCTTCCACTTTTTCATCGAGGAATTACAAAGACTCTCTGCAACCCTATCCTTGATAACATCAAATCTATGCTGGAAGGATGGAGAGCAAGACATCTATCTTATTCTAGAAGGATAGAGCTTGTTATTTCTACTCTTTCATGATTTCATCTCTATTTGGCCTCATCCTTTCCACTTCTAGTGAAGTATAATTGAAAATACTGATTAAATTTGTCGTGATTTTCTTTGGGTGGTGTTGATATGAATAACAATACTCATGGTGTCAATTGGAAGCAAGTCTGTTTACCCAAAGATGAAGGAGGTATTTGTTTGAGATTAGCTAGAGACATTGTTAAAGCATGTATAACTCAGAAAGTATGGAAGATTGCCAGCAAGAAAGATAGTCTTTGTATAATTTGGGTCCATGGAAAGTACCTTAAAAAGGACTCTATCTAGAGATGTAATATTGCTTAAAATTCCATACAACAGGGACATTATTGTTCATAATATTGATTTCTCTTTTGGAAATGGAAATTTGATTCATCTATGGAGGGACCCTTCGCTAAGAGTTGGTTCCTATCTGGAGGATGTTATTGGCACTAATGTGATTCGTAAGCTTGATAAAGGCAAATTTTCGTAGACAAGTTGCCTTATAAACTAATGGAGATGGGAGTCAACTGAAATTAAGAAGAACGAAACTTATCATTGGTTCTGTTAAAACCTTTGATTCTCCTGTGTCAAATTAAGAGGATTCTATTCATCTGAATGGAATATGCTCTAAGAAGTTCAAGGATTTCTAGATCTTTTTTCATGCAAGAGGTAGCACAATGCCTTGGTCAAAGTGGTTGTGGAGTACTAAAGAACCTAAAAGGTGTCTTGTTAATGTGTAGAGGATGTCGCTCGACAAGGTCTTCACTCATGATAAGCTAAAGCAAAGAGGTTTCCAGTTCCCATCTAGGTGCAAGCTATGCAGGAAGTAAAGAAGAAGACTTAAATCACATTCTTTTGGATTTCCCTTATGCAACTGAGATCTACAGATTTACAATCGAGGAGAGATATATTACCAGAAAGCCTACCAGTTTAGAAGATTGTGTTCAATTTTTTCATGGAAGATCTAAGAGTATTGTCATCCTCGTTCTTTATTCAATATGGATGGACATGAATAGGCTCATTTTTAAAGGGAGGAAGACCAACTCTAAAGTGAGTTGGACACACACAAGAACATATATAGACACATTTGTATAGATAGTTAGCTTAGCCCTACTTTTGATCTCAACTTTATTCATTTCATAGTCTCTGCATTGTATATACCATAGTTTGAGAAAATCAATGAAAAATAGGGTGTGACATGCTTTTAAGTACAAAAAAATCAATTGATAGAACTTGCTCATGGATTTTTATATCATATGTGAGAAATTTCCTTCGTTGTATAAGTAATAAATACAACGAAATGTTTTTATTGAATAAATACATTCATACTCACTTCATTAATGTATACATATATTCACACAAAACAATACATGTATACAATTTACATGAAACATAACTTTAATTGAATTTAAGCTATCATTACATCATGAATAAACCATATGTTTGTATATATATAGACACACACATACACACACTTACTTACCAACATACATACATACATACTATTTTATTATTCTAAAAATGACTTTGTCAAGGATGCCCATTCTGTTGACATGGACAATCAATATTTTGGCTAGCATCCACTTAGGTAATGGATCTGTATCATCACATCAATACCTATATGCACAATTTACGCCCATGTCTTGAAATTTCTTGATTAATAGATAAATATTTCAAGTCCATGTGTTTTTTACCTTTTAAGTATATGCCATTCTTTTGGAATAATATAGCTACAAATTTGTCACATTCTTAACGGTTTGGATATAGCCTCAACAATATCCCCAAAGATAAACTTTAGCATCTACAATGTGTTTATTGTGGTATTAAAAGAATGCCGCAAAGCTAGCCTCCGTAGTGGAAGAAAACATGATATATTCTCATCCACTCCTTCATGAATGTGCTTCTCCAACTTGCATGAACATGTACTTGAAAGTAGAGTTTCTTAAGTACACACATCTCCATAATCTAAATTTAAATAGCCAATAAAATTTGAACAATCTCATCATTTATATGTGAACATGAAATCCTTGGTTCCTTTTAAGTATCTAAGTTCTTTCATTTATCCTTCTGGTGATCTAGTTTAGGATAATTTTGGTATTGACCTAATATTCTAAACTCAAAGAAGATATTATGCATACTACATATTTGAGCATACAACAAAATCTTAACAATTGATGTGTAAACAATACTTTGCATTTGTTGGCATTCTAGATCATTTGAGGACATTGCATTTCACTAAACTTATCCTCTTTCTAAACAAAAACTATTCAAGCATAACCCTTTTTAATCTCTCTAGAATTTACTTATATATATCCCATTTGAGAGAATCCAAACATCCCTCATTTTCTATCATGGAATATTTCTATTCATATGACATAAGTCACCTCACCCATATCTTTCATATCAAAATTGATAGAAATAAATTTCTTTACATCATGTAACAAACCTACCTCATTTTCATCAAGTAGAATTTTGGCAACATACATGAATAAAAAGATGAACTTAATCTCACTACTCTTCATGTAGGTACACTAATCTATGATGTTTTCTTCAAAACCATAAGAGGTAATGGTACTACAAAATTTCATATAACATTATGGGGAAGCTTTATTTATTCTATGTATTGATTTATTTAATTTAAAAGGATGTCTCTACACCCATCTGTTCAAGCTCCAAATCATAATGGGAAACCAAACATGTAATAATTTTTAAATAATATTTCTTTGAGGTTGGAGAAAATGTATCTACATAGTCCATGTGATCCTTTGAGTGTAACATATGACCACAAGTATGTCCTTGTTTCTTTCGGTGTTGCCCCTATTGTTTCATTTGATCAATATGTATTTTAAAATAGACTAATTGTGATCCCACGGGAAACTCAATCAATTCTTATATATTGTTATCAACAATCGATTAACTTCTTGTTTCATGGCATTTAACATTTAAATTTTTTTTTTATTTATATAGATTGTTGTAATGAGATTGGACCCTCATCAATGCTAAGTCACATTAATGCTCAACTGAATAGACCACATAGTCTAGTCCGTCTTATATACCAATGTAAAGCTATTTCTTGTGGTTTATCGACCACCTATTTATTTCAGCTCGCTTATCATTAGAGGGCTCATCATTTACAATTTTATGGGATTGGATCATCTATTTGTTGTCCAATGATGTTATGATACTATGGTACAACAGAGGGACACCAATTTTATAAGAAATATTGGATATTCAACTTTCCAAGTGGACCACCTCAACATCCAATTTATGCATTTCTTAACTCCCACTTTTTTGTTATTTCCTGTAAAATGAGAATACTAGACTCAATTATTCTTGAGCTATTATTTGATAATAAAACATGTACACATTTGACTATTTAAGTTAGCAAGCAATATAATCACTGGTAATCCTTGCATTTGGCTTCCTTTCATGTGAATTATAAACTCTTATGTGTGTTGGGTATCCAAAACATATAGATCCTTACACTAAGTATCCTCTCACCCATAGTCCATAAAAAAATCTAGGAATTTCCTTATTAGGAACCTAATTACAAATATGCAACACTCTTTAATGCATATGTCCATAATGATGTTGGTACATTGCTTTCATTTAAAATACTCCTAACCATTTCTATGAGAGTATGATTTTGGATTTTAGTTACACCCTTTTGTTGTGTTGTACATGTCATGGTATATTATGCACATATACCATGAAATTAAGGAATCTTGCAAATGGTTTTGAGAATTGTCCATTTTCATCAAATTTTACATTATATTCACCACCCTTATCAGATTTTACATTCTTCACTTCTCTTCTCTATATAATTGGCTTTCTACCTCACTAACGAACACCTCAAGTATATCTATTGGTGAATATTTTTTATGAAATCAATATACTTATCTATAGCATAAGAAATTATCTACAAAAGGTAACAAAATATTTTTCTTAACCCATCATGGAACACTAGATGAACTACATATGTCAGTATTTACTAACTCCATGTAGTTTGGTGCTTTTTGGTTTTTATTTATTTACTATTTGTTCTATTTGCTTGCCTATAATGTAATTTAAACATACATCCATATCAGTAAAATCCAACTGAGGTAGTATTCCATCTTTAAGTAGCCTCAATATCCTAACTTGAGAAATATGTCCTAATAGTTGATGTCACAACAAAGCCAAACTTCCATCAGTTATTCTACAATGAACTTCTATATTGTACTCAATATAAAACTAGGAATTGATATAACTTATGTCAGCAATGAAATGATAAAGACCATCAATAAATGACCAAAAACATTATAGATATTTGTTTATAAAAATATAATTAACATTTCCCAGTTTCAAAAGAAATCCTAGATCATATACCTTTCCAATAGAATCTAAAGTTCTAGAATTTGGTACACAGTTATGGTTTTCAAGAATCAAGTGATAACATGTGTAGAATATCAATCTCTCATATCCAATTCCTTCTATTTGTGCATTTGTTCTATTCCTTATTTACATGAATTGTTGAGTTCCTTTTACATGATGGATAAATAATAATCCCTTTGTGACATGTGACACATGGATCATTTGCACCTTAGTTTAACCATAACGTATTGCTAGGAAGCTCAGTAAGCTATAATTTAAAAGATATAGAAACATAAAAAATACCTTTCTTTTCAAACCAAGCCATTCATTTAGAACCATCTTTTTTAAATCATTGATATGGTCTTTTAAGAAAAGATGGTCGTTTAAAAAATTGGAAGTTTTTGGAAATGAAATCTATGTTTGCTCATGAGGAAGCGAGATTAGTTAAAGGATATCATACTTCCAAGTGTATTACAACACCAATAAAAATGGATGTTTTAAGAAATTAAATCTATATTAATTATGAGGAAGTGAGAGTAACTAAAGAATATCAATGAGTACTCCGTTAATTCCTCATGAATTAACATAGATTTAATTTATTAAAATTTCATTTTTTATTATTGGTGTTGTAGTTCACTTGGAACTGAGCAAACCAAAAACAAGATACATAATAAAATAACTAGAAAATGAATTATTTACTTACATCATACATATTGATTTTAATCTTGATCATAATGGGTTGTAACCTTACAAATTTCTTACTAGTCAACTCATTCATTAGACACCATACAATAGATTGGTGAGTTATATTTGAATGTGAGTACTCTTTCACGTTCACCATAAATTCATTAGCATTATATGCTATGGACATTAATGGCTTGACATTTTCATTCATATCAAGTTCAAGAAAATATTTATTGGCCTCTCCCAACTCCCAAGTCTCATAGATCATCCTTTAGATTTCTATATTGGCCTCTGTGATGTATGTAAACTTCTCATCTAAAACTTAAATAAGGTCTAAATCCATTACTCCCAAGTAAAATTGGATTTTCCTTAGTGATCCACATAGAATAAGTCATTGAATTTTTTTTTTCATTTCTCACACCAATAGATTCAAGATCTATAAAACATTACACAAGTCCATATATTAATGCTTTGAATAAGCATATTATAATTTTTAAAGAAAAAAATAACAATTTATTTATATACACCTTTAAATAATATAAAATACATCTCTAACATTAATGATGCTACTGCTAACAAATTTTAAATTATATATAGGTTCATGTAGGTGTTAGCTTTTGATATACGTTGACATTTTTCAAAGTGATCATTGTCTTGCTAAGTTTTGTAATTTCAACAACGATCCACCTTTGAGTGACCTAATAGAAATTTTTAAGAAAAAATTATAATTGTTTCATCAAACTTCATTAGCATCATTTATATTATGAACAAGTTAAATGCATGTAACACTTAATTGATAAGGAGCATTCAGATAAAACTTCAATAAAACACTCCATAAAATTATGCAACTATAGCCATTTCAATAATTGGTTTTTTCTTCTATAACAAATATACAATGTCATCGTTTGTATGACAACCATATGGAAATATGAGCATTGTAGACATGAATAATATTAATGAAACAAGTCTAATATGTTGTAGTCATATAACAAGGAACACTATAATGAGAATTAAATGGTCAAAAATCAATGCTCTAATGCCAATTGTTGGTAAATTAATATTAAAAGAATAGATGTTTCCAATCTGATTTGACTTATCTAAGTCGTTAACATTTTATGAACAAGATATACATACTTACCTTGATCATGCTTGGAATTTACTATGTTGTCTATTTGTAATAGTTAAATAGAACATTTCCTTATGGATCCTTACACTCCTATTACTGAAGGAACAAAGTCTTCCCATGTTACACCCATTTCTTTCTACATGTTCAATTAATCAAGCCTTCCTTTGCAAATTCTCTTCAACCTCTAATTTTTTTTATCTTTCTTGATCTCTAAATGGTGAGAAAGAAAATGCTTATGACAACTCCTTTTCCATTTATACCTCTCCCTTCTACAACCTTTTCCATAAAAGATTATAGAGTAACCACTATTGGTTGAGATAGTGGATTTAGGGAAGTAGAGAGTAATCACCAGTTATGTAGTTAGTGGGTGTCCCTCCTCATAAGGATTGGTGACTAACTCCCAGCAATGAAGTTAGTCAATGTCTTTTCACTCAAGTGAAGACCAACTACCCTTACGAAGTTGGTTGGTGTGTTTTTAATGATGTGTATCTTCACCTAAGGAGTAGAACCAATTTTCAATAGTGGAGTTAGTGGGTGTCTTTTCACCTAAGTATCTTTGTATCTAAGGAGTAGAGTAACTAACGTGGATGTCTCTCAATTAAACAAAAAGAAAGTGAGAGGATCTCGCACCCTTTGGTCTCTAACTTCTCACATTCCACCTACCATCAAATTGGAACATATCAAATTAGAGACAAATAAAATATACCAGATCACATAGAAAGAAAAACAAACAATATTCCAACATATTTGTTTTTTATATTGCATTTTTCTAACATGTTCTGTTGCAATTGTTTTATTTTTCTCTCTAATAATTTATCAATAATGAATCATGGTCCGAGTTCATTCTTGTACGATGTCTTAGACGTTGTCGACATGTGGAAGTTCTAATCAAAGAGGAGACTGTGGGAAACATGCACCTTCTATGGTGAAGTAATTTTTTTTGTAATGCAGGATATTACTGGTCGCTTACTACAAGAAAACTATCTATGGGTCAGGGCAAAATCCCTGACCAATACCTGCTAAACCATGACTAGTACATGTTGGTCAAGGACAATCCCTGGCCACTATACCTTGAGGGAAAGCTTGGTGACTAATAATCTTTGTCAAGGCAAAACCCTGACCAACAATTTGAAAATCCTTGAGCAATTGACCATTAAATATGTTTATTTTCTTTAGTTTTTGCTTGTTATTCAAGATCTGGCCTTGAATAGTAAATTTTATCGGCAAATGACTTTTCACAATGCAATTGTGAGCCCATTTGATTTAAAGGACCAAAAAAAATCATTTTACATGCCTATAACCATATTATGTAGATGCTCACAACATTTTAACATACACGCCCATGATCATATGGTGGAAGGATAAATATCACATATATCTCTCAAAAAGATGTCACCATTCATTTCATATTATGAAAAAAATACACATTTACATAGGAGAGGGCATATACCTTTGCTCTTACATTCATTTCAATTACATGAATATCTTTAAGACTTCGAATGAGGATTTACTTAAAATAGTGAACATACATTGCCATAGGTTGTTGAAAATTTTTCAACAGCACATATCAAGATTTTATTTGACAAGAACAAGGTTATTGGTTGGCTTCACGGGGAAGTAAAAATATTGAAATACAAACCTTCCATAAACAAATGATGTTCCTCCTGCTAGCCATCTGAGCACCAACGGCAATGTAGCTATCTTGTTGGCTAATATAAGATTTTGGTTTTATCTAGTAGTTAGGTCACCATGTGTAGGACAATGTTCGAGATCACATTTATCTTGTAGGTAACCTGCACAATGAACAGAGTTACAGAAATTTAATGTTAAGAGTATGTTTAAATTTTGAGCAAGGTAGAATCAAATCAGAAATTTAATCGGTTCATGTTTTCACAGTACATACCATCATGCTTTTGACAATATGTTGCACATATACAATGAATAATCTACGAATAAGATTGAAGACTAGAATAAAAAAACAAGTCTTTACATGGTGATAATATGGGTAGATGATGAAGCAAACGCCTTTGTAATATTATGTATTATGAAACTCGATGCAAAACCTAAAGTTCATTAGAATCCGCGACGAGCTAGTGCCGACTGTTTCGTGAGAATCATAATGCAGTATCGAGTTGCCTAACTACGATACCCGATGGAGGCCTTTTACCAAATGCAGGAGATCTTCAGCAGAGTTGACTGGCTCAAGACCAACAAGCAGTGAACTCGGTCCTTCATGAGGTGTTGCTATGTATCTAGACGAAAAATTTCTACTCGAGACACCCCATGCAGTAATGAAGCATAATCAATTACTTAGAGAAGAACCCCTCATAATATGCAAAGATTCATGTTGAACACCGGAGCTTCTGAACGACCTACTGATTTTCATCCAGCAAGCGACAACTGTGTAATTTCACCTTGCTGTAGTGGCATCTCTGAGACAGGGTAACTAGATTATTCACCGAGACATCTATACTATAACTTAGCTTCCTATGCCTGTAGTGCAGTTGATTACCAAACGGAAATAAGTCGGATATTGTGTTCCTGCTGGTGTTGCTCTGGCTGATACTATAGTTGGAGATAGTTGTTGCATTGACGAAAGACGATGCACTTGCATATTCAGCCACGAAGACACATCTGCAAACCGTTCACGACGCACTTTGATTGTGACCTCGAAACTCGCCCATGGCATCTCCACTGCTGTCAATTCTGTCCCCCTGCTGGCCAAAGGGGCGCCGCACGGTCCATCGGTCTTGATGCTAGGGCCGGCGCACATAGATAGGAGGGCGAAAAGGGGAGGGCTAATGAAAAATAAAATTGGGGCATCCGCTGCGGCGTGTAAGGTTAAGAAACTCCAGATGCCGGGAAACTAAATTGGTTACATATCGCCAAAATGAAACTTGAAAAATTGATTAAGAGCGCGGAAAAACGTGGGCAAATTGAACCGTGCACTGCCAATCAATATTGCTTTGGTAGGAGTAATGGTCAGGGACATGTCACTTATCTGTCACGGTTAAGCTCTGCGGAAACAAACAGTAATGGTCAATGTTTTTGTCCCTGATGACCCTGTAGCCTTGACCCTTATAACATTTTGTTGTAGTATTGATGAAATTTGTTGATCTCTTATTGATTTGTTTTTGGCCCAACTATGGTCTAGTTGTTCGTTCTCCTACATAAGTGCTTGTTAAAGGCCACCATGTTAAATGACATTTTTATAAATTTCTTGCTAACTCTGTTATGTCATGTGTGTGAACGAGTTTAATCTCACAATTACTTGGGTGTGGAGATGTGCACCCATATATAAAGTAGTTGGGCTACTCCTCTTATCAACAATTGGTTTTGGGATGGTACCCAACGTGTATTATATATTGGGCCGGATCATCCCCCCTCGGTTTCTCCCCAACCGGGGTGAGCATAGTTCGGTTAATAACCAATTAACCGAATGGTTATTTTTTTAGACAATTTGGTTAATTTATTTCGGTTAATTGGTTAAACGATTGATTCGTCGGTTAGAAATATTTTGTGTTTGGTTAACCAAATTAACCAAATAGTCACAATTTATTCAAAAAGAAATATCTTGCTCATATATATGCCTATATAATTTTACCTTTATTTCAAAAAATCATCATGTTTATAAACTAATCAAGCTTTTATGAACTGTATATCACTATGTTTATATGTAATATTACTATAATATAATAATTGTTCAAAATTTATAATTATTTTTAGATAATATTATTATAATAGTGTTGTTTGGTTTACCAAATTGACTAACAGAATTAACCATTAACCGATTAACCATAATTGAACTAACCAACACTAATTTGATTAGGTTAACAGTTAAAATCTTAAACAACAAATTAACTATTTAACCGAATCAAATTAATCGTAACCGACCGAATTAACCGAATGCTCACCCCTATCCCCAACAATTGGCATCAGAGCCCATTTCGGGCTTGGGGCCTTGTACCTTTGTGAAATATATTGTTGGATTATGTAGAATGAGCCCGTTTAGTGTGGTACAGTTAATTGCCTCTTGAGGGGGACTTTATGGACTCACACATGAGCGGGAGATTTGTTAAGTCATATATGTGAATGTGTTTAATCCCACATTGTCTGTGTGTGGAGGTGTGCACCCCATATATAAAGTTATTGAACTACTACTCCTATCGCTAATGATTTTGGGATGGAACCCCAACGTAAATTATATATAAAGGCCATTTCGTCTCCTCCTCAATTTCTCCTCAACCGTTGTCAGTGTCATACTTCCCCCTACACTGCAATATGCAATAATTCACTCTATGACATAATAAGAGCATTACAAACTTTCACTATTTATCTCAAAGAAGTTTTGTATTAGTTTCAAACCAAAATTTCATAGGCGAGTTAAGCATCATCTAATATTTGATAAAACAAAAATTATTAGCTTATATAAGAGTTGGCATGTCCATTTGTTCCTTAAACAGATTACAAACGATATGCACGTACAAATGAATGCTAACAGAGAGTATACATCAGTAGATCCTTCACAACATTGTGTGCTTCTACACAAAGATTCCTATCTATTTCGAAAGAGCCGGTTGTCAAGCAGAATAGAGAGTCTGGATTAGGAGTCCATTCGGTAAAGCGACTATTTCAGTCGTAATAGCGAGACGCCAGATATTTCACCTGAACAAATCTCCGCGATAGAAAAACCTGGTTACGGTGCGACGGTTAAACACTGCTAGCATTAAATTACAGTAAGAAAAGTAACAGCCACTCATTTAAGGTTTGGCAAAGAGTTTTCTCAAAATTTATGGCTGCCCGCTATCCTCGACCCTGTCCGGACGATTTGAAACGCGTTACCGAACACTGACTATATAATATGTTTAGAAGGCAACTACACGATCTATCTCTGAAAGCATTATTTTAACTTTCTTCTAAAAATGTACAAATATATATCATATATATATAGGTTTTCTATGGAGGAATACTTTATAATTTTAGAAAAGTACTTGAGCCATGTTGTATAGGCTAATGACGTAGTATTGGTATAGATTACATATAAACACATAATAACGAAACTTACATGTGGAGATATGAAACTATTATATGATCTATGAGCTTAAGAGAGTGGGATAGTGAGTTGAACTATTAAAATCTTAAACCAAACTTGCTAACGCTTAAAATTATATCTCCAATTAAATGTAATCAATAAGTTTAATAAGGGAGAGAGACGGAGAGAGAGAGAGCAACCACAAAGTGAAGGCTAGAATTTGCAATGGTCAACTTGTAGGATTTACAAAACTTGAGTACCACCTTGCACTCCTCCACAAGAGAATACACCAAGCGCTCTCCTTTTTTAAATCATGACTAACTAGATTATTTACTGAGACAAGGAGGTAAGAACCTTAAAAGGTCTTCCATACCCTTTGTCGGGGTTACCTTCCCTACACCTTCCTCAGCTGAGGAAGAGATTCAATCAATATTTGTTGTAGAAAGAGACGGACAGAAAGAGAAGAACTTCATAAGAGACAATTAGGAATAGTTCTCTTACAAATAAACTATTCACTGTAATTGATGTAGCAAGTGATCAAGCTTGATGGAGTGATTATAGTCTCTCTGATTCACTTCCTCTAAACTATAGAATTGGAGCCACTTGGGCAATTCAGGACGATTCCATACATGTCCTATTCATATTCGAGGGTGCCTAATATCCAATACACTTGATTATGATGAAAACTATCCAATTTTTAAATAGTGAGTAGATCTACAAAGGATAGATTTACACTTTTTATCCCCCTCCAACATATATTTTTGCACTTCACAAAATGCTACAACTACATAGTAATCAACCTCATGTTCACAAACTATACTTGACCCGTCGGCACTAGTAGTAGAGCCTAGTTAAGTCATTCAGTTGGGTTACTTTTTTAAATCTTGGTCAAAGAACTTCACTAGGAATGTAACCTCTAGGTATTCAATGAATTTCTTTCTGAAAAAACCCATACAAAGCATGAACTCTAAGAAGACTGCATATTGGCATTGACTGAGTTTCTTCAAGGATAATTCAATCAATGGGCCTTGATTGATATTTTTCTAAATGTCCCACATGTAATTGGACTACTTTCTAGTTAAATCTATTATATTTTTAAGGTTAACTACAAGTACTATAGGCGTGATGAGTAAATTACATAAAATTTATATTGATAATTCTATCTATTCTTCAATTTAAAATTTAGGCATGTTGTCTTTATTTATAAAATTCTAGTATTCTCGAATTTTGAAAATTTAATATTATATATCAATCTAATGGAATGGTGGAATTGATCATCAAATTTTGTGTTGTGTAAAATATGGAGTCAACTTTTGGATAACCATGCAATCACCTTCATCCCATCTCTTTAATTTATGCATGTCTAACACTCATTTCCATGATCATTGTGGATAGATATAAACCACATATTTAAACATGTATATCATAATCATAGAGTAGTTCCATTCCTAGAAGATGCATTGCAAATAACACCATCCTAGTACAAGAACTAATAGAAAATATGTGTAGGTCAAAATCAGATCCTTATATGGCTATCAAGGTGAACATTTCCAAAAGCCCACGATAGAATGTCATGGTCATTTGTACTTGATACAATTCAATTTGTAGGTTTACCTAATACTTTCTCAACTTACATAATGAATATATGATCTGAGGCACGTATAAACTTGATTTTGAACGGTGATGAGCTTTGTACATCCAAAGCTACTAGGGGTCTCTGTCAAGGAGATCCTCTTTCTTTGTATAACTTTGTTATGTGTATAAATTAATGGAGCCAATTGATTGAGAAGAAGGTATCTGGAAAGACTTGGAAACTACTTAATCTCTCTCAACAAGGTCCACTTTTCTACATGTGGCCTTTTCTTATGACATAATTATCTCCATAACAGGTGATACAAGATGTATTGATTTTTTTATGGACTATTTCAAAACATTTGAGATCAATAGAGAAAACCAAGATTTTCTTCTACTCAATGTTTCACGCATTAGTTCGATATTCAATTTTTTAAAAATCAGATATGAAGGTGATTAAAAATCTAGGAACAAAAATCTTTGGGTTCTAGTTTTACATGGCCGTATAACGTGAACAACATGTATAGATATCACTACATAGTAGGATCAAATTGATAGACCACATGCTTTATTTTTGCATGACATATCTATCTAGAAAATTTAGTCTCACTTCAATCCCTACCTATAACATGCAAACTTGTCAACAACCCACATCTCTATGTAGTAGGATTGACAGAACAATATGATGTTTCTTTGGGCATCATGGTCTATCATTGAAACCTTAATCAGTAGTTGCTTGGAATCATTCTATTGGTAACAAAATATCTGAGGATTGGGAATTTTTTCCAAGTTCTATTAGAATAATGCAATTCATATGAAGTGTGCATGTGACTTATTCACCAAGAAGAAAATGAACATGGCCATAAGGTATCCAACAAAAGTATAGTTCACACACAAATCAATTAGGCTACATAAACACTTCCTTTTGAAAATCAATAAAACAATTCCAACACGTGGTTTTTTCTTAGTGCAGGAAGATATTTGTCAATGGGAGAAACAACCGGTGTATGGTGGGAAAATTTGGTGCCAAAATAAGGCCGAATTTTTAATGCATCTATTGGGTGGATTAAAAAAATATAAAGAACCTCAAATTCCTATCCTAAGTGACACAAAATAGGAATCGTGATATCAACTTTTTGAGAATTATTTTCCATCAAACATAGTAAAGAAGGTCATAAGAGTACCACACCCCATAAGCAATGATTTGGAGGACAAAATATCTTGGTCTTTCAATATAAAAGATACAACCACAATTAAAACTTCATACTACATATTAAGGATATATAAACTTATATGCAAAAATAGGCCCATGGAAACATATATGGGGTCTCAGAATGATTGCTATGTTTAAGATGTTTAATTGCTTTACAACCCATGAAGCTTTAATGAAAAATAAAATAAGAATAAACATACATTTTACTGATGATACAACATCCTTTTGAAGTTGAATTGAACAAGAAATCAATTTACATGTTTTATTTCTCAAAGAGTTTGAAGAAAGTTGAGGATACCTATATATGTTTTATACTTCTTATCTTCTACCTATGCTTACTTTATAAAAAATACCTAAAAACTAACATTAAACTAAAAATTATATTTATTATAGGTTCTTTAAGATTTCATATTGTATAAATAATTTAATTTTCAAAGAAAAAGGATGTAATGTGGACTATATGAGACGTCTGCAGATTCTTAATGACTTGACCCACTGTGTGATTTCCAAATTAAAACCCTCACCTTGGTGATAATCTCAATTCAAACTCACAAACTAGGACAAGAAGAAGACAATCAAGGGAGTCAAAGGAAATTGATAGTAGCACATGCACATGAACAATAAACAAACCACAACAACACAAGCTCGTCATTCATTATTTAATTACAAAATGAATTTTTACAACATTTGATATTACATATTAAATAGTAAACTTTTACATACATATGTACATACTACAACTACAACATGATATTTTAGACAATAGGTCCACCTGTACATTTGTCACCACACAACTTCCAACTATCAAAATTCTTTAAGATCATATAACTACGTACCTAAAATAGAGATTACATGTGGTACACGTCAGCAAAATATTCTAAAATATTTTTATATACCTCTTTCATACTATGACTTGGCAATAAGATTATACTAATAGTTGACAGTAATAAAAGATAACAAAAGCATACTTGTACCAAGAATGTTTATTAACAAAAGAGAACACATATTTTAAGAACGTTTTCTATTATATGTAAGGTTGATCCACCACATGCATTATTCTACCAAAGAGATTTAGTGTCACATGTACTATTCTTCCAAAGAGATATTGTACTTTCATAAATGTGCTATTTTACCAAGGAGATTTATTGCTCATATGTACTATTCTACCAAAGAAATTTATTTTTTGAAAAAAACACACTATTATACCATATTTAGTGCTATCATATAATGTATCTTATGTTTCATGTGTTCAAGACTATATATACACATAAAATCAAGTAAGGTTGCATACAAAAGCAATTATTTCATGTACACACATAATACAATCATACTAGATACTAAGATGTAAGGCATACCTTGAACAGGGATAACCTATACCACATTCCTATTGTTAAGTATATCTTAGTCAAACCCTGATTAAGACAAGATGATATATGGCATGCATTAGACTCTTCATTATAACCCTATTTATATCTATTTAGGGTTTACATTAATTATTATAGATCTTGCTACCTTTACTTGTATTCTTGTCTTGGATATAGATTATTGATGTCATATTCTTTGATTGATATGAATTCCAAAAAGTCAGGTTCCATATCCTTTAGTCAATATTTGCATCAACCCTACTATTAGATGTATTCATAAACTTATGCTTTCATATCGTGTATTATGAGTCATCATTATACTAACATGAATTTGTGTGTAAAATGGTGTATTAGTTCCATATGAAGTTACATTATTGTTCCTAGCATATTATGCAATTCCAAGATTTATTAGTCATTAATTCATTGAATACTTTTTATTTAGGTTTATCATCCCTATTGGGCATATTTAGCAAATCAAGTGTTCGTGCATAAACATCATCATATATAAACTTAGTTATATTGTATACATGATAATGGATTTACTTACGTGTTCCCACAATTTTGGTTATCATTTAATATTTATTAATAATGAAATGAGAGTGATGTATCTTATTTGACACCATCTATATTAATTATTTAGAAGACTAATATAACGGTTCCACATTCTTCTACTTATTTTTGTGAACATTTTGGTATTTTTCTGATAACCAAGATAATTAATGAAATTTGTCTTACATCTAGATAATTATGAGATACTTACCTTTTCTAGCCATCCAAGTGGCTCCTAAGAGCGTGTCTTCTTCTATGAGTCTGTCCTCTGGTTGAGGACCTAGACCGGGGTCCACTCCCTTCCTCGTATCGTGTCTCTCCCTTGTGGTCTCGCGTTTGACATGAGTGTGTGCTTGCCTCTGTGAGGTTTCTCTCTGACGCGCAATCATCTTAGTTACAGTGCCCCTCATCAACTACTAAGGCCTCAATCAGATTCTTCATAACCCTCCGGAGATTCATGACTACTCTCCTTATGGGATGCTACTGTGTATCTCATTCTTTGTGAGGTCTCCGTCGCCACATTTGGCTGCGACGGAGCAAAGAGGCAACCTGCCTCTACTCATTCTCGCATCAGTTTGAAGCTTCCAAAGGTTTCGAGGAACCTTCGTCTACTCTGTGAGGCCTTCCAACTATACTTGGGAGGTCTATCAGTCTACTGTCAACTTGGCCTTCATCTCCAGCCAATCTTCTCTTTGATGTCATGGTAAACTATACAAAAGCCACTAAAAACTCTGCATTCTTCTCCTCTAGACTCGACATTACTTTTACTCTTCTTAGATCCTTCTTCTGGTCACTCTTATCCCTTTGTCTCATTACTCCCCTCCTATTCTTTAGTCTGCACTCAGTAATGGAGATGAGAGGGAAGGTTAGGAGCTTGTTCTCCCTACTCCTGTTACCAAAATGTTACTATTTTCCTTAACCTGCAGAATAGAGAAAAAGTTCTTAGGGCTACTGTCTCTACAATGGAAAATATAGATTATGAAGATAAATGGGCCACATGTTGGTATGTCTGCCCATAGAGAAAGTCATATGATGATTGTAATGGGATAATTTGTAAATGATTTGAATAATAATAAAGGTAATTTCCAATCTATATGTTTAAACTATTTCTGAGATGATGGTGTAACATGATATATGTCTAAAGATTGTTTTACTCAATGACGTATGCTCTTGGGTTGAGGACCTAAACGATGAGATCATACGGATGTTAAGAGTATACTTTCTTGTTTAGTCCCTAGTCGGTTGTTATTGTGGGAATAACCATAGACATCAATAACACTAAAGACTAGATTGTGTGTTGGTTGATGACAGAATCTCATTAGTCATGATATAGTGATATCAAACCAAGCACATAGGTACTTGTTAGAGAACAAGGTACCGGACAGACCCACCGTGAGAGTGACACATGGAACCATGACTTGGTAGTCATAGTCAGCTCTCACAGTGATGGTGGTGAATGTGATTCTTAAACCTAAAATCACTACACTCAACACATGTCGTTGGGTACACTTTGACATCGCCAAATGCAATCTTGAAACATGGGTTGTTATAAATGTGACGATTGGGTGGCTTTGACACATGGGGCTTTTGAGGGGTGAGTGATAGATATGGGATTTGTCCCTCCTGAGAGAGTTTGAAATCCTTGGCCACTTGATGAGTAGGATTGAGAAAAGGCATGCACATGCACGTGTGAATCAATATGTGATATTGATTTCATACACATCTCACTCGGTCTACTCTGAGATCAAGGAAATGAATGAACATTGACATGATGATTGTTCCATGCCTCGAGTTCATTCTGGATATCAGTGACAAAGGAATTATACATTCACTGTAACACCATTCACGGATTGTAGGGATGAAAGTTGTTCTCTAACTTTCTATTTCACTTGAGTAGCAATGATGTGTGACTAGGCACCGCTCTTTGCTTGTGAAGTCGTAAGTGTTATGGACTTTCACTGCCAACGTGAAATGGACCTGTAGGGTCACACACATAGGATTTAACCTGGAAGAGGAGTTTTTTCCACAAGCAATGTTTAGATCGATTACTAAAGGAGTTTATCAGTTCAATTAAACACTCAATTAATCGATAGCTCATATCATAATGTTCAAGGTGTTGGATGCATTGATTGGAGTATCGGATTGATTGAAATCACATTTGACTGATTCTGCACAACCTGCACTCCTAACCGATTGGATCATGTGATGAACCGGTCGACTGAGGTTGCTGAACCGGTCGGCTCAATTTTTGAACCGATCGGCTCATGCACAGAGTGAAACGAGCAGTTCAAGTGTTGAACCGATCGGTTCAACTGGTGCAATCGAGCAACTTGGGAAAGTAGGATTGGTGATAAGTTTCCTTTCGTTTCAATTATCCAATTTGATTGGAAATAGGATTGGTATTCGATACCAATTGGAAACAAAAGAAGGAAAGTCAATCGGGAACCAACCTGGAACCCCAACCGACCGGTTCAGGAGTGAACCGATCGGTTCAAGGGTCCCAAACAATCGGCTCAACAGTGAACTGATCGGTTCAGGTCCCCAACCGACCGGTTCACTTGTGAACCGATCGATTCAGGTTGCGAGTTGGTTGCTTTTGTGGAAAATCTCGAACCCTTCTACTCCTGCGTTTAGTCCCATATTGCCGGGGACAGAGAACCCTGTCCCATGACCCGCCTATATATATAGGGGTATTGGGGGCTTCTCAGAGTACAACTCAGTGCAAGTTGGTTGCTCTGCAAAGTTGTCGTTCTCTCTGGTTTTGGTAACCGAGAGAGAGCCCGAGCAAGTGCTTCCCGCAAAGGGAGGTGCAACAAGGGAAGGACAACTATAGTTGCAATTGGCAGCAGGAGAGTGTGTTGGTGACTAGTACGTCAACAGGAGGCTGCGACTCCTTCCACTTCCTTGTGGGACAAGGAGTGTGGAGTTCCAGGTGGTCAGTGTGGACTACTTCAGAGGCAGGAGGTCACTGTCACTTAGGAGGACAACTGTCATCCGACAGTCCAGTAGGAGGAGGAGTCGTCAGTCCTGGTGCGACCAGGAGTTGCACAGACACCGTCCAAGACCGGAGGTGAAGACCGCACAAGGCGCGAGGTTCTGTCGCCGAGCAAGCCTCGGGACAAGGTATGATTCAAAAACCATCTTTCCTATTATATAGACGTTGACGCGATTCCTTTTGTTCTAGGTTTGGGGAGAAAATTTTTTGTTTCCGCTGCTTCTCTGCCTCCTCCAAAACCCAACAGTGGTATTAGAGTCAGGTCAACTGCTCTATATTTTAGGATTATCGATATGATCGATTTTGGTTTGTCGCCTTTATTTATTGCATGCGATGCGAATAATATCATCTTTATACATGTCCAATCCACAAATCCCTAATATGCATATATGATATGTAATATTAATGCACTCGATACACGTCACCCTTAAGCGAGTTTTGTGGTGGATGTGTAGCATGATTATGGCCTATAAACCCCTATATCTGTGTGTGGTTGCTTGCATCTCGGTCTGCGCACCGATTCCGCTCTCCTATTCCTGATGTAACTCGAAATAATTCGAGATTTCTTTTCCTACCTTTGCTCCCCCCGAATGTAACTCGGGGTTTTCTCAATTCAATTGTAAATAGAATAGATTTTATTTCCTGTTATGTCAAAGAATGACGGACGACCTGACGACGATCGATTCAAGGAGTGAACCGATCGGTTGGTGATCCAGACGGCCGGTTGGAGGAGCCAGACGAGCGGGTGGCGACCTGAGGAGATGCACGACGACCGGTGAACCGATCGGCTGGAGACGCCCGTCGATCTGCTGGTGGCACCCGAACAACCTACCTAATGGTGAGCCGATCAGTCATAGAGATGAGCTGATCAAACCCAGAAAGGCAGGCACAAATTTCATCTTGTACAGGTTGCATGTGGTGTAGACCTAGATGACCGTGATTCCTCTTGGCCTGACGAAACACAAATAGGATGGCCATAATCATTGCTTTTTATCGTTTTGCATGTTTTCGGTGGGATATAGCATGTATATGATACATACTATATATTGTGGTGATTGGATATGTATATATATATATAAAAACCAAATCCCTCATTCAAATATTAAGTCTTATACGCCTTCCATTAGCGACACACATGGCAAACTTGATCGACCAAGCGTAGGTTACGCCAAAGCGTGGTGCGCTGTCTATCTTGTGGAAGTGTGAAGGGTCGACATGTAGGTTCTGCCAAAGCAGGGTGCATGTTTACCGTGTCACCTTTTGGGTTAGACTTAACTGGTGATTCTTAGAGCGTCTAAGCCCAGAGGCACGGAATGTTCATGGCAAGGTGTTGCGCATGTTCATTCATCAAGAGTTGCATATGATGCAATTGGCAAGAGTTGCCTACCCGGAAGATCTGAGTTGTGGGTGACATCCAAAGATGGTCCATGGCTTAGAGGATTCCGGGATCTTGACCCACTAGAAGATTGTGCGCTGCAATCTTCTGAATTGATGGTGAGGGTTGTCAATTTGAGTCAAAATAGTGGGAGCGGTAATTAATTAAAGGCCTAATTAACTATCGTCAAATTTATGCAAATCAAATCAAAAAGGTTTTGACAAATGCAAATTTTCTCTTGTAGAATGGAAAAGGAATCATCTTTTAAAATGGGAAAATTAATTGAGAATAAATTCCATAACTGGTTGAGGACTGTGAGAAGTGTTCTACACAATCCAGATATACCAGGGGCCTTAGAATCCACTCTATGTACGCTTAATGCGTTGGTGAAGAAGAAAGAAGGTAAGGGAGAGAAGTGTTCTCTCGCCAAACCAATTTCTTCTACATGGAGAGGATGGAAGGAACAATGGAAGAAGAAGTCGGAGATAGAGATCTCTACTTCTGGTGTATACGTGATAGATATTAACTTTACTACTTCTTCGTCATGGGTACTTGATACCGGATGCGGATCTCACATTTGTTCAAATGTGAAGGATCTTAAGAGAAGTAGGCCTTTAGGGAAAGGCGAGGTTGAATTACGTGTTGCTAATGGGGCAAGAGTTGTCGCCAGTGCCGTAGGAACCTATGAGTTAACTCTACCAAGTTGGCTAATAATAGAGTTGAAGAACTGCTATTATGTACCTGCCATAAATAGGAATATCATTTCCGTCTCTTGTTTGGACAAAGATGGATTTGAATTTCTTATTAAGAATGGAAGGTGTTCCATTTCTAAAGATGGGATCTTTTATGGCAGTGCCCCTATGTATTATGGTCTATACTTGATAGACTTGGAGACAAGTGTATACAACGTAAACACTAAAAAGAAAAAACTCAATGACTCAAACAAAACATATCTCTGGCATTGTCGTCTAGGGCACATAAATGAGAAGCACATTTCTAGACTCCATAAAGATGGTTATCTAGACTCTTTTGATTATGAATCAATAGAGACATGTGAATCTTGTTTGTTGGGCAAGATGACCAAGACTCCCTTTCCAGGTAAAGGTGAGAGAGCTAGTGATCTATTAGGACTCATACATACTGATGTATGTGGGCCTTTTAGAACTAATGCCAGAGGTGGGTATCAGTACTTCATTACCTTTACTGATGACTTCAGTAGGTATGGCTATGTGTACCTGATGAAACATAAGTCAGAAACCCTTGAAAGGTTCAAGGATTTCATGAATGAAGTACAGAACCAGCTTGGTAAAAGTATTAAGGCACTTCGTTCCGATCGAGGTGGAGAATACTTGAGCCAGGAGTTTGAGGACCTTCTGCGAGCCCGTGGTATTGTATCACAGTGGACTCCGCCTGGAACACCACAGCATAATGGTGTGTCTGAAAGAAGGAATCACACATTGTTAGATATGGTACGATCAATGATGAGTTTTGCTGATCTTCCAATTTCTTTCTGGGGTTATGCTCTTGAAACCGCCACGTTTACACTTAACCGTGTACCATCTAAATCGGTTCAAAAGACACCATATGATATATGGATTGGGAAGCGTCCCAATTTGTCTTTTATGAAGATTTGGGGTTGTGAGGCATACGTCAAGAAAATGTTTCTTGATAAGCTTGGACCCAAATCCGATAAATGTTATTTTGTTGGATATCCCAAGGAGACCAAGGGATATTATCTGTTCCACCCTACTGACAACAAAGTGTTTGTTGCCAGGGATGCTGTATTCCTAGAGAAGGAATTTATTTCCAAAGGAAATAGTGGGAGGAATATAGAGCTTGAAGAGGTTCAAGCCCAACAAGAAAACATTGAACCGGTAGGGGTACCAGAGGAAAATGCAGATTCACAAGGTGTTGTGGAATCTCAGTCTCCTCAGGTAACACAAGGACCTCGTAGATCTAGTAGGACTCGCCTTGAACCTGAGAGGTTTGGATACCTTGTAACTCAGGAAGGTGGAGAGTTGATCATAGATGATGATCCAACTACCTACATAGAGGCTATGGAGGGTCCAGATTCTGAGAAATGGCGTGAAGCCATGAGATCCGAGATGGAATCCATGTACTCCAACAAAGTATGATAGCCGTGAAGAACATCCTCAAGTACTTGCGAAGGACTAAGGATCAATTTCTTGTGTACGGCGGCGAGGAAGAGCTGGTTGTAAAGGGTTACACCGATGCAAGCTTCCAAACCCATAAAGATGATTACCGATCGCAATCAAGATTTGTGTTTTGCCTTAATAATGGAGCTGTGAGCTGGAAGAGTTCCAAGAAAGAAACAGTTGCCGATTCTACTACAGAGGCCGAGTATATTGCTGCTTCGCATGCAACAAAGGAGGCTGTGTGGATCAGGAAGTTCATTTCTGAACTTGGTGTAGTTCCCAGTAGCTATGATGAAATTGAGCTTTATTGTGACAATAATGGAGCTATTGCGCAAGCTAAGGAGCCCAGATCACATCGGCGGTCCAAGCACATACTGCGACACTTCCATCTCATACGAGAGATCGTACAACGAGGAGATGTGAAGATTTGTAAAGTACCAACTGAAGACAACATAGCTGATCCATTGAGTAAGGCCCTTACTCAGCAGAAGCATGATGGTCATGCTAGGTCACAAGGACTGCGTTTCCTTGGTGACTGGCTCTAAGTGCAAGTGGGAGTCTGTTTGTATGTATGCCCATAGAGCAAGTCATATGATGATTGTAATGGGATACTTTGTAAATGATTTGAATAATAATAAAGGCAATTTCCAATCTATATGTTTAAACTATTTCTGAGATGATGGTGTAACATGATAGATGTCTAAAGATTGTTTTACTCAATGACGTATGCTTTTGGGTTGAGGACCTAAATGATGAGATCATACAGATGTTAAGAATATAATTTCTTGTTTAGTCCCTAGTCGGTTGTTATTGTGGAAATAACCATAGACATCAATAACACTAAAGACTAGATTGTGTGTTGGTTGATGATATAATCTCATTAGTCATAATATAGTGATATCAAACCAAGCACATAGGTACTTGTTAGAGAACAAGATACCAGACAGACCCACCGTGAGAGTGACACATGGAACCATGACTTGGTAGTCACAGTCAGCTCTCACACTGATGGTGGTGAATGTGATTCTTAAACCTGAAATCACTACACTCAACACATGTCGTTGGGTACACTTTGACATCACCAAACGCAATCCTGAAACATGGGTTGTTATAAAGGTGATGATTGGGTGGCTTTGATACATGGGGCTTTTGAGGGGTGAGTGATAGATATGGGATTTGTCCCTCCTGAGGGAGTTTGATATCCTTGGCCACTTGATGAGTAGGATTGAAAAAAGGCATGCGCATGCACGTGTGAATCAATATGTGATATTGATGTCATACACATCTCACTCGGTCTACTCTGAGATCAAGGAAATGAATGAACATTGACAGGATGACTGTTCCATGCCTTGAGTTCATTCTGGATATCAGTGACAAAGGAATTATACATTCACTGTAACACCATTCACGGATTGTAGGGATGAAAGTTGTTCTCCAACTTTCTATTTCACTTGGGTAGCAATGATGTGTGACTAGGCACCGCTCTTTGCTTGTGAAGTCGTAAGTGTTATGGACTTTCACTGCCAACGTGAAATGGACCTGCAGGGTCACACACATAGGATTTAACCTGGAAGAGGAGTTTTGTCCACAATCAATGTTTAGATTGATTACTAAAGGAGTCTAGTAGTTCAATTAAACACTCAATTAATCGATAGCTCATATCATAATGTTCAAGGTGTTGGACGCATTGATTGGAGTATCAGATTGATTGAAATCACATTTGACTAATTTTGCACAACCTGCACTCCCAACCGGTCGGCTCATGTGATGAACCGGTCGGCTGAGGTTGCTGAACCGGTCGGCTCAATTGTTGAACCGATCGGCTCATGCACAAAGTGAAATGAGTGGTTCAAGTGTTGAACCGATCGGTTCAACTGGTGCAATCGAGCAACTTGGGAAAGTAGGATTGGTGAGAATTTTCCTTTCGTTTCAATTATCCAATTTGATTGGAAATAGGATTGGTATTCGATACCAATTGGAAACAAAAGAAGGAAAGTCAATCGGGAACCAACCTGGAACCCCAACCGACCGGTTCAGGAGTGAACCGATCGGTTCAAGGGTCCCAAATGATCGGCTCAACAGTGAACCGATCGGTTCAGATCCCCAACCGACCGATTCACTTGTGAACCGATCGGTTCAGGTTGTGAGTTGGTTGCTTTTGTGGAAAATCTCGAACCCTTCTACTCCTGCATTTAGTCCCATATTGTCGGGGATAGAGAACCATGTCCCATGACCCGCCTATATATATAGGGGTTTTGGGGGCTTCTCAGAGTACAACTCAGTGTAAGTTGGTTGCTCTGCAAAGTTGTCGTTTTCTCTGGTTTTGGTAACCGAGAGAGAGCATGAACAAGTGCTTCCCGCAAAGGGAGGTGCAACAAGGGAAGGACAACTGCAGTTGCAATTGGCAGCAGAAGAGTGTGTTGGCGACTAGTACATCAACAGGAGGGTGCGACTCCTTCCACTTCCTTGTGGGACAAGGAGTGTGGAGTTCTGGGTGGTCTGTGTGGACTACTTCAGAGGCGGGAGGTCACTGCCGCTGAGGAGGACAACTTTCATCTGACAGTCCGGTAGGAGGAGGAGTCATCAGTCCCAGTGCGACCAGGAGCTACACAGACACCATCCTAGACCGGAGGTGAAGACCGTGCAAGGCGTGAGGTTCTATCTCCGAGCAAGCCTCAAGACAAGGTATGATTCACAAACCATCTTTCCTATTATATAGACGTTGACGCGATTCCTTTTGTTCTGGGTTTGGGAAGAAATTTTTTTGTTTCCGCTGCTTCTCTTCCTCCTCCAAAACCCAACACCACACAATATTGGTCCAAATAAAATAGCAAAATTACATATCAAATCAAGATATACTGACTACACATATAGTAGGCCACCATCAACAATCCATTAAGGTCCCGTTTGGATGGGACATTTAGGAGTACATATGTATTCCTAAGTATTAGGAGTCTAATTGCAACAAAGTCTAAGTACTGTTGTTTAAGAATCTTCTGTTTGCATAGGTAGGATGACAGGGTGGAAAAGGACATGCAGGATGAGAGGAGCTGACAACCTTTTGGGTGATAAAGGAGGAGATATGGAGAAACGGGTGTTGGTAGAAGGAGACGAAGATGATATGTAGGCAAAGGAGAAGTAGCGACAAAAATAATGTGTTGTTGGCTGTAGATCCATAGACTCATAGCCATCGGTGGAGGATGGGTTGGGGGGGAATCGAAGAGGGAGGGGTAGAGGTAGAGAAGGAGGAGTCAGAGGTGGTACAGTATAGCCGGAAGAGATGGTGGATGGTGGGAAAAGAGTGTTCTGGTTCAAGGAGAGAGAGGGGATGAAAGGGGGTGGGTGTTTCAGAAAGTACCATTGGGCGCCGTCGACAGTGGGCTTTCTGAATCACGCCATTATGGACGGGATTTAGAAGACTGTAGTTTATCACATAAGAATACCGCTCTACAAATCCCGGCAATCATAGTCTACTACATTAAGTATCCAAACCAGAACTTTGTAACCACCCGTATTTAGAATGCCACATGTAACTACAATCCAAACGACTCCTAAGTTAACAAAATTCTTACAAGTATCGGTACTAATACAACCAACTCTATAAAGAATCTTGTAATTTTTCTTTACATGCGAAGAGCATGTTAAATAGAAAGTGTCGTGGATATTCTTGAAAAAATAAGATGACAAACTGTTTATAATTGTGGAAACACAAGAATTTAAATTTATTCCTTTTACTTTTGCGGAGGTGGGGGTATTTAAGTACTGGAGTTTCAAGCTCCTTTTCAATTCATAATTTCAAACATGTTGGTTACAAAAAAGGAAAAAAAACTTGAAAGCTATTTGTGTTATACAATGTATATTCTATATAAATCAATTCATTCATAGATATACACATTTTAGATCCATTTTAATATACCAAAAGACTGACGCCTATAATTCAAGACGACACGGCCGTGCTTCCCTGCACGGCCGTGTTTAGTACTATAGGCGTCGGTTTTATATGCATAACCGATGCCTTTTCCACCACGGCCATGCTATCCTGCACGGTCGGGTTGTTTGTACTAGTAGGCGTCGGTTTTTATCAAATAACCGACGCTGTAGGTCTTTGCTGACGGTTTTCGATAAATAACCGACACCTATTTATATTTTTTTTCATATCAGTTTGCAGGCCTGCTGTGGCTGATCCGCAGGATGAGAACCTGCAGTTCAGTTTTCTGAACTGCAGGTTTACGACATCCATTGATATCAACCTACAAACAGGCCGCAAACCTGCAAAAGTCACAACAAAATTTCACACAAGTACATACATTCAGACATCAATTCAATTCTCACATTCACACATATAGAAACATTCAAATACATGTATTAACATTCAGAAATATTCATTTACAAAGTATCATTCATTATCGCTATCAACATCCCAATTATATCTTACAGTTGCCACTGCTTGTATGGCTTTTGCCCATTCTTCTCTTACTTCATTTAATGCTTCCATTGTATATGGAGCATGTATATTTTTTAAGCGTTTACCTATAGTGTGGTCAGTTTTAAACACCTACAAAGAGAATGATGTATATATATAAGTAATAATATAAAAATAAGATTGATATATTTCATACTAACTAATGAGACTATATATAATACCTCATGTATGCTATCGATGTCCAATGCGGCATGTTTGATAATCATCTGCATAAATCACATCACATAGTATGCGCATGCCCAGCCATTGTCTTGTGTAGCACACTATAAATTGAAACATACAAAATAATACAACTAAGCACAATTAACATCAATAATATATATATTCGAGTCGGGAACTTACTTGTACGTTCTGCCAATTTATTGGCTGGTTCTTTTTCCTTGGGACCGTTCCTCCAGCCTTTTTGAATGCATCTAAACCCCTACATGTTAATATAACACAATAAATTGCATAAGTAAATAGTAATGTAATAAAAGATGTTAACGGATATAAAAATAAAATATTTCTCACCAGAATAATGGCATTCTCATTACGTGTCCAATTTTAGTGTTCAATGTACTCCCCGCAGGATTTAGATAATAAACAGTGAATGTCCCGGGGACAATAACTAGTAACTCCCAATTTCTACCACTAGAGGTAAGAAGTTAACAATTAATAACTCAAAATGCAAAATAAAAATGGAATTTTCTTAAGTCCAAATTATAAATAAAGTAAACTTACTTGACATTGAATGGAGCTATTATTATCGTCTTCTTTTGCTGACCAAAAATTGTAAAAGCATCTATACAGTATTGTTGAACATTATCAGGGTCTTTAGCTACCAAACTAATCAATGATGGAATCAAAAATCCCATATGATCAAATGCAAATTGTTTGCAATGATCTTCGACTAAGTAGCTGCAAAACATATAGGCGTATGCATTAATATATAAGAAACCAGATCACCGGATCTTACACAAGGTATATGGATGTATAAACAAGATCTCACCTTATCCATGTCTCTATCATTGATGTATTCAGCCAATCATACATAAACAACTCAATAATATCTTGTATAAATAAAGAGCTATCGTATGATTGACCTGCATAATCTGCATCTAAAGAAACTATTATAGGGCAATGTATATTATGTGCCCGTAGCCAACATGCCATTCCCCTACAAGCAGGACCTAACGGGTATGTTAGGTCAGTTGGAACCCAAGTTGGTAATGCGGGAAGTGGAGGTGGAGGCCTAGGTGCTCCTGGTGTCTTCTTTTTAACCTGTATATATAATTTCAGATCAGTTGACATCATATATACACATTAACAGTCTAAATCAATGTAAATTTATCTTACAATTTCAGTCGTGTAGACGACATCTGCTTTGGGCCACAATATGACCCCGCCTTCTGCCTCACCAAGTGTATCAATATCTGGGTGGGCATAAGGCAACGCAACTTCCCTCCAATCGGGTAATACATGTAGCGGGCTCACACGAATGTAGCCCTGCGGCATTGGAGTCCCATGAAACGTCGCCCCAGGAAGGGACTGGTAAGCCTGCGCCTCTGCAACAACATAGTCTTGCATTCTTAAGCGGCATGGCTTCAATGCCTACAAATTTACGTAAAGAATGTTATACATATATACATATAATCTTGAAAACATATCATCTTGAAAAGACTAGCTACAATGTCATAAACAATACTTACAGAAGACGTGCTAGGCGATGGGTCTCCAGAATTACTCGCAGTCTGTGCATCAGGAGAAGAGTGGGTCGCCATAGGCTGATTGGAAGCCTGAGATGCCTGGCACCGCAGCAATTCTTCCTTGACCTTCTCAGCAACTACATCATTGACCTTCTTAGCAACTAAATCCTCAACTCTCTTATTCTCCTATACATGGATAAAAGAAACATTAGCTTCTTATTAATGAATTTCCTTTTGCAGTAACATTCTAAAAAAAGAATAGGTTACCTCTTCTTGAGAAAGTCCCGCTCTGGGTTTGCGCTGGGATGGCCCAAAGAATGCTTTGATGCCAACACCAGCGCCGGCACCTCTAACACGTCCAGGATGCTCTGGGTTACCCAGAGCAACTGTCAATTCATCCCTTGTGCCCTGAGGGATGAACGTGCCTTGTTTCCTCTGCTCGTGCAGCTCCCGCTAATCACCATAAATAGAAATTGGTAAGTTAACACCACAAATAATCAATATTCAAACGATTTCTCTAAGAGTTGTATTTTACCATTTTTGCAGCCGCCTCAGCAGTTACAGGCTTCTTTATTTCACCCTTCTTGTTTTGCCTGCCAGCTATCCAGATATCATGGTGAGGCATGGGTGTGGCAGACTCCTGAGTAGGAGTAGACTCCTGAGTAGCAGCAGACTGCTGAGTAGCCGCAGACTCCGCCTGTAGTCTTTGGCGAACGCTTGCATAGCCTTTTAGACCCATAGTGTGGTCATGCACATTCAGTGCACGCCTTGCTTTTTGTGCGTCACTGAGGGCCTAGTTAGTATGCACATTAATGATTTGGTTAGTAGCACTAAATGTTAATCTTGAATAGGTGAATACAATGTATATTAATTAAATTGGGAGTGACGCCTAATACCTTGAATTCTTCAGATTTTCTTGAAGCAACAAAATTGTCCCAATCTTCTTTGTCCAAGAAGTTCCATTGTTCAAGGGCTGACTTCTTCTTCTTATCACCCTCTTTTATGTATTCTCTGTTCAGATTTGTCCTATAATTCCTAAGCATCTTTCCAGCGCGTTGCATCACACTTTTACGATGCAACTTCTCATACAATGCAAACAGATTCTGTAAAATAGAAATGTTATTAACTAGTATCCAAAATTGAATTGCAAATAATAGAATTTGTAATCTACAAAATAGAATTACAAATAATAATAACTCACGCATAAATCCTTCCATATCAAGTCTTTTTTCCCTTGAGGAACTTTATGCCAATTATCATACTTAACACCACAATGGCTCCGAGTGGTACACCCAAGATAGTTTACAAAATTATTGCGGTTCACTCCAATTGCATTTCCTCCATTATCAAACTCCACCACCAATTTGGATCCACTACCACTTAGCGCTAATAACTTCTTCAACAGAGTGATGCCCCTTTTCTTGTTAAGTGTTTGGTGCTGCGCATCAAGTTGCTCCAGTGCTTCAGTGGGTACAGGTACATCATCAACCTAAAATTTGACAAAAATAAACACACTAAATTAGCCCAATATAGAAATATAGGATATATGACATAACTAGAAGATAATGAATTTTATAGAAATACAGGATATGTTTTTAGAACTTACATTGGTACCCTCTCCATGCTCGTCATGGACAGCATGCTCATCATGGACTTCATGCTCATCATGGACATCATGCTCATCATGGTCAGCCATCTGAAAATGTCATTAAAATGGCAAACATTTAGCATTTGTATTAACTAGAAAAAGGCAAACATTTAGCATTTGTATTAACTAGAAAAAGGCAAACATTTAGCATTTGTATAAACATACATGTCTCTAAAATTGTGATCTTTTATCAATTAACAATCCTTCATTGTGATCTCCGCACACATATAAGTCATCATTAGCTTCAATATTTTGTGGAGTTGGCAACCCAACTGAGAATGGACTGGAGTCATCATACTTATCATAGTACTCTTCTTCATCTATAGGATCTTCAATGAATTGTCTTTTACCATGAAGAAAAACCGACCATTTATCATTCGCAGGATCATCGATATAGAATATTTGTTTCGCCTGTGATGCCAATATGAATGGTTCACCCTTCTCGCCAATCTTTTCAAAGTTCACCAAAGTGAAACCCAATTCATCCACTATAACTCCTTTGGTGTTATCAACCCAATTACATTTAAAGAGCGGAATTTTGAAATCTATGTAGTCAAACTCCCAAATGTCCTCAATGACACCGTAATATGACATTTTAGCTTCACGTGGACTCTTATCCTTTGCACTTGCAAAGTACACAGTCGACGCTTGAAGAGTGACCCCACTATTTTGGACGACACTCTTATCATCTTGGCGCTTTGTGTAATATGTGAATCCATTAATGTCAAACCCTTCATAAGACATAACATTCGGTTTTGGTTTAAAGTCGAGGCATTTGATAGTTTCTGTAATATCATTTGGTGTTTGAGATAGTTGATGTAAGACTTTATCTTCAAACCACTTAGTAAAAGTCTTATTATGCTCTCTAGCAAGCCACATTGAACTTGCTCGAGGATGTTGTCTCTTTATGAAATTGGTATGTTCCTCGATATAAACACTCACTTCGTCCATATTGTGTAAAATATACAAGTGAGCTTGTTCCAACTGCTCACGGCTGATTACTTTCACTCGTGATCCCAAAATTCCTTTGCCCTCCTCAAAATTCTTGTCATTATCAGGAGTGTCATTACCACTGAGAAAGTCATTGCAAAAATCCATAACCTCTCTCGCCACATAACCTTCAATAATACTCCCTTCAGGCCGATAACGGTTTCGAACATCACATTTAAAAATGCTCATGTATCGTTCAAAGGGATACATCCAATGCAAGAAAACTGGTCCCAACATTTTCACTTCCCTAGTCAAGTGGACAACAAGATGTACCATGATATCAAAGAACGAAGGAGGGAAATACATCTAAAGCTGACATAGGGTAACAACCACTTCTCTTTGCAAATTATCGAGAGTATCAGGGTCAATAACTTTACTGCATAGACTGTTGAAAAAGAAACAAAGTCTGGTAATTGCAAACCTTACATGCTTCGGCAATATAGATCGAATTGCCACGGGAAATATTTGTTGCATTAGAGTGTGACAATCATGAGATTTAAGACCTATCAACTTCAGATCTTTCATTGATACCAATCTACGGATGTTGGATGAGTAACCATGTGGCACCTTAACATTTACCAAGCATTCACAAAAAGTTTTTTTCTCCTTTCTAGACAACATGTAACAAGCGGGAGGTAAGTATGTTCTTTTACTACCCATTTCACGTAATTCTGTTAATTCTGACCTTATTCCCATTTCACTTAGGTCCAGTCTGGATTTTATCCCATCTTTAGTCTTACCTGGTATATTTAACAGAGTACCAATGATGCTATCACAGACATTTTTCTCAACGTGCATTACATCGATACAATGCCTGACTGTCAAAGAACTCCAATAAGGAAGATCCCAAAATATTGACTTCTTCTTGAATGAAGAATTGTCACTCCGTGTGGTCATACTACATTGTGATTTCTTACCAAATTCATTGACAATGTCTTTTACTCTTTCATAAACAACATCCCCTGGTATAGGTTTAGGTGCACTCCGTTCATCATTCCATCCATTGAATGCTTTGCGCTTCCTACGATACAGATGGAATTTTGAAAGAAACCTTCGATGACCAAGATATACAGTCTTGCCGCCATGTTTTAGTCTTATTGAATCAGTGTTTTCTTCACATATAGGACACTCTTTAGCTCCTTTGACACTATATCCAGACAAATTCCCATATGCTGGAAAGTCATTAATAGTGCAAAACAACATAGCGTGCAAATGAAATGTCTCTCTTGCTGAAGCATCATAGGTCATCACATCTTCAGCCCAAAGTTTCTTTAAGTCATCAATCAAAGGTTCAAGATAAACATCGATATCATTTCCGGGTTGTTTAGGGCCCGATATCAACAATGACAACATAACGTACTTATTCTTCATACACATCCAGGGAGGAAGATTGTATATAACAAGCATGACTGGCCAAGTGCTATGTTGGCTGCTCAATGTCCCGTACGGATTCATCCCATCTGTACAAAGCCCAAGTCTTAGATTCCTATCTTCTTCACCAAATTTGGGGTACAATAGATCAATCTTCTTCCACTGTGGGGAATCAGACGCATGTCGCAGGATCCCATCATTATTTTTCTTAACATCTGCATGCCACCTCAAATTCTTCGCATCTTTCGGATTTGCAAACAAGCATTGAAACCGTGATATTATAGGTAGATACCACAACACCTTGGCAGGAGAACCAGTTTTGGACTCCCCCGAAGTCGTCAATTTATATCGTGACGCACCGCATTTTGGACAATCTTTCAAATCTACATAGTCCTTTTGAAATAATACACAATCATTCGGGCATGCGTGTATCTTCTTGGCCTCCATTCCCATTGGGCACAACATTTTCTTTACCTGGTATGTTGAGATTGGAAGCTCGTTTCCTTCAGGAAGCATTTCTTTCAACAAAGTCAACAATGAAGTGAAGCTTTTGTCGCTCCATCTATTGTTAGCTTTCAACTTATACAATCTCAACACAGCGCTAAGCTTCGTAAACTTAGCACAACCTGTGTATAACGGTATCTTAGCATCATGCACAATGTTTGTAAAGATAGGAGGTGGATCGGTGTGCTTTACCCTACAACTATCCAGCATCGCATCAACGATGTCTGCTGGAACTGGTTCGTTCACATTTATGTCATCGGAGGCAATTTCTTCTTCCACCCAAGCACTGCTATCGACATCTACTGGTTTTGATTTTGAAATCTCTCCATGCCAGTGCCATTCTGTATAGCCTTGTACAATCCCGTTGCACATGACATGACTTTTGATTTCCTCACCAGTGTTGACTTTCAAGTTGTTACCGCAATGCCTACATGGATAGTAGAACCTATCTGTAGGTTTTTTCCTATGTTCCTCGGCAAATCTAATAAACTGATCAAGACCAGATATAAACTCTGGGGTGCAACGATTACGAATGGACATCCATGATCTATCCATTCTATGATCAGAGAAAACAAGTATATATTAGGAAACAAGTATATATTAGGAAAAGATTAGGGTATACACTTACATCCTAAGTGTATAATGTGATGTCATTCTTATATATAATAAATGTGTACCACCTATCCCATCCTTGAACACCTAATCTCACTAGTAAGTGTATAATGTGTATTGGGTTTTCGAGAAAATTTCGGCAGCATTTCCCCGCTGTTCTCTAAGTACATATGTACTTAGAGAACAAACGGGGAAATGCTACCGAAATTTTCTCGAAAACCCAATACACATTATACACTTACATCCTAAGTGAGATTAGGTGTTCAAGAACAGTCCCAAACCGGGGACTATCCAAGATTTACTTCTAATGAGTAAATCTTGGACGGGTTTCTAGGCCAACAAACACATTTGATGTCATTCTTATATATAATAAATGTGTACCACCTATCCCATCCTTGAACACCTAATCTCACTAGTAAGTGTATAATGTGTATTGGGTTTTCAAGAAAATTTCGGCAGCATTTCCCCGCTGTTCTCTAAGTACATATGTACTTAGAGAACAAACGGGGAAATGCTACCGAAATTTTCTCGAAAACCCAATACACATTATACACTTACATCCTAAGTGAGATTAGGTGTTCAAGAACAGTCCCAAACTGGGGACTATCCAAGATTTACTCCTAATGAGTCAATCTTGGACGGGTTTCTAGGCCAACAAATACATGTGTTGCCATTCTTATATATAATAAATGTCTATAAAGTACAAGAAACATGGTTAATCCTAATCAACAGAGCATTATTAAATAATAAATCAAGAAATCAATAGTTTCAAACAAAAGGTCTAGGAATCTTTACTAGACATTATATGTATCCCTAATCATCATATTTAACATACTACATTATTATGAACATCCATATCAGATTAAGATCATACTATGTTATAACCATTGGTTTAATAACCCTATTTCCGCATGTACATGTTTATCAACTTTAAAACCCTATAATTCATGAAATCATTCTAATTCAATTTAATATGCTAGGATCACATAATTATATAATGACATCAGAATATATAGAAGAATCATAATTAACATGATTAACAACATGCTCATAAAACTAGGGTTTTCTTGAATATCATCTAATATTTGTGTACTAGACATTATATTTATCCCTAATCATCATATTTAACATACCATTATTATGAACATCCAGATTAGATTAACTCTAATCAAATACATTACATGCATTTTTATCACTACAATTTGATCGATGCATAAAAAAGCTGAGCAGCTAGCAGCGGGAAGACCAACCCTGTCAGAGGGAAGAAGGCAGAGGCTCCGGTGGCTCTGGCTGGAGAAGTAGCTAGCAGCGACGGCGGTGGAGGAGCAGCTAGCAGCTCCGGTGGCTCTGGCGGTGGTTGCGGCGGCGCGACGACGGTGGAAAAGCACCAGGCGGCGCCGAAGAGTCAGGTGTGGTGGCGGCCTCAGGCGCTTGGAGCAGCAGGGGCGGGTAGCAGGGGCGGCGGAGAAGGGGGCGCGGAGAAGGAGGAGTGGTGGCGGAGAAGGGGGCGCCGGAGAAGAAATAGCCGGAGAAATGGCGCTGGAGAAGAAATCGCCGAAGAGAAATCGCCGGCAGTAGAGAAATAGGGTAATTGCTCGCAATGAAACAGAAGAAAGGGGAAGAATCGGGCAATCGCGGAGTATAAGTTCCCAAATAGCGTCGGTTGTTTTAAACAACCGACGCCTAAACATCTTTAGCGTCGGTTGTTTGCAACAACCGACGTCCAATTGGACGATATTTTCATGAAATTGTTTGGCGGGAACCACCTTCAGCGTCGGTTATTAAAGGATAACCGACACTGAAAGTGACACTTTTCGCGCAAATTTTCATCACACATAGGTGTCGGTTTATACCTACATGACCGACGCTGAAAATGACACTATTTTTTTTGATCAAAATTTGGATTTCGCGGCCGACTTTCAGCGTCGGTTTGTTATAAACAACCGACGCTGAATACAAAGAGGTACCCGTGTCTGGCTGGTCTTCGAATATAGACGTCGGTTTGCTTAAACAACCGACGCCTAACATATAAGGCGTCGGTTTTCCTTAATAACCGACGCCCAGAAAAGTGACACTGAATGCTATTTCTGTAGTAGTGTTTCTCTTCTACTAGCATATCCATATCTTTTTGGAATGAGTAGTGATCCATCTAACATTTATCTTAGAGAAATTCATTATACCATTGTTGTAAGGAGTGGGACCGGAGAGGGGATACACTCCCTACTAAATTTTTTTGAAGATATCAAACAACTATTCTAAAACACACTTAAAGGTATCCTGAAATTGGTGCAAAATTTATAACACCCATTTTTGTGGTATTTATGGCCCATATTTTGTTGTCAAAACTACCCTTTTAAACTGTTTTCCTCTCCATTTTGTCATTTTATTGAATAAATAAGTCACACTATGCTCTTAACTCGTTTTTATCATCTTTTACAGAGTTTTCCTTGTTTTTCCACTCAAAATCAGCAAAACGGCCCATCCCGGCCCACTTACAAAGAATCGGCCTTTTACTAGCCACACAACACGTCTACTACCCATCAAGGACGCTGTCGATAGGGGTACGACCCAACATGGTCATGTCATGCGGTGCAGTCACTGACGGGCGATACGCCATTTACCCGACAGAGAGCTCTACGCGCCACGCCTAATCGGCCCGTTATGGCATGTCACGTGATATGATCCACTCATCGGAAGCAACCGCCCGCCGTGCCCGATACCTTCGTAACCTGACACGTGATATCCAAGCTACACCGTACGCCACACACGCGTCAATCATCCCTAAAGCCACGTATGCGGAGCCAAAAAAGGGTATGTGGCACCCGGAGATCCACAACTTCTTCCAACCGCTGCCTATAAACAGCAGCTATAGGACCCCAATGGGACGGGTCAGAATCTCGCAAAGGCTAACTTTAGAAAGTATCTGGAGCTAGTGTATCGTGGACCCAAGGCATGTCGGGCGATACTAGGTGAGCACTTCCCCAACCAGAGAGGGGCGGGAGTGGTTCACTTACAATCCATCCCAATAGTCGCAGCAGCCCGATATCGACCAAGGAGGCCGCCTGATGTGCCAGGTTCCTAGATGGGCCCCTATCCGAGACGGTTCACTCCCTATATACAATATGAGGAACCCAAGAACCTAATACCCCTCTAACCCGACATGATACCGAACCCGATACGGATCACCCGTCATGATGTGTCACCCGAGAGGGTGGCATCCCGGTATGACTTTATCGGGCCAAGATGCCTTGACTGATACACCTGCCCGTCACGGCCTATCGCCCGTCAGGGGTTGCCACCCTACACAGGCATATCGGGCAGAGCTCTCACCCAGTATCAGTTAGAGACGCCTGAGGGGTCTTCTGTTGTATGTCAACCTCCTATATCAAGGAGGCCGATACCTATCTTCCCTTTTACAAGCATTTACTTTCTTTATTTACGCAATGTAACTAAACCCTTTTATACAATGCTCATGCTAATGGAATTAGTGGAGTTTTAATACCTATTGCTCTAAGTTTGGTCCCTTTTTGTTGATTGATTGCTTTTTAGCATCCGAACTCTAGCTTGTATGCTTGGATCATGCTTTGACTAGCTATCGAATCATGTTTCCCGTTTCTACTCCCTCGAGAGAGGTGTTGTAACTTTAGTGTTTGGTCTGATCAGGGAGCACGAGAGTACCCAGGGTCAGAGTTGCTTCAGTTATCTTTCCACTCCAACCCACGTCCACTACCTTTGAGAGAGGGTGTGGGTTCTTAGTTGGAGGTACCCTCTTTGAGAGAAGGGGTGCTGGATGTTTTCTACTGTCGTTTGTTATGCCTAAGCTTTCCTCCTTCATTCCTTATTGAGGCAATAGTGTTATCTCCTCAGGTTTTGTTGCACAAAACTCCTAAAAATTGATAAATGACAAAACCATAATCTTCCTTGTAAATCCAGTTGGAGATAGATTTTCTTTATAACGCTTTCAAGTGGCATTTATGTTCCCTTTTATTATTTTGTTTTACCGATCTTGATCTACCATTCCCTTGGGAACATTTTCTTACCCTTCTGTCACCGGAGTGTAGAGTGTTGATTCCGCATTCTTACCATGACCACCCTTGTCCCTGTAGTTCGACTCCGATCGCTACTTCAGACCCCGTCATCGTTGCGGAGGCTTAAGTGTCGGGTTATTTAAAAGTCAGACTACTTCAAATCCGCTCCTTTTGGACGCGCGGTTTAGGCCGGTCAACTTTTTGGCACCGTTTCCGGGGACAAGGAAAAATAGTACTGTTAACGAACCCGAATCCACTAACTACACTCTCGTGCCTCAAGCTTAGTAATAAGCTTTACAACATAGTTTCTTTTAGTCTTCTTACCTGAATGTGTACAAAATAGTTTGTTTCATTAACACATGTTTTCTAACTTGATTATACGTTCTATTCAGGTACTCAGGGAAGAAGCACTCTGCTCGGTTGAGCACCGTCCATCATGCCACCTCGCGTGGGACCACCTCTTTCCGAGGATGAGCGAAATGATAGAGTTGGACCACACCCACCTCAGCATGGGAACAATGACCTTTACAATAACGATCATTTACATGAAGAGCTAGAAGAACCTGAATCAAAACAACTTGGGGATGATCATCATCACGAGAGACATCATCATCGCTATAGGCACAGAAGGAATCATCATAATCAAGAGCAGAATCATAGGAACAACAAAAGTGAAGATTCCGACGAAGAACAAAAGACCCTCCGGGAGTTGGCTGCCACGAAGGCCAACAACTCAAGATGCCCAGTTGTAATCCCAAGGTTTGATGTTGTAAACTTCGAGTTGAAGCCAACCATGATCTCCATGATTCAAAATAAAAGCTTTAGGGGAAGTTCCAAGAATGACAACCCCTACGACCACCTCGATGCTTTCAAAAATATATGTGATACCATCAAAATGAGGGGAATGCCACAAGAAGTGATCTACTGCAAGGGTTTCATTTTCTCTTTGGAGGACAAGGCACTGTCATGGTACCTTGAACTGCCACATCAATCTCTGAACGAATGGAATTCTTTAGCGGATGCTTTCGTAAACAAGTTCTACCCTACGGATAAGACCGTTAGGAACAGGCAGAAGATCACATCTTTCACCCAGAAGCCAGGAGAAAACCTGCATGAAGCCTGGGAGCGATACCATGAGTATCAGAGAGACTTCCCTCACTACAACTACAAGAAAGGTTTCCTGATAACAACATTCTGCAATGGTCTCACTCCTGAAGAAAGAGTATCGCTAAATGCAGCTGTAGGAAGCGACTTTCTTGGGAAGAAGCCCAATAGATCTAAAAAGATGATTGAAAACAATGCTGCACTACAAGCCGGGAATGACTACGACAGGACTGACAAAGGGTATGCTAAGAAAGCCGCTAATGAAGGACCGTCGGTCGTATCCAAGGCTCTTGAAGCAATCACCTCTCAAATCCAAAAGACAGCCACTGATGTTAGACAGTTAAAAGAATTAGGAGGGAAAGGAAAGAAACAAATTGAGAAGGTGATGAAGTGTGTCACTTGCGGAGAAGGAGGACACGGTATTGATAACTGCATTTACACCTGACCCGACGAGTCAAGTGAAAGTGAATCCGAAGAAGAGGAAGCTGAGAATGTTTCTTTTCTCAACTTCAAAAGACCGGACCACCCTGGTTTTAGTTATGGAAACAAGGATGCTGCAAAAAACTCACATCAGTTGAATAATCCACCCAAGCAACTATAAAGTTTCGAGAAAAGAGGCGGACAAGGTCAGTACACCAGAACAACCAATTTTCAATCAAACAAGGCAAACTTTCAAGGGTAAGGGAAGTACCAAAATGGCCATGCTGCTAACCCTAGCCAAGGCCAAGGACAAGCTAAAGAGTAGAGTCAGGAGAAGAACTTTGGTCAACCAGACTTAGTGGGCCAATTGTTCGACTTTGTCAAGAGACAAGATACTATAAACAATCAGCTGGCACAAAGCACGCTGTCCAACTTAGGCATTCTAAATACGATGCAGGTCCAAATGGCAGATATGCAAACACATCAACGCCAGATAGACCAACAACTTGCTCAAATGGCTGAGTTAATGAAGAATCCTTCGGGTAAGATACCATATAGCACAGAGTCTGCCAAAATGGTGGTACTCAGGTCAGGAAGGATAGTAGAACACCCTGAATCAGCCAGGCCTAAAGAACCTAAACCAGGGGTTGCGATAGAGAACCCAACAGAAGGAGAGAACCAACGAGCTCATGTCAGGGAGCCATAATCAGAACTTGTGGAGGACCTGTTCGGTAAAAGAAGTCCTTACTCTCCAAAATTGCCTTTCCCATACAAACTCATAAAGGCACATCTTAAAAAGAGATACGAAAGGTTTATGGAGTCAGTGAAAAAGCTTCACCTCGAAG
The DNA here is from genome assembly GCA_963693085.1 of Alisma plantago-aquatica. Classification (NCBI taxonomy): domain Eukaryota; kingdom Viridiplantae; phylum Streptophyta; class Magnoliopsida; order Alismatales; family Alismataceae; genus Alisma; species Alisma plantago-aquatica. The sequence continues at coordinate 1,147,123,772 of OY856413.1, read as the reverse complement.
TGCCATTTCTGGATGCTTTGGAAGAAATGTCGACCTACGCCAAGTTTTTCAAGGATTTGATCACCAAGAAAAGAAGAGGAGGAAGGATTGAAATAGTACACCTAGCCAGTATGTCATCTGCCTTCGTGAAGGCAGATTGACCTACCAAGAAGAAGGATCATGGAGCCTTTACTATTCCTTTTACTATTGGAGATAACGTCGAGTGGAAGGGTCTTGCTGATGTAGGGGCTAGTATAATCCTTATTCCCTTAAGCCTCGCACAATGATTGGGATTAACTGATATGGTCAGGACCAACATGAGGATCGAGTTGGCAGACCATACCTTCAAAAGGCATGTGGGAGTCATTGAAGATGTTCCAATTTATGTAGGAAGATTCTTCATTGCTTGTGACATTGTTGTCATTGACACTATTGAAGACCCTAGCTACCCTATCATCTTTGGGCACCCTTTCTTGGCTACAGGATGAGCGCTGATTGATGTCGCTGAAGGAATCATAACTCTGAGGGTCGGAAATGATCACATAGATTTCAAGGTGAAAGATGCTATGAAGGGACCATCCCTGCTAGAATCTGCTTACTTTGTTGATAGCTACAACCAATATTATGAAGAAGTAGAAGAAGATATCACAATGGTAGACCCTCTTATGAGGGTGTTGAACAATCATGACTCTGATTCTGAAGATCCTAAGGTTGTCGAGATCCTCGATTACCTAAATCAAAATGATGAAGATCTAAGCGATGAGGAGGAAGTTATAGAGATAGTCAAGTTTGCTTCTCTAGAAATGACACCAGAAGAAGAAAAGGCACCTAAGACCAAGCCAGAGCTGAAACAACTGTCGGAAGGTTTAAAGTATGTGTTTCTAGATCAAGAAGGAAGAAATCCAGTCATAGTTAATGCCAGTCTGACCAAAGAATAATTGGAAAGACTTCTAGAGGAGTTGAGGCTCCATAAGCAAGCTATAGGCTATTCAGTAGAGGATATCAAGGGACTTAGTCCTACTCTATGCATGCACCACATAAATTTGGAAGAATCTGTTAAACCCCTAGTCACCCAAGTTCCACCTTTATGGGTCATGTTGGATGTTGTTAAAATTCATCAAACGACATGTGATGAGTGTAGTGACTTTAGTTCTAAGAACCACAATTACCACTATCACTTTGAGAGTTGATTATGACTATAATTACATGGTATCCATGCATCACTATCAAGGTGGGTCTGTCTGGTACATTGCTCTAAAACAAGTACCTATGTGTTTGACTTGATATCCTATATCATGACTAATGAGATTCTTTCATCGGTCAACACACATTCTAGTATTATGTATTATTGTTGGCGATGAAGTAGCGGTCTGGAATGTCACCGGATGGAAAATGTGCATAGATTATCAGAAGCTAAATCAAGCCATGAAGAAAGATCATTACCCACTTCCCTTCATCGACCAAGTTCTAGAGAGATTAGCGCATCATGATTATTTCTACTTTTTAGATGGTTTTTCTGAGTTTTATCAAGTCCCTATTTTACCAGACAATCAGGAAAAAACCACTTTCACTTGTCTCTATGGTACTTATGCTTTGTGAAGAATGTCGTTTGGGTTGTGTAATGCTTCGACAACTTTCCAGTGTTGCATGATCTCGATGTTTTTGGATTTTCTGGAAGACATCATAGAAGTTTTTATGGATGATTTGTCAATCTATGGGAAAGACTTCGATGCTTGTCTGAAAAACCTATCTTTAGTCCTGCGACGCTATGAAGAAAAGAATTTGGTCCTCAACTGGGAGAAGTGCCACTTCATGGTACAAGAGGGCATAGTGCTAGGTCATAAAGTCTCAAAAAGAGGTATCGAGGTAGATGTGAGCAAGGTTGAAGCTATCTCTAGACTACCTCCACCTAAGTATGTAACTGGAGTGTAAAGTTTTCTCAGACACACTGATTATTATCGAAGATTCATAAAAGACTTTTTGAAGATCTCAAAACCTTTGTCACATCTTCTGGTTAAGGATGCTAAATTCAATTTCACTAATGATTGCCTAAGTGCTTTTCAAGTTTTGAAAGATGCACTTGTTTCTCCACCTATCCTTCAAGCTCCAGATTGGGAGCTACTTTTTGAGCTAATGTGCGATGCCAGTGACTATGCCGTAGGGGCAGTCCTGGGACAGAAGAAGAACAAGCGACACTATCTCATTTGCTATGCCAGTCATACTCTTGACGAAGCACTGGTAAATTACATGACAACAGAGAAGGAAATGCTTGCGATTGTTTTCACCTTTGACAAGTTCATATCTTATCTGATTGGAACAAAGGTAAAGGTCTACACCGAACATGGGGCGATACGATACCTTATGCAGAAAAAGGACACTAAGCCCAGGATGCGAAGGTGGGCTTTACTACTCCAGGAGTTCGATCATGAGATCATTGATAAGAAAGGTGTAGAAAACATAGTCGCCGACCACATGTCAAGGATTACAGTCAAAGACAAGAAGGAGCCACCTATGAATGATAATTATGCAGACGAGCCTTGCTAATGGTAGAAGCCAGAGATTATAGTTTTCCATGGTTTGCGGATATTTATAATTACCTTGCTTGTGGGGAGTTACCTCTGAAAATAACATACAATCAAAAGAAGAAACTCTTTTCTGATATAAAGAATTACTATTGGGATGATCCCCTTCTCTTTAAAAGATGCGTGGATAATCTGTATAGAAGGTGTATTCCTAAGGAAGAAGTGCCAAACATTCTGAGGAAATGCCATGCCTCACCCTGTGGAGGACATCTGAGGAGTGAAAGGACTTCTGCTAAGGTGTTGCAATCATGATTTTATTGGCCTTTACTATTCAAGGATGCTGCTACTTATGTAAAAGTTTGTAAAGAATGCCAATCAATCGGAAATATTGGAAGAAGGAATGAGATGCCTATGGCCAACTGGGTTGAATTTGAGATCTTTGATGTCTGGGGAATAGACTAAATGGGTCCATTTCCCCCATCAAAAGGGTATCAATACATTTTAGTCGTGGTGGACTACGTGTCTAAATGGGTAGAAGTTGTTGCCACCCAAACTTGCGACTACAAGTCTGTGATCAAGTTGTTTGAGAAAACTATCTTTCCTCGCTTTGGAGTACCCCGTACTGTGATAAGCGATGGCGGATCACATTTCGGGGAGAAATAGTTTGAAGCACTTCTGAGGAAGTATGGGGTCAAGCACCATGTTTCTACACCCTACCACCCTCAAACCTCTTGGCAGGTGGAGGTTTCAAATACATAGATTAAGCAAATCTTGGAAAAGATTGTCAGCCGCATGCGAAAAGACTGGTCGATGAAGCTCGATGATGCTCTTTGGGCCTATAGAACTGCATACAAGGCACCCATTGGCACTGCGCCTTACAAATTGATTTATGGGAAATCTTGTCATCTACCCTTAGAGCTTGAACACAAGGCTCTTTGGGTAATTAAGTTTCTAAATATGGACCTAGAGAAGGCAAGGGAAAAGAGATATCTACAACTACAGGAGCTCGAAGAGCTGAGAATACATGCATACGAAAATGCAAGGATTTACAAGCAGAGTACCAAGGTGTGGCATGATGCCCACCTGAAGAAAAAGGATGTGAGTGAAGGTGATAAAGTTTTATTATTTAAATCCTCTATCTGTCTTTTTCTAGGTAAGCTGCAAATGAGGTGGTCTGGACCCTTCACTGTGGCAAAGATATATCCATCAGGAATGATGGAGCTGTATGACAAAGACAATCCAGTAAAGGTTTTTCCAGTGAATGGGAACAGAGTGAAAAGGTACTATGAAGATGAAGCATTCGTGAGAAGATAAGAAATAAGCTTACAGGATGCTGAAACAACCAAAGGAACAAAGTGAAGGGATCTAAAGCTATCGAGCTAACAATGCTAACAACAATGCTCCTCAGGAGGCAGCCTGAGTCTTTACTTTTCTTCGAATAGGATGTTATTTCCTCAGGTTCTGTTGCACAAAACCCCTAAAAATTGATAAATGTCAAAACCTTAATCTTCCTTGTAACTCCATTTGGAGATAGCTTTTCTTTATAGAGATTTCGTGTGGCATTTTTGTTCCCTTTTATTCTTTTGTTTTACTGATCTTGATCTACCGTTCCATTGGGAACATTTTCTTACCCTTTTGTCACCGGAGTGTAGAGTGTTGATTCCACGTTCTTAGCACGACCACCCTTGTTCGTGTGGTTCGACCTTGATCTCTACTTCATACCCCGTCATCGTTGCGAGGGCCTAAGAGTCGGGTTATTTAAAAGTCCGATTACTTCAAATCCGCTCCTTTTGGATGTGCGATCTAGGCCGGTCAAAAATTTTCAAACTTCAATAAATGGTATTCAAAACAACAAAGGTGTAGAAGTGAAATTAAACAAATTACTATATTCAATTTTGACAAAAGATTACAAAATTACATCATAATGTCCCATAAGGGTTTACATGTATGATACAACATAAGGATTTAAGTAGAGGGAAATCTAAACCATATCAAGATTGTCTCCAAACTTTAACTCCTTAAGCTAAGTCGAAGTCTTCATACCATATAATCCAAGTCTTTCACCTAGGGTTGGAAGCATACCCCAACAAAAGATAAGGACCATAAAAGATAAGCATATGGAATAAAGGACAACAAATATAAAAGGCTTCCCATAGAAAGGATAAGGACCACCCAAATGGGTACCAAGAGAAAAAGAATTGAAATCATATGATAACAAAAGAATACTTGTCATTAATATAACATAATGATTTTGCCACACAAGAACATTTAAATAATTAGGGCACACACCCCATATCATCAAACTGCATGCATGTTAGATAAACATAGCCCTAGAACAATATAAAGACAAAGTCGACCAAGTCTCACAAATTTAAAACTTGATAGAGAATGATGTACCGCCAAACTCCCAATATATATAAAAGTGGGCCAAACCTCACAAATCTCAAACTTGGGTATGGGGCCACCTCCATGACCAAAATAATAGGAGCATACTTCCCTGAGTAGGACATACACATCTACCAAAAAACTAATGTAATTACACTACTCTAGTGCTACTGAATCACATAGCATGTTAAATGTAGAGGCAAGTAGAAAGTATAGTAAGATTATACAAAGTAGTCACCACAAAAGTGACCAACATATACAATGATAACACCCAGATTTACGCATATTACCTATGCATTTTATATATAGTGTCGTGTCACTTTGGTCTTAATATACCCAATAATGCTAATGTTTTATGCTTTCTTTCTCTCATCAGATAATGTAGTTAGAATAGCCAATAATGTAGCCAATTTAACCAATTTTGGGACTTGCAGGCACCAAACCAGACAAGACATCTATTCTCCAAATATTTCTCCCCGACATATGGTTTTTACAGAAGCTATGAACCAGCCACGACCATGGCAACCGACCATGACCGTGGCAATCCACCCTAACCACGACTGTGCCAATCAGGTACGACTGTGGTGCTCATCGCGACCGCAGCCTTTAAAACCGTGACTACGGTCCTCGCCACAACCGTGGCCAATAAATGCAACCGCGGTCTTCAACACTGTGACCGCGATCCCTCGCCACGAACGTGGCCATCCTCCATGACTGTGTCTAATAACCACGACCACGGTCTTCAACACCGCGACCGCGATCCCTCACTACGATAGTGGCCATCCACCACGACCATGGCCAATAACCATGATCGCGGGCTTCAACACCATGACTTCGGTCTTCATCTACAATAACTGCGCCCATGCTTATTTTCCACGACTATAGCCATCTGCCATGACCGTGGCCAATAACCGCGACCGTAGTTCCCAATAACTGCGACCACGGTTTTTCCTTCCACAACCGCGACTGCGATTCCTCGCCACGATTGTGTTCTTTAGCCACCACCATGGCTGACTCCCTCCACCACGACCGTGATCTCCCGCCAGGACCATGGCGCCCAGACTGCGACTGCGATCTTCATCACTGCAACCACAATTTCCATTCCATTAACTACAACCGTTGTGTTAGGCACGACCGTGGCCGACCCCGCGACCTACTGGTCGCGGTCTGTAGTCTACCTCTATAAATAGGTGTTCCCTCACTCATTTGAAGGGGGAGCTCGACCAAGGATGCCGAGAGGCTACTGCTCTAAGATCTGAAGGTTCCCAGAGTTCCGTGGGAGAGCCTAGAGGTCTGAGAAGGCCAAAGAGCTCACCCTATGCCCTCCTCTTCAGTGAGCTTCCATTATCCACCACTCTCCATCATCCCCTGGCCTTCAAGCTCCAAGGGTGGAAGCTTAGGAGTGAGAAGACCCACGACCTCCATCAACCTCCACATCCGTTCACCCATCAAGCTGTTGTTCGGGGCGGATCTAGAGAGAAAGAGGAATAAGGAGTCCAGATCTGATCAAGGAGGAGGACCAAAATATGAGATCCAGCCTATACGGAAGCAAAGGAGAGAGAGCCACCCCTCCTCCGCAGGATAAATCTCTTCTTCTTCCCCTTTCTTCTGTTGTGTTTCTTGGTTTCTTGTATAATGATGTTCTTCCATCTTTGTTCGATGTCGACTATGCTTGTCCATGGCTAGTTGAGCTCCTTCTTGGCTATGAAGCCCATGTTGGGCATGTTTATGTACTTTTACCTTAAGCAAGTAGATTCATTTTAGATCTAGTATGTTTTCTTGTTCTATCTTCCCTTTTTAGTTATGATAGCTAGTTTGGTTGATCTCTTACTTGCTTGAACTGATATTTCTGCCTATATCGAGAGATACATTGTAGAGATAGCTAAGAGATGATAGTTGGATCTAAACCCGAGAGGAGGACGATCCAAGGTTTTATGTTCCTAACATCCCAGAATATCCTAAGACCCGAGAGGGAACTTAGCATATTCTGAGGTGTTGATATGTCATTCCTCAAGAAAGGTTTGATGACATATTGTTGATGGTTTTAGTCACGCATCACGAGAGCGAGTGGGACGACCCACAGGAACAGACATGACAGTGCGTACTACGTTTCGAGGGTTGTCTACGCCCGAGAAATTGTGCATAGACTACCCAGCTTGTTGTTACATAGCTAGGAACTCTCTTTCTCAGATTAGTAGAACCACGAGCTCTGCTCTATTTTGTTTTGCTTTTCTTTTATTTGTTTTGTTTTAAATCATGACAACCCGCTAGACTAGTTCTAGCACTTTCTTTTATCGACTTTCATCTTGGCTTATCTGACTCAAGAATGAGATCTGTGGGGTCCTAAACATCACCACATCCCTGTGTTCGACCCCGTATATCTACTTCAACCCCGTAATAAAAGTTGCAGGGGGATAGAAGGTTTCGATTTATAAATGTAAAGCTTGATTCCTTCCTTTGTCCTGCGTTCATATCCGGACATGAGAAAAAGGTCGATCAACTTTTGGCGCCGTTGTCGGGAACGTGGTATTTCCAAATTTACACACCTATCAGCTTTTTGTTCTGTCACTTTAAGCCTGTATATATATGCAAAGTTTTTCTTTTGTTTTAAACATACTTGTTCATATATACTAATTAGATTTCCTTTTTCTTGTTCTTTCTTCCAACCATGGATCTGGCTCAAGCAAGGCAGGTCATCTTGTCCACCTGTCCTCCCGAGTTTTTCAGCAGTCCCAACTGCTAGAGAATAATTGTAGGTTGTGCTCTACAACTAGTCAAGTTGTACTCGCCTCCACTGTCGTAGTACGATGAAATTCCAACAACAGAGACTTCCAATCAGCCCTGGACCTCTGTGCTATCATGGGATCAAGAACTGATTAAAACAGTGGAGCTAGCTGGAGAAAGTGTCAAGGAACTCACCTCCCTAGTTCCTTATCCACAAGAAGATGTCTATACAATGAAATAACTACTAGAAGAACAAGATCATCATCTCAAAGTAGCCATCGAGGCTGCAGACCGTGGTAGCAGTATGCTTCAAACTATTGAACAAGGATTCAGCCTAAAGCATTAGTTTGATACAACGAATTCCCCTCATATGTGCATGGCAGATTCGATGGGTCTCGAAAGCATTGCTACTCCAGTACAACAACTCCATGATAAAGATGCTGAACAAGGCAGGAGGCTCGAAGAGCTCATCGATTTGGTTACAATTCATTTACAGCTGCCATCATAAGACAATGAAGACGTTAGTCATCTAGTCCATTCCATTGGGTCAAAAGTGGAGTATGCATCACCATCCTATTCAGACCATCAACTGGATTCATCAAGATTTTTCTATGAAGACCAACCCACTTGGAGAAGCCCTTCATTCTATCTAGATGGCCCAGCTGATGAACCAATGGAAGATATGATTCATAGACATGAATGGGTCTATGATGACGATGAGGAAGACTCTAAAAGCCAAGTTTCCTCACAGCCAGAAAGTTGGTCAGAGGAACCAGAGTCAGATATTGAACCAGACCAAAGTGAAATCTCTCATATTGAGACATGTCACTTTCCTTTGAGTAGTACGCCAACCATGGTTTGGAATAATTTGTTTGACAACGACGACGACAACTGCTCGGCATGGAGAGGCGAGTATACTGACAACGATGAGTTGGAGCAGCACGAGCCGCCATTTGCACCCATACCTTTACAAGGTAGGGTGGACTTCAAGGGGGTAGGATGGACAGTTCACTACAACATGGCTACTGAGCATGAAGACACCCCTGACTCCATGCTAGGTGATAAGCTTGGGGTGGTAGAACCACAAAATGATTCTTTGAGGAGTACTTCATGTTCAGAAGATGATTGGATGACTCAGACTGTATGTAGTAGCTTATCTGAGAATCCAACCTCAAGTTTAGAGATGGAGGGAGGAGAAATGGATCCTACCCAAGTCATTCAACCTATTCCCTCCATCTCATCCTATGTCGAAATCCCATGACCTTTGTATTTAGATTCATATAATGAAAGGTACCCTAAGGATGATATGCCAAAGATTCATCACAGTGCAGTTCAAGTCAATTCCAGCACATTGATGACTTCACCGAGTCGCCGAATTATGTTCCTCTTCATCAAACTCGGGAGGGCCCACATCTCCGCCTATTATACTCCTATTATGTGGCGGAACCCGTCATCAAGACACAGGTGACACTGGTCCCAAAACATAGGATTTGGGATCCCAGTGTCGGTATCGTGGTACGGCCACCCCCTTTTCTCTTACCCACCCTCCCGCCTTTTTTTATTACAAAAAATTTAGCTCTTCATGTTCTTGTTAGTTAGTTTCTTTCCTCTAACTGTTTTTATATCATTACATCCATGCATCATCTTTAAAACTTCAAAAACTGCCATTAAAATCATGCATTTCTGCCACACTATTTTAAGTTTAAGAATTGCTTGAGGACGAGCAAACTTTTAAGCTTGAGGTGGTAGGCTTCGCCCTTCTTTCTCTTCACCCTTAGAATAAGCTTGTAGCTTTACAATTATGACCATATGGTGCGAATCTATTAGATAAATGCTTGACTTTATGCCTAAATGCACAATTTTTATCTTAAAAATTGCTTGACCTTTTGCTTGATTTGCTCTTTGACTCTTTCCTTGAGTTTGGTAATAAATCTAAGGTTATGTCCTTTTTTCATAGCTTAAGGCTAAATTCCCTTGATATATGTTGTGAATGGCAAATACATGATAAAGGACTGTTGGAATGAGCTAAAACATGGTCAAAGAATCCTAGCTGTAGATTCACGAGCTTGCCTCTATTCTAAGGATTCTTGAATCATAATTGCAAATTTTCACACAAGTGTCAAGAGGATCATGATGAGTTTTGAGCTATAATAAAGATGAAGTGTTTTCCTTGATGGACTACACACTCTCTCACATTAGATTGAGTAAAAAAGATGAAAAATATAAAAATTTGCAAAAAGAGGCTCGGCCACGCACAAAATCCCAAAATATCTATATTGTTCTCACCCAAGCCTACAAATAGAATCCAAAAGATAAAAGCCCGAGTGTGAACAATAAATGAGTGTTGTTTTCTCTTTTGGGAGAGTTGAGGATGGTGCCCAGCCGGTGTATGACTGTGCTCATGAACGCAGGTATGTCACGCCTGGTAGTATCCCTCCAAATGCTCATTAGAGAGTCACTAGGAACCCCTAGGAGACCTATGAGATTATCCCAGTAGCAGGGATGGTTCGGGTGCAGTATGAGGAATTCATCTTAGTGCTTTGGACCAACTGGTTTGAAATGCAGGGATTGTTGCTCGCTACATGGACCAACCTAACACAGATCAGGATCCTCAGAAGTCATTAGAGTCTTTTTGCTTTGTTTCTTAAGGACATGAATAAGTAAGAGGTGTGGTATTCCTGATTGGTATGCATGGATTCATGGTGATGCTCATTGCTCATCACCTGCGTGATCACCTATGTGTCAATTCTTTCATGTTTAATAATTATGATTCAAACTCTCTTGAGTATCAGCAGGCTATAGTGAATTCTCTTAATCTTGCATGGACACACTTTGATCTTACTTTGGTAGGATCGTGCATTATTGGTGGGGGTTTGTTCTGAAACGACATGGATCAGGAGAATAGATGCTTTAAACTGTTTTTCTTAGCCTTAGCATTTATTGCCAAGCTTAATTTGGATGTTAACTTTTTGATCTTTGAGTACAGTCTTGCTTGAGGACAAGCAAGTTTTAAGCTTGGGGTAGTTGATCACACCCAGATTTACACTTATTACCTATGTAATTTATCTATAGTTTCATGTCACTTTGGTCTTAATATGCCCAATAATGCTAATGTTTTATGCCTTCTTTCTCTCATTAGATAATGTAGTTGGAATAGCCAATAATGTAGCCAATTTAGCCAATTTTGGGACTTGCAGGCACCAAACTAGGTAAGACATCTATTCTCCAAAGATTTCTCCACAACACATGGTTTTTGCAGTAGCTATGAACCAGCCACGACCGCGGCATCCAGCCACGACTGTGGCAATCCACCCTGACCACAACCATGGCAATCAAGCATGACCGTGGTGCCCATCGCGACCGTGACCTTCAAAACTATGACCGCGGTCCTCGCCACGACTGTGGCCACCTGCCATGACCGTGGCCGTCCACCTTTGCTATGACTGTGGCCGTCCTCCATGACCATGGACAATAACCATGACCGTGGTCTTCAACACCGCGACCGCGATCCCTCGCCATGATCGTGGACATCCACCACGACTATGGCCAATAACCACGACCACGGTCTTCAACACCGCGACCGCGATCCCTCACCATGACTTTGGCCATCCACCACAACTGTGGCCAATAGCCGCGACCGTGGGCTTCAACACCGCGACAACGGTCTTCATCTTCAACAATCGCAACCACGATTATCCGCCATGACCATGGCCATCCACCATGATCGTGGCCAATAACCGCAACCATGGTTTTTCCTTCTACATCCGCGACCACGATTCCTTGCCATGTCCATGTCCTTTATCCAGATACTAATATAGCAAAATAATATATATATCTATATATATATGTATATATATGTATATATATGTATATATATATACGACTCCCTCCACCACGACTGTGGCGCCCAGACTGCGACCGCGATCTTCATCACTGCGACCGCAATTTCCATTCCATGAACCATGACCGTGGTGTTGGCCACGATCGTGGCTGACCTCATGACCTGCTGGCCGCGGTCTGCAGTCTGCCTCTATAAATAGGTGTTCCCTCACTCATTTGAAGGGGGACCTCGACCAAGGATGCTGAGAGGCTGCTTCTCCGAGATCTTAAGGTTCCCAGAGTTCTGTGGGAGAGCCTAGAGGTCTGAGAAGGCCAAAGAGCTCACCCTATGCCCTCCTCTTCAGTGAGCTTCCATTATCCACCACTCTCCATCATCCCCTGGCCTTCGAGCTCCAAGGGCGGAAGCTTAGGAGTGAGAAGACCCACGACCTCCATCAACCTCCACATCCGTTCACCCATCAAGCTGTTGTTCGGGGCGAATCTAGAGAGAAAGAAGACTAAGGAGTCCAGATCTGATCAAGGAGGAGGACCAAAAGATGAGATCCATCCTATACAGAAGCAAATGAGAGAGAGCCACCCCTCCTCCGCGGGCTAAAACCACTTCTTCTTCCCCTTTCTTCTGTTGTTTTTCTTGGTTTCTTGTACAATGATGTTCTTCCATCTTTGTTCAGTGCCGACTATGCTTGTCCATGGCTAGTTGAGCTCATTCTTGTCTATGTAGCCCGTGTTGGACATGTTTATGTACTTTTGCCTTAAGATGGTAGATTTATTTCAGATCTAGTATGTTTTCTTGTTCTATCTTTCCTTTTTAGTTATGATAGCTAGTTTGGTTGATCTCTTACTCGCTTGAACTTCTGTTTCTACATGTATCGAGAGATCCATTGTACAGATAGCTAAGAGACGGTAGTTGGATCTGAACCCGAGAGGAGGATGATTCAAGGTTTTTTGTTCCTAACATGCCAGAATATCCTAAGACCCGAGAGGGAACTTAGCATATTACGAGGTGTTGATATGTCATTCCTCAAGAGAGGGTCGATGACATATTGTTGATGGTTTTAGTCACGCATCGTGAGAGCGAGTGGGATGACCCATAGGAACAGGCACAACAGTGCACACTATGTTTGGATATAGATGCTTTCTTAGGTGTTCGAGGGTTGTCTACGCCTGATAATGGGTGCATAGACTGTCCAGCTTGTGGTTACATAGCCAGTAACTCTCTTTCTCAGATTAGTAGAACCACGAGCTCTGTTTTGTTTTATTTTACTTTTCTTTTCTTTGTTTTGTTTTAAATTGTGATAACCCGCTAGATTAGTTCTAGCACTTGCTTTTATTTACTATCTTCTTATCTTATCTGACCTAAGAATGAGATCTGTGGCATCCTAAACATCATCACATCCCTGTGTTTGACCCCATATATCTACTTTGACCCTGTAATAAAAGTTGCGGGGGCCTAGAAGGTTTTAGGTTATAAATGTAAAGCTTGATTCCTTCCTTTGTCCTGCGTTCGAATCTGGACTTGAGAAAAAGGCCGATCATACATCCACCTCACAAGTGAGAAAAAGACATCACATGTCATCATATAGAGTTCCAACATGAACAAAGCATAATAAAGAAGCAAGAGAATGTCCAAACATGATCACAAGATCAGCAACAAACAAGATACTTCGCATGAAGCATATTTTCCAAAAGAACAAGATATTGTGTAGGATAATGTCCATATGACCAAGAGAAATAAGAATATAGGATAATTTGTGAACAAGAATAATGTGGTTCACAAACTTACAATATGAGAGAAGAATTTCTGAATATGAATAATTGGGTCTGCAAACATACCTCTCTTTAGAGTCTAAACATTCCAAAGTCCAATCTACTTAAAAGCCTAGTCCTCCAAAGAACCTCTAGGGAAGGTGCACTGGTACAAGTACCAAGGTTTCCTACCTAGAGTCTAGTTTCACCAAAAAAAACTCCTATCTCGAGCAAGAAGTACCTTCTCCACTTTAGAGGTGAAAAGCCCTAGCAAAAGAACATAGAGATGAGATGTTTAAGGGCTCTAGGTGGGGTTTCACCATGGAATGCCATGGTTCCAACCTGGAAGAAGGTGGAAGGAAGGTGAACAACATGAAAGAAGGGTAGCAAAGGAGGAAACTTACTAGTTTTGGTTGAAATCATCAATGAAGAGCTTTAAAAATCCTTAATAGAGAAAATTTGGAACCCTAGGAGCCTTCTTCACCAAGGTAGGCATCTTCTTTTACCTTGGAGAAACACCTTTATGGCCAAACAAATAGGAATGATGTTTTAAGATGGAGGAAAGGAAAGAAGAGAAAGATTTTTTGAATTGGGAGGTGGGAAGAGGTAGATATGGCTTTATAAAGAAAGGGGTCAAGCATGAGGTGTCTATGGGACTTTCAATGCGTCCATCTATAAGGGTGTCCATGGTCATGCAAGACTTTATGTATAAGAAAGAATTCAACCATGAGGTTTTCGTTACTTTCCATGTGTCCAATGCTAAGAGTGCCCATGGACATGCAAACCTTTATGGATAAGGATGAAGTCAAGAATGAGGAGTCCATGGAGCTTTCCATGTGTCCTTAGCCTAGGGCTTCATGGCCATGCAAGCAGACAACTCATAGAGGCTTCGTGAATATCAAATGTCAGTTCATGGATACTTGTAGGCCATACCTACGAACCTCTAATCAAAGAAATAACGCCATTGGTTGATAGCTTCTAGAGATAAGCTCATTTATAAAGAGGGTAATCCCTAAAATGCCCTTAGAGAGAAATACCATCAAACCAAGGTGCAACTAGGTGCCCCAAGGTTCAAAAACTCGAGAATGGTAAGGGAATATATAAGGACTAAAATTCATGTGACAATTTGCAAAGAAAACCTCTCAATTGAGTAAATGGTAGAAAAGTCCAGAATGTACCTAAAATTACATGACTTGCACAAACAACACCCAAATTTGGTGAAACTTCATCCACAAGGAATCTTTGATGTGTTGAATACAAATTTGCTATTATTTCCATCTTTTGAAGTTATATAATCATATTATTGATTAATGATGTGTTTTACTCATTTTCTCTCTCCTAAACTTATCCTAAGTTTCAAGGTGGTCCATATTAGATGAAATTTGACATGTAGGTTAATTTTGATAGGTAGATTGTGAATTTGAAGTTTGTTTCCACTTTTGAGACTTTTTTGTGAGATATGTCATATAGCCCATTAACATCCCATTATCTAAATTATTCATCCAATTAAATTCCTTTCTTCATATTACCACCAAAATGTATGTGGCATATTTTATGTATCCATTATTAACCTAAGATTGATGTTAGAACATTAGGTTAAATTAAGGTGATTTATACATACATGAGCTCATTAGGGTTATACTAAACATATTTTAGGTCTAACCTCAACCTTATTTGGTTATGTCCAAAAGATCAAACTTTTATGGTAGGGTTTGAGATCTAGTATGTTATAACACTCCACCGCTTAAAAGGATTTTGTCCTCAAAATCTATTGATCCAAACATCAACAATCAATTACTCTCGACCCATTAAAAGGTTCAACCTAACAAGTCAAACTAAAACAACATTTAGGGTTACCCTAAACATCAATCTTTCACCATCTCATGATCTACTTAGGAAACTTCTAGGGAAACATCTCACCTAAATGGTGACTATCAAAGTCAAGGGTTCTATTAAGGGAGACAAAATTGGTAGAGTCAGATTCTAACTACTATGAGCTATGATGCCATGTTGTAAGGAGTGGGACCTGAGAGAGGATCCACTCCCTACTAATTTTTTTTAAGAAATCAAACATCCATTCCAAAACACACTTAAAGGTGTGCTGGAATAGGTGTAAAATTTTTAAACTTTAATAAATGATATTCAGAACAACCAAGGTGTAGCAGCAGAATTAAATGAATGAATATATTCAATTTTGACAAAAGATTACAAAAGTACATCATAATCTCCCATAAGGGTTTACATGTATGATACAACATAAGGATCTAAGTAGAGGAAAATCTAAACCATATCAAGATTGTCTCCGAGCTTTAACTCCTTAAGCTAAGTTGAAGTCTACATGTCATATCATCTAAGTCCTTCACATAGGGTTGGAAGAATTTACCCCAGCAAAACAAGAAACATAGGTGACATCAGCAAAGGCTGGTATGTGCTTACTATAATATGGATTGAGCAATATATGGAATAAAGGACAACAAATATAAAAGGCTTCCCATAGAAAGGATAAGGACCACCCAAATGGGTATTAAGAGAAAAGGAATTGAAATCATTTGATAACAAAAGAATACTTGCCATTAATAAAACATAAATATTGTGCCATAAAAGCACATGTAAAGAATTAGGGCACACACCCCATATCATAAACCTACATGCATGTGAGATAAACATAGCCCTAGAATAATATAAAGACAAAGTCGGCCAAGTCTCACAAACTTGAAACCTGATAGAGAATGACATACCACCAAACTCCCAATTTATATAAAAGTGGGCCACACCTCACAAATTTGAAACCCGGGTATGGGTCGACCTCCATCCCAAAAATAATAGGAGCATAATTCCTTGAGTAGGAAATACACATCTGACCAAAAACCAATGTAATTACAATACTCCAATTCTACTGAGTCACATAGCATGTTAAATGTAGAGGCAAGTAGAAAGTATAGTCAGATTATACAAACTAATCACCACAAAAGTGACCAACATATACATCCACATCACAAGTGGGCAAAAGACATCACATGTCATCATATAGAGTTCCAACATAAAGAAAGCATAATAAAGAAGAAAGAGAATGTCCAAACATGATCACAAGATCAGTAACAAATAAGATACTTTGTATGAAGCATATATTCCAAAAGATCAAGATATTTTGTAGGCTAATGTGCATAAGACCAAGAGAAAGAATAATATAGGATAATTTCTCAATAAGAATAATGTGGTTTGCAAACATACAATAAGAGAGAGAAATTTCTCAATGTGAATTATCAGGTCTGCAAACATACCTCTCTTTAGAGTCTAAATAGTCTAAAGTCCAATCTAATTACAAGCCTAGGCCTCCAAAAAACCTCTAGGGTAGGTGCACTAGTCCAAGTAGCAAGGTTCCCTACCTAGAGAGGCTAGTTTGTCCAACAAAGCTCCTATCTCGAGCAAGAAGTAGCTTCTGCACTTTAGAGGTGAAAAACCTAGCAAAAGAACGTGGAGATGAGCTGTTTAAGGGCTCTTGGTGGGGTTTCACCATGGAATGCCATGGTTCCAACCTGGAAGAAGGTGGAAGGAAGATGAACAACATAAAAATAGGGAAGTAAGGGAGGAAACTTACTAGTTTTGGTCAAAATCACCAATGAGGAGCTTTAGAAACCCTTAATAGAGCAAATTTGGAACCCTAGGAGCCTTCTTCACCAAGGTAGGCACCTTATTTTACCTTGAGACAAAACCTTTATGGCCAAACAGAGAAGGAATGATGCTCAAAGGTGGAGGAAATAAAAGGAGAGAAAGAGTTTTCGAATTGGGAGGTGGGAAGGGGTAGATATGGCTTTTATAAAGAAAGGGGTCAAGCATGAGGCGTCTATGGGACTTTCAATGTGTCCATGGATAAGGGTGCCCATGGTCATGCAAGCCTTTATGGATAAGGAAGAAGTCAATCATGAGGTGTCAGTTACTTTCCATGTTTCTAATTCTAAGGTTGCCCATGTACATGCAAACCTTTATGGATAAGGAAGAAGTCAAGCATGACGTTTCCATGGAGCTTTCCATGTGTCCTTAGCCTAGGGCTTCATGGCCATGCAATAGGACAACTCATAGAGGCTTCTGGAATATCAAATTTCAGTTAATGGATACTTATAGGCCATCCCTACCGACCTCCAACCAAAGAAATAACCCCATTGGTTGATAGCTTCTAGAGATAAGCTCATTTATAAAGAGGGTACTCCCTAAAATGCCCTTGGAGAGAAACACCTTCAAATCAAGATGCAACTGGGATCCCCATGGTTCAAAAACTTGAGAATGGTAAGGGAATATATAAGGATTATAATTCATGTGATAATTGGCAAAGAAAAACTTCTAATTGGGTAAATTGCAAAAAAGTCCAGAATGTACCTAAAATTGCATAACTTGCACAAACAACATCCAAATTTGGTGAAACTTCATCCACAAGTTATATTTGATGTGTTGAATATAAATTTATCATTATTTCCATATTTTAAAATTATATAATCATATTATTAATTACTTATTCCTTTTACTCATTTTCTATCTTGTAAACTTATCCTAATATTTCAAGGTGGTGCAAATTCGATGAAATTTGACGTGTAGGTAAATTTTGATATTTAGATTACGGATTTGAAGTTTGTTTACAATTTTGAGATTTTTTTATGAGATATTTCATATGGTCCATTAATGGTTCATTATCTAGATTATTCATCCAATTAAGTTCCTTATCTTCATATTACCACCAAAATGAGTTATGTGGCATATTTTATGTATACATTATTAACCTAAGATTAATGTTAGAACATTAAGTTACATTAAGGTGATTTATAGATACATTAGCTCATTAGGGTTAACTAAACATATTTTAGGTCTAACCTCCACCTTATTTGGCTACGTCCAAAAGATCAAACTTCTATGGTAAGGTTTGAGATCTAGTATGTTACAATTTTCTAGAGGGTCTTGAGGCCAAAGGTAGGTAGGAGTAGATACATAGTCACATCCAAATAGAAACATGTATAGGAACATATGTGGGAACCAAGGTCTATGAATACATAACATATGGATCCAAAGTTGAGATGAATGATTAAAAATGGGGACAACATAGGGTATTTTGTAGGATGTTAGGTAGAAATGATAACAAACATATGCAACATTGTTAGTGGAGGAGGATAAGGGATGGTACACACCAAGGTAAGTAGGATAATTGTAGATGCATGAGAGGTTCATGTGATATATTATACTATATATGTCTTCATGAAGGAGGGTGATGAATGAATACAAACAATAATTAATTTTCCCAAAGTAATGATGACGGAGCATCATATTTCCCATGAACAATTCATTGGACATAGTGAAGTTTTATTGACTAGGTGGTGGCTGTGTTGGTCTATGAGGTGGTAGTTGGGTGGATGGTGGATGTAGGAAGCTAGAGACTATTCTTTGGGTAACAAAGGTACATGGATAGATATTAAGAAAAGATTTTTCATCCATGTCTCACTCATTATTATGATCATAGAGGTGGCATATCAACCAAAATTAGTGCAAAGGTACTTTTCAGTTTGATACTCATAAAAACCACCAGCTAAGTGGGGAAAAGGAATGGGTGTAATGGGTGTTTTGTATTGAGCTAAGCAAGTCACACATACGAGAATATATTTGGACCAATTGAATTTTAATATTGTATAGAAGGATAGAATGATCACATTAAATTTTTGAGAAATTTTGTTTTGATTTTTCTTGTACCATCTAGTGTATTATATAGTTAGAGTTGTGATCCTTCCTTTTAGTCTAGGGAAAAGGAGGGAAAGGTTTATATCTTTGAATATGTAAGCTCTAATTTCTAAAGAGTCATATGAAAATCATGGAGTTTCATTGAATGGTCAAAGTTCTTATATAATATATTTACGTTGTTGTAATGTAAGCACTTGCAGACTCTATTCTACCAATTCAACTTACATGATGAATTGAAGTAGTAATTTAGTGTGTCTTTAGAAATTTTAAACTGAGCTAGAAAAATGTGAATTAGATAATGAATTCAGGATTGGTTCGGGATGATGGGGATGTAATTCCAAGAGAGGTAATAATAAAACTCATCAATCTCTTTCTATCTCCCAGAATAATTCTTATAGAACACTCTATATAAGGAAACACCATAAAATTAAACCTCATAAACATATCGATAACACCTCACTACTCCATAAATAAGTGTGTATAGTATCTAATGGGAAAGGATTCGTATATAGGATTTGTTTATAGAGTTTGACAACTTGTAACTCTATAAATAAGGGTTCACATATAGGTAGTGACTTGGTGCAATCTGACACTTGTGGCATATTGTGAGTTATATAGATGGAATATGACCCTTTATGGGAATGATATCTTGTCCACTTTAAAACTGATATAATGAATTTCATGGATATTTTAATGAGAGT
The DNA here is from genome assembly GCA_963693085.1 of Alisma plantago-aquatica. NCBI lineage: Eukaryota > Viridiplantae > Streptophyta > Magnoliopsida > Alismatales > Alismataceae > Alisma > Alisma plantago-aquatica. Next base: position 1,147,104,157 of record OY856413.1, on the reverse strand, counting down.
CAATATATGACAACTCAACACATTAGTTTCAATATGGATATCTATAATAAAGGGATTATATGGTCACTGTCACACTGATAACTTTCATGATAAGTTGCTCTCAACTTATTCAAATTAGTTGGAAAGAAATGATGTGATTTTAGATATCACTCTTTTTTGTGAGCTCTCTGAAATCACTAGCAACTTGAAGTGGATGTAACATATTATATTCTAGGTAATAAATTTCGTTTTGAGCTATAATTAATAGTTTTTCCCTAACTTGATCCCATTTACAAATTGGTCCTCCATTCAATGTCCCATTTAGTTATTTTTATCATTCATCATCTTATTTGATAATAATTAGTATTCGGTTTGGATTCTTTGGTCTAAATGAGTTCACCCTAATGTCTTGAGAACTATTTGTACAGAGGTCCCTCATTTCAAATATGTGATCATACTCTGCTCACCCATTCACATCATTTTGATACAAGTTGATATTTTGACTTGAGATGTATTAACCAGACTTTTTACCATCAGGAAATCTCAATCACTTAACTAATTTCTTATGAAGGAATCTAAAATACTAGTCACACAAACAAATACAAAATTGACTATGTTATGATTTTTTTTAAAACAAACGCCTTTCATTACTAAACCCAATCAACGTACAAAGAAACCATCGCACTCAGCGACGCCCCTCCATTGACTTGGCATAGTGCCATGTCTAATAGAGTGACCCCCAGAGTCGATAGAATCATGACAAATAAAGTGAGCCAGTGATTTATGGACTCTCTTAACATGGAAAAAATAGAAACAACTAAAACAAGCAGCAATGCTCCGAATGTCTTCAGCAATGAGACCCAGATAGTCTCGTCTTCTGCCTGGATCCTTTAGCGCCTTCACAAGAGAGAGGGAGTCAGAACACAGTACCAACTTATTGTCCGGATGGATCATCTTCTTGGCCAACAAAATCCCCATTCTGGCCGCTACGGCTTCCTCTACTGTCGGTTCCCAACTGGCTACTACATGTTGCTGTACAGCTCCCACAAAGCCACCTTCCCCGTCCCGTAAAACAGCCCCGAGCCCCCTCTTCTCGCCATCCACCACTGCTGCGTCTGAGTGTAAAAACACCCAAGACAGGTGCACCCCCTGCCGACCCCAAACCCATTCCTCCTCGTCCCTCCCTCCATTCCTCACCCGTCCCCTCGCCGTCTCAACCCCCTTCCCCGCCTCCCTCCTATAGTCCACTATCAGCGCTCGGTATGCCTGAAGAATCGGTCGTGGCTCCAGAGGCTCCTCCTTGAAGACTTTATTGTTTCTACACGTCCACGTTGTCCACCAAACAGCAGCAACCTCATCCCTTTCCTCCTCTGTACATGACTCAAACAACTCCACCATATCAACATGAATATTCCCGGACTCCCCTAGCCTCCCTGCGTCGCTCAACCAGCTTTCCCGCTTGACAATGGCTGCCCCCGAGCAGTGACACAACATATGCTGAATGGACTCAACTTGCGTAGCACAAATGGGACAAACAACATCATCCATAATATTTCTATCAAACAAGCGCCCCTTCGTAGCCAAGCTGCCGGTAGCAATACGCCAAAGAAAATGCACTAATTTTGGAGGCCATCTCTTTCCCCATATGATGCGCCACAGAGCATGTGGGACTACCGTCCTCCTTTCTCTAACTCCCCTGCACCCCAACCTCCCTAGCCAATATGCAGACCTAACTGGGAATACGCCATCTAGTTGTGGCCACCAGAAGACCTCGTCTGTCGTGTCCCTTGTAGATAGAGGAACTGCCTTCACTTCTGCTGCGATCTCCCTAGGAAATAGGTCAAGTAACTTATCCACATCCCACCCTCTCCCCGTCATCAGCATCAACTCATTAACTTTTGTGGGCACTTCAACATCCCCATATCCCCGACTAGAGAGAGGCTCTTCCCTTCACGGGATCCATCTGTCTTCCCAAATGTCGATGCCTTTTCTGTCCCCAACCCTCCATCTGAGGCCCTACACCAGGAGGGACTTGGCGCCCCAGAGGCTGCGCCAAGTGTAGCTGGGTGCCAAGCCTAACCGTGCATCCACCAAGCAATGGTTCGGAAAATATTTTGCCTTTAATACCTTTGAAACTAGAGCTTCAGGATTTGTGAGGATCCTCCATAGCTTTCTTGCAAGTAAGGCCTGATTGAAGGTAGATAGGTCACGAAAACCCATTCCACCCTCTTTCTTTGACTTGCATAAATTTTCCCAGCTCATCCAAGACACCTTCCTCTCCCCCACCTTAGCTCCCCACCAAAACCTCGCCACCATGGAGTTAAGATCCTCGATCAAGCCCAACGGAAGTTGGAAGACACTCATGACATAGGTTGGGATCGCCTGCACCACCGCCTTGATAAGGACCTCCTTTCCTGGTTTAGAAAGTAGCTTTTCCTTCCATCCCAAAAGCTTATTTCCCACCCTCTCTCTGATATAAGCGAAAGTAGTCTTTTTTAATCTCCCAATGGCTGTAGGAAGACCCAAATAGGCCGCTTGTCTATCCACCTCTTTAACGCCTAGAAGACCCTTCATCTCATCTCTCTTACTCCACGTCACCTTCTTGCTAAAGACAATTTCGGACTTGGATAGATTGACCTTTTGACCCGATGCTTGCTCGTACTGGCTGATAATTTCAGCTATCTTCAAGCATTCATTCCTTGTCCCTCTAGCAAAAAGAATACTGTCATCTGCAAAGAAGAGATGTGAGATCGGGCCCCCCCGGCTAATGCGCATGCCATGGATGGCATTTGCACTAACCACGAGGTTAAGTGAGGTGGAGAAAACATCTGCGCATAAGATAAAAAGATATGGAGAAATAGGGTCACCTTGGCGAAGTCCGAGGGATGGCTGAAAGGTATTAGATATTTCCCCATTGGCTGTAAAGGTGTGAGAGACCGAAGAGACACAGTCCATAACTCTATCAATCCACTTTCCACCAAAACCAAACTTTTCCATCACCTTCTTTAAAAAGACCCATTCGATCCGATCATAAGCTTTCATCATGTCCAGCTTCAACGCAAATTGTCCCCTCTTACCTCCCTTCCCTCCTTTCATAGCATGAAAACACTCGTAAGCAATCAAAGCGTTGTCAGTGATCATTCAGCCCAGTATAAACGCACTCTGGTTTGTAGAAATGATGTTGTCCATCAGAGGTTTTAGTCTGTTGGATAGGACCTTAGTCGCAATTTTGTAGACCACATTGCAAAGGCTGATAGGACGAAACTGCCCAACCACCCTCGGTTTTTTCACCTTTGGAATCAGAACAACCAGAGTATCATTGAAGTCCTTCATATAACACTCACCTTTCCACCACCCTTTAATATGATTTGCAATATCCCTCCCAATAATGTGCCAGAATTTTTGGTAAAACATGGGCTTCATCCCGTCTGACCCCGGAGCTTTATTAGGTGACATCTGGAAAACAACCCTTTTTATTTCTTCATTGGATAGCTCTTTCTCTAAAAGTGTTGTTGTCCCATCGTCTATTTTCTTCTGAATCCCAGCCATAGCTGTCTCAGCAACAACAACACCTTCTGACTGAAAAAGATTCCTATAGAAGCTTTCAATAATTTTCAGAATTTCCTCATTAGTTGTCTTCCATATCCCATGCTCATCTTTAAGATGATAATTAAGTTAGGTGAGAAAAAATACGAGAGTTAATTCTTCTGACATCTGGGCAGTGGAAAATAAGCAAAGAAATAATATTTGAAATAAATCAGACATATTTTTTTATATATGATATAAGAAATAAATTTAGATGAAGTGACTTTCCTTGTAACAATTCTCCATCCTTCGAGTAATGAGATAACTCCACTTCCTTTTGTATTATGTTGCTTCTTGGAATAGACAATGGTATACCTTGTGCTTCACTATCTCAATTGACATGATTGACATAGCCAAAGTTGTTACCTTTGTTCCCAAAATAATCGCTCACCATAATGACCCTAAAGGAAGAAGATGAGAAGATGGCAATGAAACTATTACAAATTCACAAAGATCATTTAGGAATGAATTAAATATTCTTTAGACATCAATCCTTCTCATAGCCACCCTCAACCTTCCACTTATAGTTTTCTATGCTCCTTCTAGTTACTTGTTACTCCACACAACCCTAGACTGTTCCCTCTACATATTTACTCAGACCTTAGAACCAAATGACGAAGAAACCTCCAAAAAAACCACAATGATCTCCATCTTCGAACCGCCACAATAAAAAACAATGATATGAAAGCTCACCTTCGAATTTTGCTACAACTAAACTTTAGAAGTACAGACCTACACCTCCAATCCTCTAATTTTGTTAGACCTAACCATACAAAAATTGTTAGAATGAAGCCTCCATACCCAATATGGCACATAGGAAATGATGGCAACTCCAACTTGAACCCTACCACATATCACTTCAACCTTCAAAACAATTCACTTCCAAACTGGGTACTGCTGGCCCTATTAGCATTAGATCTCTCTCCCCTAAATAGAATATGGAGATGGAGCATATCTCAGACTCGAGACATCATAATCACCAATTTGTCCAGATCAGTTGAACTGCAACACAATTCCATTACCTAGGTGAAGCATAATCTGATCCACCACCAAAAAACATATCTCCACTACGTTGCACCATGAACTATAGTTTTATCATGGATCTTACATACGTGCCATATTTGCATGACACCAAAGATAACTTCAAACGTTTCACTTGCCTAACCTTGAAGGAATCCTCACAAATCGAAGTATGAGAGAGAGAGAGATATTCCCCCCCCAGTCGATTATGGTTGTAGTTCTCACAACTAAAGTCATAAACCCAGTAGTTCGTGGATTTATGCAACATGTCTTAAACCTACTTTAATCTCTTCAATGAGAAATACCACTTGACACATTGTTAATTGGTACAAAAAGGCTAAAAGGCATTTAAAGAATTATGAACTTCCCATAGAAGTTTAATATGAAGATAGACCATTGAAGACCTGTTTGAACACACAATATGTAGGCTTGGTCTTATATTTCAAACTAGTAATCCAAACATAAGGAGTTTATGTATCCCCTTAGCGTATACACATGACTATCGACAAATACAAATAGGAAATTGTATCAACACTAATATAAATAGAACATATATGTTTTATAGGGTTATAATATTAAAGGAATTAGTTTTTTATAAAATATAAATATTATGATTATGATGATGGTATATCCTAGATGATCCACTATCTTAGTGTTTTTAATATTAATAATAATTTGAAAAACATTTTAGTAGTTAGATAATGAATTGAAATTTTCAGTAGATTAATGTATTGTAATCATTGTTCAAGAAAGCGGTATGCGGTGTACGGACAGAGGGGGTACTGCATAGAGTATATGCGGTATGCGGGAGTATATGCAGTTTTGGATTTTTTTTTTCTTTCAATAAACTAATTATTTATAAAATGATATATCGAGATCATAAATAGAAGTATAAATATATACATTAGGCACTAATATATATTTACATATAAACATACAAATATGCATGTATGATATGCTTATATATGTATATATGTCTATGTATGGAATGTGTTTGTAATATATGTACAAATATTAAAATGTATGTATATCTGTAGATTTGAATAAATAAAAATGTTTACATACATGTCCAAATATGTGTTTGTAATTATGTAGGTATAGCATATATGTATGTATACATACGAAATTATCAAAATGTATTCATATAAATGTACAAATGTGTGAGGAAATTGTTGTTCGTATTACAATGTATACATATAAATAAATGACTATATATTTAATATGTAATGAAATGTGTGTGTATATGTATGCATGTATGTATTAAATGTGTGGACATAAGTTGTGGGCTTTTCAAAAAGAAAAGTTTAATCGATCGTTTAATCGGAAAAGTCGGAGTATATGCAACCCATGACCGCTTAATGGACCAATTAGTAATATGCGGTGCGATAGGGTGACCAAATAGGCATAAGCGGGAGTATATGTGGTTGCGCGGACCGATTTCCCAAACAATGATTGTAATCATATTAGATGACAAAATATATATTAATCTTGAATCTTAGAAAGCCCAACTTTTTCAATTTGATACGTTAGGTAATGGAGAATACTTGGCTTGACATTTATTGCACTAAAAATGGCAATTGGAGATGTATAGCTTCCAAGAGTGAAGTATTCATAGAGATGTATTGGTAGGGGTGGATTAGGTTGGTCATTCTATTACAATTCTTTATTCTATACCATATATGACCTTCCACTTGGATGATAGACCATTTCCTTTGGTTTCTACTTCATTTATGTAGATTTTTGAAGGCAAAATCAATGGATAATGGGAAATCTTTGAACATGCACCGCTACTCTGCACAACCAGACCAAGAAAAGGAAAACAAGTTTGAAACCAAAAATGAAAAAGTATCATAAGGAAATAAAATAGAAATGAAGATGACTACTAGAAAAAGTCAATAAGAAGAAACTACCCAGGTCCCAAAAGCCATTTTTTAGAAAATGGTACCAAAAAGCTTGACCTAGAAAAGGTGGGAAGGACAAACAAATGATTTATATATAGAAATATGAAAGGTTTCAATTGTTACCTAGGTCAAAAAGCTAATTTTTTTATGTGGGAACATCATTAACTAACAAATAACATCATGTTTATGAAAAACTTGAAAGGTTTCAATAGAGTATGACATTTACATAAAAGAAAGAGTTCTCACATAACATACATTAAGTACATCATATCACAAACTTCTCTCTTTCCTCACTCTCTCATTCTCATGACCTCAAGGAGGATAATAGACCATCTAACTAAATTAACTACTCCTTTCAAGACCTCAGTTGAGTTAATCCTGATGACAATTGGCTTCCAACTACTACTACAAAGGTGGACCCTTTCTAGAAAAATGTTTTAGTAGATTGTATGCGCTATTTCTTCAATGCATAGAATGTCAACAATAAATCATAATAATGTAATTGTACAAAGTTCCTAGAATTTAAATAAGAAAGATATAGGCATGACAGTTTATGAGTGTACACCATCCAACATGGCAATAAATTTTATAATAATTACAATAAAAAAATAACTAAATTCAATCAACTAAACCATTTATTTGTTTTACTATGATCTGGACCCACATGAGGTGTACCACAACAAGTGAAATTAGTGAAACAAACCATGAGAACACCTTACATGACTTAGAATAGACCCACGACTCTAAGTATCCCTAGTCAGCAACATGGCTCGCCATATCTCACCTCAATGGCTAAACAACTGGCCAGAAGAACTGGACTACTAATCTAAACCTGGGTACCCATGTGTAGAGTCAAAGCACTTGTCTTATTTACCTGCATCAAAGGTTTGAAAAGGACTTACCAACTAATAAATATATGAACTAACTAAATTACACTGGGTACCACCATAATATCCAGTTAATGTTGGGTACCTTATTCATCTAAGGAGATTGTACTCAGGAGGCTTTGCCCCCCATACCTCGCTAGTATGTCATGGATACCTCATCCAGGACTATGCCAACTGGTGACATGTTTCTGTTGGTATGTATGCCCTGAGAGCCAATCCTGGGATGATTGGTGGGATACATAAAGATTGATTTGATAAACATCAAAGACAAGCTTCCAATTCTTTCTGTTTCAGTCATATGATATAGTGATAGAACATATTGAATTTCTAGAGAATGACAATACTCAATGACGTATGCTTTCAGGTTGAGGACCTAAATGATGAGATCATACAGATGCTAAGAGTTTGTACATTCTTTTTATGTCCCTAGTCGGATGTCATTATGGAAGGTAGATAGACAAAAAATGACACACAAGACTAGATTGTGGTTTTGGTTGATGATAGAATCTCATTAGTCATGATATGGAGATATCAAACCAAACACATAGGTACTTGTTAGAAAATAAGTGTACCAGACAGACCCACTATGAGTTTGACACTTGGAACGATGACATCGTAGTCACAATCAGTTCTCACAGTGATGGTGGTGAATGTGATTCTTTGACCTGAAATCATTACACTGAACACATGTCGTTGGGTACACTTTGACATCATCAAACACAGTCCTGAAACATGGGTTGTTATAAAGGTGATGATTGGGTGGCTTTGACACATGGGGCTTTTGAGGGTTGAGTGATAGATATGGGATTTGTCTCTCCCGAGGGAGTTTGATATCCATGGCCACTTGATGAGTAGGATTGAGATAGGCATGCATGCATGTGTGAATCAGTATGTGATATTGATGTCATACATATCTCCTCCAATCTACTATGAGATCAAGAAAGTGAATGAACGTTGAAAGGATGACTGTTTCATGCCTTGAGTTCATTCGGGATATCAGTGACAAAGGAATTATACATTTGATGTAACACCATTCACGAATTGTAGGATTGAAAGTTGTTCTCCAACTTTCTTTTTCACTTAGGTAGCACTGATGTGCGACTAGGCATCACTCTTTGCTTGTGAAGTCATAGGTGTTATGGACTTTCACTGCCAACGTGAAATGGACCTGTAGGGTCACACACATAGGATTTAACTTGGAAGAGGAGTTTATCCACAAACGATGTTTAGATTGATTGCTAAAGGAGTTTAGTAGTTCAATTAAACACTCAATCAATTGATATGTCAATATCATAGTGATCAAGGTGTTGGACTAGATGATTAAGAGTATCAGATTGATTGGAACTGCAATTGATTGATTTGCACAGTCTACTTCCCCAACCGATCATCTCATAGGGTTGACCCAATCAGCTCAGGTTGGTGAACCGATCGAGTCAAAGTGGTGAGTCGATCGGCTCATGTGTCAATGAAACGATTGGCTCAATTGTTGAACAGGTCGATTCGTATGACCAACCGAGATGGTTTGGAAAGTCAAAAGACTTCTTTTGCAAATACATATTTGTTTCCCTTGTACAAATTTGATTTGGATAAGGACTAATATTTGATTAGTTGGAAACAAACATGGAAAGTCAATTCGAGTTGGACCAGGACCACGAACCGATCAACTCTTGCTTGAACCGATCGACTCAGGTATCCCAGCCGATCAGTTCAGGTGTGAACCGATCGGCTCAGGTCCCCAACTGATCGGGTCATGCTTGAAACGATCGGTTTAGCTGGCGCAGTTGGTTGTTTTGTGGTAAATCTCAAACCCTTCTACTCCTTCTTTAATCCCACATTGCCCGGGGTAGAGAACCTTGTCCCATGACCCTCCTATATATATAGGGGTACTGGGGGCTTCTCAAAGTACAACAACTCAGAACACCAGTTGCTCTGCAAAGTTGTCGTTCTCTCTGGTTGTGGTAACCGAGAGAGCCCGAGCAAGTGCTGCCGGATAAGGGAGTCACAACAAGGAAACGACAACTTCAGAATAGCAAATGGTGGAATGAGAGTGTTTCGGTGACTAGTACGCTGACAGGAGGGTGTGACTCCTTCTAGTACCTTGTGCAACAAGGAGTTCGGAGTTCCCGATGGCCTGTGTGGACTAATATAGATGCGGGAGACTTCTGCCACTCAGAGGACAGCTGTCAATCCCGACAGTCCCGGTGAGATCAGGAGCTGCACAGACACCGTCCAAGACTGAAGGTGAAGACCACGCAAGCCATGAGGTAATGTTGTCGAGCAAGCCTCAGGACAAGGTACGCCTCTACAAACCATCCTTCCTACTATATAGACGTTGACACGATTCCTTTATTCTGGGTTTGGGAGGAGAAAATTTTGTTTCCACTGCCTTCACTCTCTCCCCTAAAACCCAACAATGGTATCAGAGCCATCTCAACTTCTCTATACTTTAGGATTATCAATGTGATCGATTTTGGTTTGTCACCTTTATTTATTGCATACTATGTGAATAAAATTTGCTTTATGCATGTCCAATCCTAAATCCACAAATCCCATTATACATATATGATATGAATGCACTCGATACACGTCTCCCTTAAACAAGTTTTGTGGTGGATGTATAGCGTGGTTATGGCCAATAAACCCTATGTATGTGTGCTTGGTTGAATGTGGTTGCTTGTATCTCGGTCTGCACATCGATTCCCTACCTCCTTATTCCCGATGTAACTCGAGATAACTCGAGATTTCTTTCCTACCTTTTCTCCCCCCGAATATAACTCAGGGTTTCCCAATTCAAATATAAATAAGATAATACTTTTATTTCCTGTTATGTCAAAGAATGGTAGAAAACAAGATGACAACTGAGACGATCGTTTCAAGGCATGAACCGATCGGTTGGCATTCCTAACGATCAGTTCGAGGATCGAGATGAGCGGATGGCAACCTGAGGAGATGCACGAAGACCAGTGAATAGATCGGTTGGAGGAGCTAATCGATCGGCTGGTGGCACCCAACCGACCAGCCTGATGGCGAACCGATCAATCATGGAGATGAGTTGATCAAACTCAGAATGACAAAGCACAAAGTTCATCTTGTACAAGTTGCATGTGGTGTGGACCTAGATGACCGTGATTCCTCTTGGCTTGAGGAATCACATTAGGATGTCCATAATCATCGATTTTATCGTTTCACATGTTTTATGTGGGATATAGCATGTATATGATACATACTATGTATTGTGGTGATTGGATATGTATATGTACCTATAAAACCAAATCCCTCATTAAATATTAAAGTTTTAGATGCCTTCCAATTGTGAAAAATGTGAAAATCTTGATTGACCAAGTGTGGCCATGCCCTAGCATGGTGCACGGTCTATCTCGTAGAATTTGGAAGGATGGATATGTGGGTCTGCCCTAGCAGGGTGCATATTCATCGTGTTGGCTTTGGGTCAGACTTAAGAAGGTGACCTAGATAGGATCTAGCACCTTGAGGCATGGAGGTGATCATGCCAAGGAGTTGCACATGACATCTTTTAAGAGTTGCATATGATGCAACTGGGAAAAGTTGCCTACCTGGAAGATCTAAGTTGTGGGTGACAGCCCTAGCTGGTCCATGACTCAGAGGATTTCAGGATCTTGACCCACTAGAAGATTGTACACTACAATCTTCCAAATTGATAGTGAGGTCTATCAATTTGAACAAAAAATAGTGGGAGTGATAATTAATTAAAGTCCTAATTATATAGTCAACCTTTGAAATCAATCAAATAAGTCAAAATTGAGTATTGGACTAAATTGTGTATGTTTCCTTTTGTAGTACAAATGACAACAAACAACAATCACTTTTCGTTGTGATCAGTCCTTGAAAAGGACAAGATGAATGGGACTAACATCCACAACTGGTTTAGGACATTGATAATTGTTCTCACTCAAGAACGAAAGCTCTATGTCCTGGATACTCCAGCTCTAGAGGAACATGCTCCTACCGCACCAAAGGTAGAAAGGGATGCTTATCAGAAGCATTCTCAAGATGCCATTGATGCAAAGTGCTTGATGTTGTGCTCCATGAACCACGAGTTGTAGAGACAACATGAGAACATGGGTGTCATTGGGATGATTCAACATCTCAAGAACACGTATGAAGATCAAGCACATCAAGAGATATATGATGTCTCCAGGGCACTATTCAAGTGTGTCATGATAGAAGGAGATCTAGTTGGTCCTCACACGCTCAAAATGATTGGGTATGTAGAGAACTTGACAAGACTGGGATTTCCCCTGAGCCAAGAGTTGGCTACTGACGTGATACTGCAATTGTTGACAGAATCCTACAATCAGTTTGTGATGAACTACAACATGAACAACTTTGACAAGCCATTGACAGAGTTGTTGGGCATGTTGAGAACAGCCGAGGAACAGATGAAGAAGGACAAGCCTAAGTCTGTGATGATGACCAGAAACAAGAAAGGCAAGTCCAAGCATAAGGGCAAGGGCAAGGCTAACAAAGGTTCAGATGCTAGCCAGCAGCCCAAGTCATCTTCAACTCTCAAGGCCAAGGGATGCGTGACCAAGAGAGGCAATTGCCACCATTGTTAAAAGCCAGGACATTGGAAAAGGAATTGTCCACTCTATCTGGAAGAACTAAAGAAGAAGGAGGCGATAGACGTCTCCACATGAAGGTGTCATGAAATAAACTTGTAACACTTTTTGAGGTATATGATACCAAGATATAAAGTGTAAAACACCCAATAAATGGGGCAATTGTTGCCGCCATAGATAGGAGTACTTTAGTTTATTTTCAGCCTTAAAGGCATGCAATAGAGTTATGAACTGCTATTTCATATTTTCCAATGGATAGAAACACCTTATTTTTGCATATTGTATGACAATAATGGCAATTAATAAAGTTGATGTTTCCTTGTGGCAATGCCTTGTTTATCTTGTGGTACTTGGTATGCATAAGATAAAATGATACCTAAAAGTTATTGATAACTCAAACAATCAAATTAGCATAAATCATGAGAAATTCATTTCTAGTTTCCATATGATGGATAAATCTAGACTCTTTTGGTTAGAGAACAGTAAGAGACATGAATCTCTTAGACATGATTAATCAATCTTCACTAATGGTAGTGGGAGAATGATTATCCTATTAGGTATAATGCATATGATGTATTTACATACCTATTAGAGTTAATGCTAGTACTTCAAATAGTGTTTATAGAAATACCAATATGAATATCTTGAAGTGTTCAAGAATATCATAGATGAAGTACGGATTTGGTAAAGTGTTAATTCTTGATGAGATCAATGAATGAGATACTTAGACCAAATGTTTGAGAACCTTGTGAGTGATTATGATAGTGTATCATAGTGAGCTCGTGATTAAGGCACGGTGATGTTTAAATCAACAAGGAGTCATACTCTAAGGAGTTAGAGGATGATTATCAAATAACTAATTTCTTCTTAAATAAAGAATACCCCACACTAACAAAGGACATTAAGAATCACAAAGGGTTGTGAGTTCTTATATCCTTGACAGATGCACCTTGATTATCTATGTAATGAGTTGGTCATGTGATGAGTCAACTATCTAGATGAATATGAGGAACATGATTTTGAGTTATGGTTTATGACCATTACATCCTAAATGACTTCCATGTGAACCATAAGGTATGAACTTGATGGTAGCACCCATTGGGAAGAAATCCATGAGTGCAAATAAGTCTTAAGTGTTAAGACACATGGATAACATTTTGAGAAGGATAATGCTTGTTAATTGCAACTAAATGACTAAGAGATTTGGCATACAGATACTAAAACCACATTCCTATGAGGAATACAACAAGGATGTGTATGTGACACAACCTATAAGGTTTATGAATCCATTAATGCAAATGAAGTCTATAAGTTACAATGGACTGATCAATGTGATTGATTAAGTACAAGCAACTCAGAGCTGGATCTTTACTTTGATAATATAGTCAAAGGGTTTGACTGATATGACAAAGATAAAGAAGGATCTGTGATTTAGTGGGAGCATATTCACATTCCACATGTTGATGTGAAATGGAAATGTTCTAGAATGGAAATCCAAAGTGGAAATTATCTTTAGGGAAGATAGAGATGTTTCCTATGTGATAGGAATATAGATATATAGAGATAGTTCTTAAAAACCTCTTGACCTAAAAAGAGAAAGCATACATTGGAAATCTATACTGAAGGGTTCAGTGTGCACAAATTCAATGGGAGAAAACTTGTCCATGTTACATGGAGTTAGTATCCCAAGACCAAGTGTTCAATTCTTATGAAGAATGGTAACACTAAGAATAGATAAGGATCTATCATGTATGTAATTATCCCATTATCTTGCAAGAATAAAATGCATCTTGTATGTAGGACATGACAATATGATGTTCTCATCCTGATAACTTGTACGTGGGACATGATGAGTGGATGTTTGTCTAGTTCCAGTAGCGGTTACTGGAATACCATAAGAACTTGTCAATTACTAGTTCTATGGAAATAAGGAAGGGTTCACTGTAAAGAGTTACACTGATGCGAACTTCCAAAAAGGATAGAAAATTAATCGCAAAATATATATGGGATATATAAAAGTGAATGTTTGTTGATAAATGGAAACGTTCCAATAAAGCTGTTTTAAAAGGAAATGTCGAGTATTCGTGTATTAGAGAACAATAATGGATAATATATGGATCTAGGAGTTCATAGAGATGAACTTATAGTTATTATGATCATTGATGAAAAGTTAGAACTGCTTGGTCATGTAATGTGGCTAAAGGTTAGCAAAGGAATATGAGATCGCATATTACGGTAACTCCATCTCATACGTGTGATGTACAATGAAGAGATGAGAGACATGCAGTTAATACCGACTTTGGCAAGGTGTTTCCATAACTCACTATGTTAGCACTAGAGTACAGTAACATGTGAGACATGTTTCAAGATCACTAAGAATATGATTCAAGGGTGATTGGCTCGCAGTGCAAGTGCGAGTCTATTGGTATGTATGCCCTGAGAGCCAATCATGGGATGATTGGTGGGATACATAAAGATTGATTTTATAAACATCAAAGGCAAGCTCCCAATTCTTTCTATTTCAGTCATATGAGATAGTGACAGAACAGATTGAATGTCTAGAGAATGGAAGTACTCAATGACGTATGCTTTCAGGTTGAGGACCTGAACGATGAGATCATACAGATGCTAAGAGTTTGTACATTATTTTTATGTCCCTAGTTGGATGTCATTGTGGATGGTAGATAGACAACAATGACACACAAGACTGGATTGTGGTGTTGGTTGATGACAGAATCTCATTAGTCATGATATGGAGATATCAAACCAAACACATAGGTACTTGTTAGAGAACAAGTGTACCAAATAGACCCACCATGAGTTTGACACATGGAACCATGACATGGTAGTCATAGTCAGTTCTCACAGTGATGGTGGTGAATGTGATTCTTTGACCTAAAATCACTACACTCAACACATGTCGTTGGGTACACTTTGACATCATCAAACGCAGTCCTAAAACATGGGTTGTTATAAAGATGATGATTGGGTGGCTTTGACACATGGGGCTTTTGAGGGGTGAGTGATAGATATGTGATTTGTCTCTCCCGAGGGAGTTTGATATCCATGGCCACTTGATGAGTAGGATTGAGATAGGCGTGCACACATGTGCGAATTAATATGTGATATTGATGTCATACATATCTCCTCCAATCTACTCTGAGATCAAGAAAGTGAATGAACGTTGAAAGGATGACTGTTCCATGCCTTGAGTTCATTTGGGATATCAGTGATAAAGGAATTATACATTCTCTATAACACCATTCACGGATTGTAGGATTGAAAGTTGTTCTCCAACTTTGTTTTTCACTTAGGTAGCACTGATGTGCGACTAGGCACCACTCTTTGCTTGTGAAGTCATAAGTGTTATGGACTTTCACTGCCAACGTGAAATCGACCTGCAGGGTCACACACTTAGGATTTAAACTGGAAGAGTAGTTTATCCACAAACGTTGTTTAGATTGATTGCTAAAGGAGTTTAGTAGTTTAATTAAACACTCAATCAATTGATAGCTCAATATCATAGTGTTCAAGGTGTTGGACCAGATGATTAAGAGTATGAGATTGATTAGAACTACAATTGACTAATTTGCACAGTCTACTGCTCCAACTGATCGGATCACAGGGTTGAACTGATCAACTCAGGTTGTCGAACCGATCGGCTCAAAGTGGTGAGTCGATCGACTCATGTGGCAATGAAACAATCGGCTCAATTGTTGAACCGGTCGATTCGTATGACCAACTGAGATCATTTGGAAAGTCAGAAGACTCTTTTTGAAAATACATATTTGTTTCACTTGTACAAATTTGATTTGGACAAGGACTAATATTTGATTAGTTGGAAAAAAACATGGAAATTCAATTCGAGTTGGACCAGGACCATGAACCCATTAGCTTATGCTTGAACTGATCAACTCAGGTAACCCAACCGATCGGTTCAGGTGTGAACCGATCAGCTCAGGTCCTCAACCGATCAGGTCATGCTTGAAATGATCGGTTCAGCTGGCACAGTTGGTTGTTTTGTGGAAAATCTCGAACTCTTCTATTCGTGCTTTAATCCCGCATTGCCCGGGATAGAGAACCCTATCCCATGACCCTCCTATATATAGGGGTATTGGGGGCTTCTCAAAGGACAACAACTCAGAACACCAGTTGCTCTGCAAAGTTGTCGTTCTCTCTGGTTGTCGTACCTGAGAGAGCTCAAGCAAGTGCTACCCGATAAGGGAGGCACAACAAGGGAAAGACAACTACAAAATAGCGACTGGTGGCAGGAGAGTGTCTCGGTGACCAGTACGCCTACCGGAGGGTGCGACTCCTTCCGGTGCCTTGTGCGATAAGGAGATCAGAGTTCCTGGTGGTTCGTGTGGACTACTACAGAGGCGGGAGACTTCTGCCGTTCAGAGGACAGCTGTCAATCCCGACAATCCCAGTGAGACCAGGAGCTGCACAGACACCGTCCAAGACTGGAGGTGAAGACCATGCAAGCTGCGAGGTAACGTCGTCGAGAAAGCCTCTGGACAAGGTACGCCACTACAAACCATCCTTCCTACTATATAGACTTTGACACGATTCCTTTATTCTGGGTTTGGGAGGAGAAAATTTTGTTTCCACTGCCTTCTTTATCTCCCCTAAAATGCAACAATTTCCTCCTTCATGGTGTAGACCTCCGTGGGGGATTCTATGGTGTTGATTTCATCTAATGACTAATGATTTTTTAATTTCCACAAGTTATATTTTCATATTGCTACTCTTATT
Source organism: Alisma plantago-aquatica (assembly GCA_963693085.1). Classification (NCBI taxonomy): domain Eukaryota; kingdom Viridiplantae; phylum Streptophyta; class Magnoliopsida; order Alismatales; family Alismataceae; genus Alisma; species Alisma plantago-aquatica. The sequence continues at coordinate 1,147,087,432 of OY856413.1, read as the reverse complement.
ACATAGGATTTCTCTTTTGACTTACTAAATTCTTATAAAGAATTATTCATTAGATAAAATAAAGAATCTACTTTAACTAATGACTAAGCATATTAATAACCATAATTGAAGTTGTACATTGAACTTCATATGCATCCACTAGCAACAACCGTTAATTAACCATATGATTTTACCACATAACATTAATGTAGAAATTAAGGCAAACCCAGAATACCAATGTCTCTAATTCCACCACTAGAAATCACTATGACCTTGATGTAACTTAAATTAGGGATAAGATCATTGTTATTGCATAACAAGTATACTGATTCATTTAATAGTTTAACTAAAATCACATATCAAAATATCAAATTTGAAAATATTCATTAGAAGAAAAACTAGTTTATACCTATGATCAATTTAATTTTATTTACTATGAAGATTTGGGTTTAAATGTGATTTTCCACTCACTTATATGTTTTCTAGCTTGCAAATCACGAGCTTGAACTAGGTGAACTCGAATTTTGATCTACTGAGCTTGGATTCATGCTTGATGATCCAAGGAACATCTTCAGTAAACCTGACTGCGGTCTGACAGACCTAAATGAATCCTTTAGGAGTTAGAAGATGAAGAACAAAGGTCAAAGAAAACCTTCAATATGTGAATTAGAATATTGTGAGTAAGAGAATAGGAAGATAATAATAAATCTACATCTAAAAAACCTACTAACTAGGTCAGATCTAAGATGAAACCATCAATTTCTCACTTTCTTCCATGAAGTCACTCTATAAATAACTCTTTGATTTTCTTTTTCAGAAGTGTAGAGATTTGGATGTGTAGAAGATCAGAAAACAAATCCAACTTAACAAATTTTGTCAAATTTCAATATGTAAAGCAAATGTTGTATCCATTATTATAATTGGTTGTGCTAGGTGGTGGAGCAGCTCAAAAGCACCAACCATTGGTTTGTGTGTTTCCAAAACATTTGTTGTTTAATCTATAAGTTTTGAGTCTTCGATGCCAATGGTTTCTGTGTCTGCCAAACCATCGTTTGTTAAACCATCAGTTTGTTAGTTTGTCAAGCCAATGGTTTGGGAGTCTGCTAAACCATCAGTTGTTGAACCTTTAGTTTTTGAGTATGATGAACCATGTTTGTGAGTCTACCAAACCATCAATTGTTGAACCTTTGCTTTTTGAGTTTGTCTAGCCATTAGTTTGTGAGTCTTCCAAACCACTATTTTTTGAACCTTCGGTTTGTGAGTTTGCCAAGCTATCCGTTTTTGAGTCTATTGAACCATCAGTTGTTGAACCTTTAGTTTGTGACTCTTCTTAAGCATTGGATTATTAGCCTTTCAAACCATTGGTTTTTGAACCTTTAGTTTGTGAGTATATTGAGACATTGGTTTGGGAGTCTGACAAATAATAGGTTATTGAACTGAAGGTAATCCTGTGTAAAATGTAAAGGTGATGTGACACTCTCATTTTAACTCTAATTTGGTTTTTTCTTTTTGCACTAGAATTATAATTGAATTTTATGCCATAGTAAAAAAAAGTTTTACAAAACTTTGTAATAAAATATTCTTAATTAATTAATTCCTTAAAATATCATTGAATTTCTTTCTACCAACATGTCTGTATTGTCGTTATATAAACTATGGTCCATACTTTGATATATACACATGACATATTTTCTTTGACTTATTAGAGAACAAGTTTAAGATATAGTAAACATAAATCATCCAATTAATTATACAGTGTATTTTAAAAAGGTGTAATTAACATATTATCTTAAATTCTTAAATTTCATGTAAAGTAAGGTGTGGGTTGTAAAAATCCCCCCAATAAATTTGTCGTCTTGAAATTCTTATAAGAGGAAGGGACATTTGTTGCTCATATCTGGCTCTAAATCCCATCTATCTTCATACACCATGATTCCCACAAAGATCCTTCTCTAAGGATGGCTTCCTCTTTATAAGCTTTCAAACTCTACAGTCTAGAATTTGTATATGGCTTTCAACATAGGAGATATCTTCACTTAGTTGTATTGGCTCTAGGTGTATGATCTTCTCCATACCTGGATGGAACTTATTCAACATGGATACATGAAACACAACATGTATGTTATCTAGCACAAGATGGAGCTCAAGTTTGCATATAAATGGTCCAGTTCTCTAAATGATTGGATAGGGACCCATGTTTCTAGGAATCAGTTTGCCCCACTTTCTAAACCACAATACTACTTTCTATAGTAAACTTTCAAGTAAATCCCATCCCAACCTCAAATTGAAGTGGCCTATGATGTTTCTCTACCCATATTTCTTTTTGTCCTGTGCAACATTCAATTGTTATATAATCACATAAATCGTTTTTGTTGTTTCTTCCACCAACTTTGAACCTACAATCTGTCTTTTTATAACTTCATATCAACAATTAGGATATCTAAGCTTTCTATCATATAGAGCTTTATAAATGGATATGGCTAAGTTTAACGATAACTATTGTTATAGGAAAACTCCATAAGACCAAGGGGATTATCCCAACTACAAGTGAACTATAATACACATGCTTTTTGCATGTCCTCCAGGGTATGGGTTGTTTGCTTGGACAATCCATCTATCTGAAGATGAAAAGAGGTACTCTTAATTCAAACATGTTCCTGAGGCATGGTGTAGTTGATTTTAGAATCCAAATGTCAACTAGGGGTCTCCATCAGATATACTAGTAATTGTATTGGATGTAATCTAACTATCTCATCTATGTTGACTTTAGATAGATTTGGTGCATACCAAGTTGACTTAACATGTAGGAAATGAGAGGATATAGATAGTGTATCCACAATCACCAATATAGAGTCAAAACAATGTGACGTTCTAGGTAATACCACCACAAAGTCCATAGAAATATGTTCCCACTTCCACATTGAGAAAGGGAGAGCTTGTAGAGCATATGATGGATTTTGATGTTTATCCTTGACTTGTTGACAAACATCGTACCTGAATACATGGTCAACTACATCTCTCTTCATTCTGGACCACCAATATAGTTCCTTGAGTTTGTTGTACATATCAAAACTTCCTAGATTCAATGCATACATAAAAGAGTAAGCTTCCCAAAGAATTTTCTTCTTAATTTTAATGTCATTTGGTACACACAATCTATCTTACTAGCACAACATCCCATCATATGAATATTTGAGATTTTATCCTCTTACCTTCTTTCATATCATGCATGATCTACTTCAATTCACTATCTTTCTGTTGAAGCTCTTTTATTTTCTCATAGAATGTAGGTCTAATATACAACTGCACAATTAACCCATGTTTCTGTGGCACATTTAAATCTAAATTCCTCTCTCATTTTGACCAATAAGTCTCTTTTTATACATTCTATATAAAACATTTTGATAAGTTATGTAGACTTTCTACTCAGTGCATCTTCCACAACATTGTCCTTCCCATGGTGGTAGTCAACAGTAATGTCATAATCTTTTAAAATCTATAACCATCAGTGTTGTCTCAGATTGATATCCTTTTGTGTGAAAATGTACTTGATACTCTTGTGGTCATTAAATACTAAAATGCCTCAACATAGAGATAACCAACCCCGTGTTTTTAAGGCATGTATTGCTGCTTCTAAATCAATATCATGTGTTGCATAATTTTCTACATTCTTTTTGAGTTTTCTAGAATCACGACACTAACTTTCCTTCTTGCATAAAAACACATTTGTATCCTCTCCTTGATGCACCAAAAAACACAACACGACCCATGTTTGCCTTGGGTAAAATCAAAATTGGTGTTGTAGTTAATATCATATTTAGCATTAGAAAGATTTTCTCCCATGTTTTAGGCCAATCAAAAGGCAAATACATCCTTTTCAAATGTGTAAGAGGTCCTTCTAAAACACTGATGTTCCTAGATCTCCAATTATATCTAACTAACCCTAGATAAATTCTGATATTAGAAGGGGTTGTGGGTTGCTCTCATTGAAGAATAGATTCCACTTCCTTAGGCTCTAATCTTAATCGTTCTCCAGATATGACATGTCTAAGAAAGGAAACTTCTGATAACCAAAAGTTACATTTACTGAACTAAGCATATAACTTATATTTTCTCAACAACTGCAATTCTATCCTTATATGTTTCTCATATTGTTCTACATATATACGGAATTATATGTAAAAAGTTCTATAAGATGATCTTGATATGGTATGAAAACTCTATTCATCATGCCCATAAAATTTGTTGGGGAATTTGTCAATCCAAAAGACATGATTACAAACTCATAATTCCCATATCTTATCCTGAAGGACGACTTATGGGAATTAGATGCCTTTATCCTCAACAGATGATATCTTGACCTAAGATCGATCTTTGAAAAGATTTTTTCTCCATGTAATTGATAAAAAGATCATCAATTCTAGGAAGGGGGTATTTGTTCTTGATGGTAATCTTATTCATCTACCTATAGTCAATCCAGAACTACATAGTTCCATCCTTCTTTATCGCTAAAAGTAATAGAGATCCCCAAGGTGATGTACTAGGTTGGATGAAACCCTTATCTAGTAGCTCCTATAGATGAGTTTTTGATTCCTTTAACTCAACATGAGCCATTCTATACTGTGGCAGTTTTATTGGGAAACTACAAGGTAGAATCTATATCTTAGTAAACATTTCTTTCAAGAGATAAACCTTGATACACATATAGAAACACATCTAGAAAGTCACACACTACTACAACATCCTCTATATTAGACTTTCTTTTCTCTATGTTTGCATATACCACGTGCTAAAGAAGCTCTCACCCTTTTTTCATCATCTTATCAGCTACAACATTTGATACTATGCATGCGGGTAAAAGCTTTCTATCTCTAGTGAGGACACATGATAAGACGCCTTGCTGAAAGATATCCTCTTTTTTCATACATATAATCGGATATGGTATTCCTAGAGGCAGTCCACGCTGTAAATTATTTGAAAAGAATTGATGTCTAAGGATATGAGATTAAACACTATGATATATGCACTGAAACTAAAAAAATTTGGGATGTACTTGTATCAATATTGTTGGTTCATCTAGTGGTACTCCTATAAGAACTTAATAAGATAAATGTTGAGCTAAAAGATTTAATCCACTAACTAATGATCTTTGTATAAAATAATGTGTTTCACTATGATCTATCAATGCTATAACTAAAATGCTATTAAAGAGAAGCATCTCACATATAAAAACTATGGGTGAGACTACTCCTTCTATTTGAGTCATAGAAAAGAAACAACATGTACCTCTCCCTTGGACACAGTTTCCTCACTATCTACTATTGACATTAGGGTTTGAATCCCAGTTGCCGCCTTAATTTACCACCCTCTTGGGTGTTCGACCTCCGCCATGGGCATGGGAGAGTGGGGGAGAAATCTTTCTATCTTAATCCCATACTGTTGACATTATGTTCTCCCCCTGTAGATCCTGAAATCACCAAAGAACTTGCTCGCCTAGCTAGATCCTACCTCTAAGTAGTTTGAAATTGTGATTGTGAACTCTATGCTGGTGTGATCTGAACGTTAGGAGAGTCTCTCTTAAATTTCCCATCTATCCACAATAATGAAATCTTTGAAATTCAGTTCCCCAATCATGATTATGTGTGCCCTCTCAAAAGGATCACACACAATTGTATCCTATCTCAATGGTCTTGACATCAATATTGATGATCTTAAGACCTTGATGAAGGATCCCACCTAGAAGTTGCATTCCTTATGCTAGGACTAGATCTTCCCCTACTTTGAGAATATACAACTTCACTTGAACCATATGTCCTCCAAAACAACAAATACCTCATCTTACTTTTGAAAAGAATGTACCACCTCCTTTGTATCCACCACTTCCCTATCCTCCTCTACCAAAATCTCTAGATATTTTTCAACTCTTAGAATGTTTATTAGAATTAACTAACTCTTCAATATGTCTTTCTCCCTCCACAAACTCTCCAAACTTTTTTCTATCCCTTCGACTAACTGTTGATATGTTGTACCTAATTTATGGCCTTGAACCTGCTTAAAACCTTCTACATTTATGAATGTCATCTAGTACAAGTTGTGGATAGAAGTTAACCAATGTTGTATAATATGCCTCATACTCACCAACTATCATACTACCCTATCTAATACTTTCCATATGTCTGATCTTATCACTTAGGAAGGTAGGAGGGAAATATTTCAGTTGAAACTCATCCACAAATTCATTCCATGTTGTTGACTTATTACTCTTCTTATCTTCTACTCCACACCACCTTCAATAAATATCTCCTTTAACTAGATAGATAACATGGTTGATCTACTTGTCTTTTGATAACCCCATTAAGAAGAAATCTTTTTCAAGTTATTGCATCAACATACCTTCTACAACTTGGTCTATTGTTCTATAAAACTAATTACCACCAAGTGTCTTCACTATCTCATTGGATGTCATCATGTCCTAGATATATGATGAAGACCTCCTATCCATCTTATATTTCTCTTCTGTCTCGAGAAAGATATGGTACATCCTAGCAGCCTCATCTCTATCTTCTCCACGATGAACTATAATCTAAGGTTTAGGGACATAATGTCTCTCAACCTTTTTCTTACCATGACCAAATCCTATTCCTGCCATCTGCATATGCACAATGGAACACATCTATGAAAATTGCATTTCAAAGAGGAAACACCCTATCCTATTAGTATCTTACCACCTTTGTCCCAAACCTAATCTCCACCAAAGTTCTAATACCAAGAGTTGAGGTGACCCAAACCTACTAACCAATGTCTATGCCTTTGAAAGAATTATTATACTAACCATATGCTTTAAAATCTTAATCCAAATAGCAATTTTTTTAATGTAGGAACATCATTAACTAACTAATAACACCCTATTTATGATAAACGTGAAAGGTTTCAACAGACTTTGACTTTTAAATAAAAGAAAGAGTTCTTGCATAATATAAATCAAGTAAATCATGTCACAAACTACTTTATTTCCTCACTCTCTCATTCCTAGGACCTCAAAAGGATAAGAGACCATATAACTAAACTAACTATTCCTTTGAAGAAATCTAATGATTTACTACTGATGGTAGCAAGCTTCTAATGCATCTCGTAGAGCGGGGCCCTTTCCTAAAAAATGTATTACTGGATTATATGAGCTACTAGCTAAGTGCATGGGAAATCAAAAAGAAGCCATGATAATTCAATTTTATATACTTAATGGAAACTAAGTACGGAATAATATAGGCATGGTAGTTTATACTATAAACCATACAACATAACAATCAATCTGAACATAAATGAAATAAACCAATAACTAAATCCATTCATTTAAATGTTTTATTCCTTTGATTATGTTATGGATCCACATGAAGTTTACCCTAGCATGAACAAGTATTGCATCAAACTATGATCTCACCATACAAGATTTAGAGTAGACCCAAAAGCCGTTTTGTAGAAATGGTACCAAAATGCTTGACTTGGATAAGGTGGGAAGGACTAAAAAATAATTTATAATAGAAATATGAAAGGTTTCAATTATTACCTAGATCGAAAAAGCTGATTTGTTTATATGGGAACATCATTAACTAACAAATAACACCATGTTTATGCAAAAATTGAAAGGTTTCAATAGAGTATGACTTTTACATAAAAGAAAGAGTTCTCACATAACATACATTAAGTACATCATATCACAAAATTCTCTCTTTCCTCACTCTCTCATTCTTATGACCTTAAGAAGGATAATAGGCCATCTAACTAAAGTAACTATTACTTTCAAGACCTCAGTTGAGTTACTCCTAATGATAGTTGGCTTCCGACTACTCTTACAAAGCTGGACCCTTTCCAAAAAAATGTTTTAGTAGATTGTATGTGCTATTTCCTCAGTGCATAGAATATCAACAATAAATCGTGATAATGTAATTGTATAAAGTTCCTAGAATTTAAAAACGGAAGATATAGGAATGACAGTTTATGATTGTACACCATCCAACATGAAAATAAATTTTATAATAATTACAATAAACAAATAACTAAATTTAATCAACTCAACCTTTATTTATTCTACTTTGATTTGGACCCACATGAGGTGTACCACAACAAGAGAAATTAGTGCAACAAAGCATGATATCATCTTATAGGACTTAGAATACACCCATGAATCTAAGTCACCCTGGTCTGCAACAGGGCTCGCCATATCTAGCCTCAATGGTAAAAATGGTACCAAAAAGCTTGACCTGGATAAGGTGGGAAGGACTAACAAATGATTTATGTATAAAAATATGAAAGGTTTCAATTGAGGATTGGTTCATAATCTTTAGTTAAAAGTAAAACTAACAATACAACTATAAATAGTCGTCGATTGTGATTTCAAAAACCTACACCTATCTCCATATCTGAACAAAAAAATTTGGCCCGAGTTAGGACATAATCGTTAGTTTGCTATAAATAACCGACGACGTAGACCTATATTGAAAGTTCTTCTAAATAACCAATGACTAAGTGTCATTTTTTAATATCAACTTGTAGTCCTACTGTCCGATTGGTCAGTAGGATGCAAAACCTGCATTTCAGTTCTAAACTGCAAGTTTACAACATTTTGTGATTTCAGCCTAACAATAGGCCAAAAACATGTAATAACAAGATGATCAAGACTATCTATATATCAAGACTATATATACATCCTGTGATTCACACACATGTAGAAACACAATTAATTAATTCACATGATTCACACACATGTAGAAACCTATAGTTCCATTCATTCATCCATTTTTACATTCACACATCTATAGAAACCTACAGTTCCATGCATTCATCCATTTTCACATTCACACACATGCAGAAGCACAATTCATTCATTCATGTTCACATTCACACACATGTATATATATCCAATTTTAAAAGGACAATTCAACAAAAAGTCATTCACACATGTATATATAAGCACCACATATGTACAGAAATAATGACATCAAAGTTTAGAAATGTCATTCTTTATCATCAGTACCCCAATCATAATAAAAAATTGCCTTCCTATCAAAGGTGTTTGCCAATTGTTCTCTTATGTCATCTAAATTTTATATCATGTAGAGCATATGTACATCAAAAAGCTTTTCCCCTATACTGAAGTCACTATTTTTAAACATCTGCAAAGAAAATGACGAACATATATAATCAATAAGTTTGCTATTTTCATATTATCTAATGAGACTATACTTATGATGATCAAGACTATATATTACTTGTTTTATTTTAATGATGTCTTGTGCAACATATTTGACAATTATGTCCATATATCGAATCACGTAGTATCCGCATGCCCAACCTTGGTTTTGTACACAACACTATAAATGCCAACATACAAAATGATAATAAATAAAAATAAGCATAGTTCACATAAATAAAATATGCGTGGGAGTCAGGAAACTACATCTAGATTCTTCCAAACTATACCTTTCTTTTTCTTGTCCACATTTCCTCTAGAAATTTTGAAATATTTTAAAGCCCTATACATTAATGTAACACATTGAATGGCATTAGTAAATAGTCATGTAATAATAGATATTAACAGATATAAATATAAAAATTGTCTCACGTGTATAATGGCCTTTTCAAATCGTGTCCCAAACAGTCTAATTTGTTCCCCTTAGGATCTAGATAATAAACAGTCAATGTCTTACAGACAACAACCAGTAACTCCCAATGCTTACCTCTAGTGATAAGAAAGTAAAAAATATATAACTCAAAATCCACAATGAAATATAATTTTCTTAAGTCAAAACTATAAGCAAAGTAAACTTACCCAACATTATATGGAGATATTATCATGCTCTTTTTTGCTTCAACAAAATATTTAAAAGAAATAGAGAAGTATAAGGTAACTGATGTAGGATCTTCATTTACAAGATTGATCAAGGATGGAACAAGAAATCCCACATGGGTCATTGAAAAATCTTTACAGAACCTATGTAAGTGGTTGCAAAACATATATTACATATGCATTAATATATAAGAAAATATATCACGATTTATAGAATGAGGTATATAGATATATATATATATATATATATATATATATATATATATGAGATCTCACCATACCCATAGTTCTATCATAAATGAATTCATCCAAGCATAACAAAACAACTCCAAAATATTTTGTAGAAATATATTATTATCGTATGACTGGCCTACAACACCCTCCTCCATAGAATCAAAAATAGGTGAAGTTTCGGAATGTTTGCCTATCCATATTATCATACCCCTACATTGAGAACCTATCGATTCGAATAGGTCCTTTGCAAGCTAACTAGGTACTTGAGGAAGAGGTGGAGGTGGAGGTGGAGGAGGATGAGCTGTAGTGGGTTTCTTCCCTTTGTCCTGAATATATAATTTCATATCAATTTTCATGTATATACATATACAAATTAACATAATGTAAATTTACCATACATGACTAGTATATATGATTCCTGATTTGGGCCACAAGACTACTCCACCTACTGCTTTACTAAGCGTGTCAGCATCTTGGTGGGCATATGGCAATGGATGTCGCCTCCAAGCGAGGAAGACAAGCCTTGCGCTCATACGAACCACATCACCGAGTACTGGAGTGCCATGAATCATGTGCCCTGGAAGGTGTGGGTAAGCCTCACCCTCTACAATGATGTATTCTTTTAATTTTAGATGGCATGGTCTCAACCCCTACAAATTTACACAGAGTATGTTATATATATACCTAAACATATCATCTTGAAAAGTCTAGCTATTATGTCATAAAAATACTTACAGCAAACATGCCAGATGGTGGGTCTACATGGTTACTCCCAACCACCTCTACAAGATTACTGACAACCACCTCTATCATAGGGGAAGAGCGACATGACATAGGTACTGTCTGAGTGGTAATCTGGGACGCCTACCACTTTCTCATTGCTTTCTAAACTCTCTTATCAATTAACTCATCTACCTATACATAGACAAAAGAAACACTTTTTGATTCCTGAATTCCCTTTGCAATAATATTCTAAAAAAAAGGTTACCTCAGCTTTTGAAAATCCCTCTTTTTGACATTGTTATGTCCCAAAGAATGCTCTTAGGCCCACACCAGTGTTGTATCCCTAACACGTCCAGGATGCACTGGGTTACCGACATCAAATTTCAATTCATCCCTTATACCCTGAGGGATGAATGAGCCCTTCTTCCTCTACTCTTGAAGCTCCCTCTAATCATCATCAATAGAAATTGGTAAGTAAACATAAAAATAATCAATACTAATTCCTCTAAGAGTTAAATTTTACCATTTTTGCAGCCGCCTCAGTAGCTGCGGGTTGGTTATATCTCCTTTTTTGTTTTGTCTCCTAGATATTTAACATCATGGTGATGTAGAGGTGCGGGAGTAGTAGAGGGCACAACAGTCTCAGCAGTAAGAGTAGTAGGCTGCTGGAAGGAGGACACCTATAATTTATGGCAAAGGTTGCATAACCACCTGGACCCATCATGTGGCCATGCACATTCAGCGCACGCCTTGCTCTTTGAGCATCGCTGATAGACTGTTAGTAAGAACATTGAATTGTTAGTAACAATCAAGGTCAACTGTAAAACAATGAATTCATAATAATGTATACCAATTAAATTGGGAATGATGCTTAATACCTTAAATTTATCGATATTTCTCTTGGCAACAAACACCTCCCACTTAGTCAAGTCCAGGTAGTTCCATTGCTCAAGGGATGGCTTCTTCCTCATATCAACCTCTCATATGTATTGTCAATTGAGATTTGTCCTATTGTTCCTTAGGACCCTCCCACAGTGTTGCATCACTTTTTTACAATGTAGGCTTTCATCCAGTTCAAATATTCTCTGCAAAATTTCATATATTTAATAGAGTATTTGAGAAAAATAGAATTGTAAATAATAGTAAAAATAAAATTGCAAATGATAATATCTCACACATAATTCTTTCTGTACTGAGTCTTTCTTACTTTTAGGAATTATATGCCAAGATTCTACAATTACACAACAATGGCCACGAGTAACAACCCCAAGATATGAAACAAATGAGCTATGATTCTTTCCAACTAGATTTTCTACATGATCATACCCCACAATCAATTTTGGTCCATTTCTTGTTCATCATAGTGATGCCCCTGATTTTTTCTAGTTTTTTATGCTGATCATTAAGTGGCACAAGGTTTTTTGGGGGTACATCTTGAACCTCAAAATGGGCAAAGAAACACATATATGATATAACTTATAAATGGACATATCGCTAAATATATTGCAAAACTTACATTATAACACAACACCCCATCCTCACGATGATCATCATCACGATCATCAAACGCATGGTCATCCATTTGAAAAAGTGTCATATAAAAAATCAAACATTTAACATATAAAATTTAACATTTAACATTTAATGAAATTAATATGATGTTGTAAAGTTCACATCCATCTAACATTCAAAAAATAAAACATTTAAAAAATAAAAAACATGCATCTAATATTGAGATCTTTTATCAATTAACATTCCTTCAGTGTGATCTCCATGCACATATAAGTCATCGTTAGCTTCAATATTTGGTGTTGGCAGGCCACTGAGAATGGACTAGAGTCATCATACTTATCATAGTACTCTTCTTCATCTATAGGATCTTAAATGAACTATCTTTTACCATGAAGAACAATTGACCATTTTTCATTTGTAGGATCATCGATATAAAATACTCTTTCTCCTGTGATGCCAATATGAATGGTTCACCCTTCTCGCCAACCTTTTCAATATTCACTAATGTGAAACCCAGTTCATCCACTATAACTACTTTGGTGTTATCAACGCAGTTACACTTAAAGAGCGGAATTCTGAAATCTACATAATCAAACTCCCATATGTCTTTAATGACACCATAATATGACATTTTTGCTTCACATGGACTCTTATCCTTTGCATTAGAAAAAACAATGAAGATTTTTGAAGGGTGACCCCACTTTTTTGGACGACACTCTTATCACCTTGACACTTTATATAATATGAGAACCCATTTATGTAAAGCCCTTAATAAGAAGTAACATTCATTTTTGGTTTAAAGGCAAGGAATTTGATATTTTCAACAATATTATTTCGTGTTTGAGATAGTTGATGTAAGACTTTATCTTCAAACCATTTAATAAATGTCTTGTTATAATATCTAGCAAGCCACATTGAATTGGCTCGAAAATATTGTTTCTTGATGAAATTGGTATGTTCCGTGATATAAATACTCACTTCGTTTATGTTGTGTAAATATACAAGTGAGCTTATTCCCACAAATCATGAATGAGTACTTTCATTCATGCTCCTAAAGTCCCTTTTCTAGAATAGTACTCAATATTCTTGTCATTTATAGGAGTTTCATTACCACTCAGAAAGTCATTGCAAAAATCCATAACCTCCCTCCCCACATAACCCTTAATAATACTCCCTTTAGGCTGATAATAGTTTCGAACATCACCTTACAAAATGATCATGTGTCGTTCAAAAGGATAGATCCAATGTAAGAAAACTAGAGCCAACATTTTCACTTCCCTTATCAAATGGACAACAAGATGTACCATGATATCAAAGAATGAAGGAGGAAAATACATCTCAAGATAACATAGGGTAACAACCACTTCTCTTTGCAATTTATTGAGATTCTCAGGATCAATAACTTTGCTACATAGACTATTAAAGAAGAAATAAAGTCTGGTGATTGCAAACCTTACATGTTTTGGCAGTATAGATCGAATTGCCATAGGAAATATTTGTTGCATTAGAGTGTGACAATCATGAGATTTAAGACCTATCAACTTCAAATCTTTCATTGATACCAATATATAGATATTGGAAGAGTAACCATGTGGTACCTTAACATTAAGCAAGCACTCACAAAAAACTTTCTTCTCCTTTCTAGACAACATGTAACAACAAGGAGGTAAATATCTTCTCTGATCACTACTAACTACTTTTGTTAATTATTTTCTTATTCCCAGTTCACACATGTCCATTCTGGATTTGATGCCATCTTTAGTCTTACCTGGTATATTCAACAGAGAACCAATGATGGTATCATAAATTTTTTCTTAACATACATGACATTGATACAATGCCTAACTTCCAAAGAACTCCAATAAGGAAGATCCCATAATATGGACTTCTTCTTGAATAAAGATTTATGACTTTGTGTGGGAATGGTACATTGTGATCTCTTACCAAATTCATTGACAAAGTCTCTTACTCTTTCATAGACAACCTCCTCTGGTATAGGTTTAGGGTCACTCCATTCCTCATTCGATCCAATGAACGCTTTGGGCAACCTTCGATACAGATAGAATTTGGATGAAACATTAGATGACCAAGATATACAGTCTTGCCTCCATGTTTTAGTCGTATTGAATCAGTGTTCTCTTCACATATAGGGCATGCTTTGGATCCTTTTACACTATATCCAGACAAATTCCCATATGCTGGAAAGTCATTAATAGTGAAAAACAACATAACATGCAAACAAAATGTCACTCTACGCGAAGCATCATAGGTCATCACACCTTCACCCCAAAGTTTCTTTAAGTCATCAATCAGAGGTTCAAGATAAATGTTGATATCATTTCCAAGTTGTTCATGACCCAATATCAACAATGACAACATAATGTACTTATTTTTCATACACAACCAGGGAGGAAGAATGTATATAACAAGCGTAACAGGGCAAGTGCTATGTTGGCTACTCAATGTGTCATATGGATTCACCCCATTGATACAAAGCCCATGTCTTAGATTCCTGACTTCTTCACCAAATTCAGGGTACAATAAATCAATCTTCTTCCATTGTGGGTAATTAGACGCATGTCGTAAAATCCCTGTTACAACCCCAATTATTAGATTCATATCGATGGAAATGCAATTTCCCCAATAAATGTATGATTATGGGAATTGTATGATCTATATGTATTGAATGGAATTCCTTTGCAATATTTCCTGTGTGGATGTGATTTCATAGATCATAATATGTTAATGAGTCCAATATGATTAAAAGAAAAGAAGAAATCAAATAATGCATCTTTAAGAAGGAAATTTGAGATAATGATGAAAATATGAGTAATATGTGGAAAGATGTATGATTGAATCATCATGGATGAGATTTCAAATCTACAAGGCTTCTAATGGTAAAAGGAATCCAAATAAAGAGAATAAAAGAGTAAGAGAGATAAAATATGTATAAAATATACCCTTTTAAGAGATAACTTGTGTATGAAGAAAAATATCTCATAATCACGAGTTTAGGTCCCAAACTTTTCACACATGAATTATAAGTCATTATGGACTTTCCTATAAAATTTGGTAATGATTGGATGAAAGAGGAGAGAGTTATGCAATTGATAAGTCTCCCTAATGTCAAGGGATAACTAACATTTCAATGTGATTTGTCACATTTGAACTCAAACTAGGAAACATTGGGCATGACACAGGCAAGTGTCATGCCCCATGACGGCTGTTGGATGGTGATCAGACAATCTTGAGATTGTCTTCTTCCTCGAATTGGAAGAGGAAACTGATAACAGTGGCTAATAGCCTTCCCGAGCGAAAATCTTGTGAACCAAGGCATAACTATTTTAGGAAACATGTCCAATAAAATTAGGAGACCAGTTCGATTTGGTCTACCCCAAGATTCTTGAGATTTCATAGCCTACATGTGTTTTACCCAAGCCAAGAAACTATGGCTTCTTGACTGCCTAAGTTAAACATATATATATATATATATGGGTCCCTAGACCCCTTTGAAGTTGTAATTGGCTTCTTTGGGTTCGGCCGAATGCCGTAAGTCATCTTGCGCTAGAAATTATGCTAATACCCCATATTTTCATCCTTGTCATCGAGGAGACCGCGGCGGGCATAGCTTCTCCACCCAGCCAACACCGACCACCACTCACCCAATTGAGGGTGTGATTGGGTTCGGTGAGGAAGGTCGAAGGTGAGGGACCTTGTGTGGGAGAGAGAGGAGGCCTGCAGGTGTAAGTCAATGCTACGTCCCCGCTAGTGGTGCTCATACTAGCCAACTAGGGTGGCTCGATGCACTCCATGAGGTCGGAATGCACGAGATGGGATTTTGCTTTCGAAATTTACAAACCTAAACCGACTACCTACGTCTACTAAAACACTACACCCACAAGCACACAGGGTCATGTCATAGTATAGGAAGGTGGAAAGCACATGGTCGATCCACGGAGATAGAGGGGGCACTAGAGTTAGACGATGCGTGCTATGTTCCTTTTGTGGGGCTTAGGGTTTTAGGGTTTTAAAAGGTTTGATTGTTTGATTACGCTAATGAGCAAGTAATAAATGCAAGATGGAAACTAAGTTATGGAAGAGAAAGAAAAGTAGTAAGCTAAGTTAACAAACTAACTAAGCAAGAGCAAGAAGAGCTACACTACTCTAGGAAGTCAAGAAGAAATTAAGAACTAAACTAACCACTATCAAGAGCAAGAGCCTAAGTTAACACTAATGAGCAAAACTAAGCAATTGACTAAGTTAGACTAAAGCAATTGGACTAAACTATCATTAACAAGCAAACTAAGAAATTAGGGTTTTAAGAATGGTGATTAAGGTGGGTGGGCTGTTTGGGGAATGTAACTTTGATATTAGTTGGGGGAAGATAATTAAACATGCATGGTTCTCAATTCATATCTAGATTACCAAACCAAACAATAAGGTCAATGCCATTAGAACATACCCTATACTACTAGTAAAAGACTAGGTTTAGGTGTAATTCTAATGAGATTAACCAAATCTAGGTTTCTAGGGTAAGTGGTATTGAGCATTTGAGGGTTGAGGGTAGAGATGGGAGTAGAGATGAGGGTATTTGACCTCATGCCACTAGCCACTCTAGCCTTTAGAAGGCCCTAGGCAATTGCTTCACTCTCACTTACACTGGCTACTTAAATCTCACACTCACTTGTAGAAGGATGGATGTGTATGTAGGAACAAAGGGGGCTAGCTGGGGATCCACTAATTGGACCTAGTAGCCATTCCTAAGATTGCCACATACACCCAAATTCCTCCTAGAAACTAAGTGTCATCAAAAACCTCAAAACAAGCAATTCATACAAGAAGCACAAACCACATGCAATAAGATAGAAAAAGAGATAGAAGCAAGAAGTAATCATCATAGATATGAATTAAGTTCATTACAAGAAATCATCCCCCATCATGGTATCAAAGTTACATTTAAATCCCAAACAGCCCACCACAAGGGGCTTAGCTAGACATGATCAAGAAAACAAGAAAGGAAAGGGGTAGAAGAAGTAGGGACTCCATGAAGCTTGATGTAGAAGCCTCCTTCTTCACCTCCAAGCTTGCTGTAGACGTCCTCCCTCCTCCAAGGGTGCAGGGGTGCATGTAATGGTAGGGGATTATGGATGAAAACCTAGGGAACTAGGTTTCGATGGTGGAATGAGGGTGGAAATGTTGGATGATGAGCCCAAAATGCAAGGAGATTGCACAAAGAGCTCAAGGGTGGAGAGTGGAGGCTAATAATAGCTAGGGGGCGTCTAACCTAGTGCTATGGCCACCACCCAGGTATATATAGGTGGTGGTGGATGCACTTGGGTAAGTAGGGGCAGTTTAGCAAAAGCAGTGAAAAAGTTGTGTAGGGTCGGTGATCACCACGGTCATGGTGGGAGTGCCACGGCCGTGGTGAGGGTAGTGGGGAATGGCCGTGGGGGGGTAAATACGGTCATGGTATGCTTAGGGTGGTAGAAATACTAAGTGTGGAAATGGCCACGGCCATGGTGGAGTGCCACGGTCGTGGTGGGTAACATGCACCACGACCGTGTTGCATAACACAGCCATTTTGGAGGAGGTGGAGGTGATTGTGGGAGGAGCGACGGTCGTCTTGATCATCTTCGGCCACGGTCATGGTGACTTGGCCACAGTCGTGGTGACTTGGAGGAAATCCCTGTTGAAAGCTCACTTCTTTATCAATAAATGCACGACTGTGGGAGGAGCCCACGTCCATTTTCTCTTCTCGAGGCCACGACCGTGCTGATAGCCACGTTCGTGGTGTCTTCACTGGCCATGGTCATGGCTGGGAGGCCACAGTCATGGGCGATCTATACAAATCCATATTGAAACTATTGGATCTTGGCAATAAATGCACGACCGTGGCATTGTGTCCACGACCGTGGTGAGGCTTGCATGACTTGATTTCACTTCTGACTTTGTCATTTTCGGATGTCTTTGCTTGGGGATGATTCTTGGCCACTGGAGGTAGGTTGAGGGAGACTTTGGGGCCTTCTTTGGGTCCCTCCTTGAGTGGGGGAACCCTAAAACTCCCTCTATCTCTCTCTTCCATCTAAGCATGGTCCAAGTACCTGAAAAATAGTGCAAAGAACATCCATAAGCATATTTGCAATGATAATCATATTGGGGAAAAAGACTTGTAATCTAACATGTTTAGATGCAACTTAAGTACAAAATGGCACAGGATGGAGCCCTAAAATAGGGCTACATCACCTCCCCAAACTTAAAACATACTTGTTCTCAAGTATGCTCTAACTCAATCTCTCTACAAATTTTCCACAAATAAGAAATGACAAATGCAATGTAAAAGATGATTATTGCTGAATGGTATGAAAGATGACTGAGTGCATGCATTTCACCTCTCTCCTCTTCTACTTTCACAATCCAATCATGAAAAGAGCACAAAGCACATGAACTTCAAATATAGTGCATAGAATATACAAATTATCCATATCTCTTTCATTAAGTTTCGGGTAAACCGTTTCATGATAGTGTTAATCGAGGATGACTAGGAGTGTTGTTTTACATTCATGCATTCAGTCTTATATTTCAAATCATACCAGATGACCCACGTGGCTGCGAAAAAAGGAAAAATGAGCTAAGTTTGATTCTTCTTAGCTCAATGGGTATGAAAGTGGAAGAAAGGGTTGCAGTAAGATTTTTGGAGTGTGTTTACACACTCATATTTTCTTTATTTGAATGCTCTTAAATAGGAGCATCCTTTTTTTTTTTTGCCTTTCTTTTCCTTTTCTTTTCTTTCTTGCCCTTGGTGTAGATAGGGCAAATGGTGGATATAGTGAAGTGGGGAGATAAAGATATGGCCACCCCAAAGTTTTAGAGGTGGCCAAGGCTGGTTATGTGCACTAGGGCATCTTTTTATGAGGCGGAGGGGTATGAAGATGGTGGAAGAAGAATCGGGTCAAAGAGGGGTCATTGGTACAATTTTCCACATAAGACATTCTGCATGAAAGTTAATCCAATACTTCATCCTAGATATCACACCACATGAATGAACAAGATGAAATTTGATATATCAAACAAGTGATTCCACAAACACTAAGCGTTCAAAGCTTGCTCAAGTTCACAATTCAACCAAATCAATCACAATCATAAGAGAGGTGATGCACATGTAAAAAGTCAAACATTGATACCACTTAGCAATAAAGCATAACATTTCACTTGCATTAGTCAAAGGTCATCATTTTTACTCAAAACAGTAGAGATTGGGTCAAAACACACTTTTTAGACAAGAAATCTCAAATTTGGGAAAAATTGTCCAAAATGGTGCCAATTTGCACTAAATCACATCTAAACCTACTTTAGGAGAATTTTAAAGCATAAAATAGAAAATCCTAGTTAACATGCATATGAAATTATCAAAAACTACATGAGAATTCAATGCATGATATGGAATAGGAAAAAGAGCAAAAATTTTGAAAAATTACACAAAAATGCAAAAATCAACTACATGCCATGCAAAGATGCAATGAAAAGAACAAAAACAATAAAACTAAACTAGATGGAAGAGGTGATAACAAAATGACATAATGAGAGAGATAGGGTGGTGCATACCGCCCTACCCACCCCAAACATTAGAATCATGTTGTCCTCAGCATGAAACTATAGCTTTGGGGAGATAGGGGAAGTGTCATGGCTGCGGTGGCTGGTCTAGCATCTGCAGAGGATCTGGAGGAGGAGCTAAGGATGGGACTGAGCCTGATGGGGGATGCTGGTAATAGTACCCCCAGTAGTCATCCTGGGGTGGAGGGTAAGTCTGTGGATACCCAGCTAAACCACCCCAAAAATCTACACCCCATTCGGGGTTTCTTGCTTCCTGGGCGTGGTGATATTGATACAAGTGGTTGATCTAATAGTGTAGCTGATGCTGATCATACCACATGTGTTGTTGGGTAAGCTGCATGTCCCCTTGAGTCTTCTGAATATTATCAAGGTGAGCCTGGGTTGTGGCCATGTCATAGGCATTTCCTGTGGGCTGTTGCATCTGGGATGTCTCCTCATCCCTCCTTCTTGTTCTTTGGGGCTGCCTTTGTTCTACATCTTCTTGCTCCTGCCCTTGCACATTAGATTCGACAACGTCTTCATGTATGGCAGTGACTCCCCTAGTATACATCTCCGTCGGGTGGTCTTGCTTCCATGCCATTAGTTTCTCCCTCAACCTATTTCCAGGTCCCAACACGGATATTAGGGGTTCCGCGTGATATGGCATCTCTAGTTCAAAATCCTGCACACTAGTAGTTAAATAAATCATTCTTTTGTCCTTTATCTTTATGGTGTGTGAGCACGTCAAATAGTTGAGGTCAACAAGTTCTGCCTCGATTGCGTCTTGTACCCCCGAGAGATCGTATCCCAACGCTAGTGCAATTGAAGTGACGAACCCTCCCATAACGAACGGCTTCGAGCTCTTGTAGGGTACACCCTTTAGATGGTCAATCAAAAGAACTCGAAGGTCAATATACCTCTTGTGGTTCATACCGATCAAGACCATCATATCCTTTTGAGAAATGCTACCTTGGTTGTCGTATCTGCCCACAATCGTGTTTGCCAAGACCTTCTGCACGTAGCGCATCAGTGGGTTGCTTATGGCAGTAGTTTTTGATCTACCCACGTGGTAATCCTCATTGCCCATGAATCTCTTCCAATAATGGGCATAGTCCAAACTGGCCTCTGTTTCTAACAAGCCATCATCCAATTTCATGGCTTCTTCAGGACTAGTGGTGAAGATATCATTCAACTCAGTGGAAGTGAGGGTGTGCATGTTGCACATCATGGAAAATTTGAGTGCATCACAACCCCTCACTTTAGTCTTCTCAAGAGTGGCAAAGAACTCTTGGGTCAAAGCGGGATATGTAGGTTGGGGTGTGAAAAGAACATTCCACAACCCAATCCTTTTCAAGCCCATTCCACTATTTCTTTGATCCTAAGATTTTCAATGGTCTTCTCACTACCGTACCTAGAAGCGACGACTCTCCTTGTCATGCACTCGGGGTAGATAAGATCAACCTTCTTTTGCCTGTGTCCTTTACCATAGGACACTCCTATCAGTGCTTTTCCCAGGGTCTTTTCTCTATCTGCCTCCAGCTGTGCTAGAATGTCATGTCCTTTATGCTCAAGCTCTACCTCTTCCTCCTCGTTGTCTTCTTCTTCCTCCATCGTGTAGGACTGTGAACCCGAGATTGTGTCAAGATTGTACCAGTGGGCCGACTACTCCTCATCTTGATGTAGTTGCCGCAACGGTTGCGGTTACACACCACACATTGCCGTCACCTGAGACGTCGAGTGGCGGGCTGGTGTAGGCCTCGGCGGGAGCCTTGATGTGGACAGTGCCGCTTTGGATCTCTGGCTTCTTTTTGTGGCCGCCGACTCGATCTCATCAATAAGGTGGTCCAAATCGACCCCCATTGATTCCTCTTCTTCATCATCTTCACCCTCGTAGGTGGCTTCGGTGATGTGGTGGCTATCGGATGAGCGGGAGTGTGATCCGCTCACCGATTGCGAACGACAGAGGGAATGGTGGGCGGAGGTGGTAGGTGAAGGTGTGTGGGATGGCACGGATACATCGGAGGAGGCATTTTTTAAACACCGCCACCCTCCGGTGAGGATGTTGATTCCCTTGGTTATGGCCTTTCCAATATTTTTCATGGTGGAGGTGAGGTGATTTTTGGATTTTTATGTGGAGGGTGGTATGGATGTGGTTTTATGGGTGGAAAGGAAGGATAGTGATGTATGTATGGTGGAAATGTGATTGGTTATTGATTTGGGCGAAAATGAAGGGTTTATGTGGAGGTTTTGTGGAGGGGGCTGTTGGGCGGATTGGATATGGATGAGGAGATGGAGATGCGATTGGGATAGAATAGGCGGTGGAAATGGTAGAGGGATGGCTGGGGATCAATTTGGTGTTGATTGAAGGTCAAAGGGAGGTCTTTTGGGGGGCTGGAGGTGGAGATTTGGGGAGCACGGGGGTGTTTGTCGCCGCCACGGTCATTTTCTGAAGGTGGAAGATGAAGAAATGAGGGTGGGGGTCAGTTTTGAACGTTTAAAACTTATATATTTTTTTGGATGAACCGGGCTCAGCCACAGACATGGCAAGTGGCCACGGTCGTGGCCAGGGTTGGGTAGCACGAACGTGGTGGGTGCCACAGTCGTTTTGTCGATGAAGAACTCCTCGGTTTGACCTCACCACGGTCTTGGCAGGATACCACATTCGTGGTCGTTTCTCTTGAACACGGCCGTGGTGAGGACCACGGTCGTGGGCAGTCTCCTTCAACACAGTCGTGGTGTCGTACCACAGTCGTGGTGATTCTTGAAAACAACCTGTAACTTCAGCCAATTAGATGCAATAATTCCCATGGCCGTGGCCATGTTCCAAGGTCGTGTTTGGCCACATGATCCATGGTCGTGGTCGAGCTCCACGGCTGTGGTGTTGTTGTTCCTTCAGTTTTCCAAATTCAAAACTTGAACTTCAACTTCATTTGTTCTTTGGCCAAAAATTTGACTTAATGGCCATGATTTACTTCTAAAACCCCCTCTCTATTGTCTAACACATGCACATCATCAAAACTCAAAAGAAAACTATAAAGCACAAGTGTGCGTGTGTGTTTTTGTGTAAAATAAAGATAAAGTATCAAAAGGAGGGTTCGAGAATCTCAAACCATGTGGGTTGCCTCCCACTAGCGCTAAATTTAACGCCTTCAGCCAGGCTTATTGATTGTAGATCTCTGTCACTTCTTTGGAACTTTCAATAGTGTCACACCCCGATCTCACACTAACCACAACCCACGAGATTAGGGCGCGACGGAGGGATTATCACATAAACAAATCACTGAGAACTTTTTTTCTTTTTAAAACCTCGTAATGATATCTGGATTATAGCTGTAAACTAAACATAATAAACTATTGCGGAAGCATTTCAATTAAACTAGCTAGAGAACATAAACAGAGTTTACAACATGTAACATTGTTTAACAGAAAGTAAAACATAACAGTTAATTTACACCTTTTACACATTCGCCATACATTCTCTCTCTCACCCACACCATGTCCCAAGGATCGAGGGGAAAGGACTAAGAGACCTCTAACTACTAACTACGTATACCTTCTACAATCTAAGCGTTAGGATGAAAGGATCCTTCAGTTTTCCTGCTGCTGATGATTACCTGAAAATGTTTTGAGTAGAGGTATGAGCCTACTCGCTCAGTGAATAGCATTTCATTTAGCTATCACTAAACAACTCATCAGGTTTATAAAATTTAAATAAACATAAATACAGTACAAACAGGGCAGTTCTAATGACATAGCAGATTACAAAATATAATTGCATTTCTATGCAACAACAGATAATTTAAACCAATAAACAGATATAATGATTTGGCACAAAAGTTCGGATATATTAATTTACTGTGATCCTATATGATTACATATTTATTTTATTATGCCCCAAACATATGCAGCGCACTCTACATATGAAGATCTGTAGCGAACTACGATCCCACCGTACAAGACTTAGCGACACACCCGGGAAATGCTAAGTTTGACTGTTTGTCCTGGTCTACACATGACTCTCATGCGCACAAGGGCCTCAGGCGCACAAGGGCCTGTCTGCACTCTCAGGCTCTCAAGGGCCTCACTGCAGTTCCTAGGCACTCAAGGGCCTCACTGCACTAACTCTGAGTGCTCTAGACTCCTCCCGCAACCTGTAGTGCACAGTCGGAGGGTCTGGGTTACCACCGTGACACACGCACAGATTATTGTTGAATAACCCCTATATTACTCCAGTGCCACCGTGACACACGCACGGATTATTGTTGAACACTGGTCGCCGACCATCTAGGCACAAGGCTAGATCGATCGTTTCACCCCAAAGGTACAGACCGCGCAATGGGGTTCTATGGTGTTGGGGCACCTAAGTCTATTGACTGATTAACATATAAACATTTAAACAGGAATATCACATTTACTGATTTCATATCAGATCACAATACACTGTCATTCTAGACCGACAGAGCAATATATTTCAAATCATTGTAATTTCTGAGAAATTTTCATACCATGCATTCAGACAAATTAGAAATGCATAAATAACCCAACTTATTTCAATTTGGCACATACATAGCGAATTTATGCAATTGAACATCTTATTGCACAAATTAAAGAAATTTACTTCACATATGAGAATCATACTCAACAATTATCAATTCTCTAAAATTCTCGAAAAACGTGCACATTAACCCAAATCCTGGTTTGTGCATCACTTAACTCAATTAAGAGTTAATTACATATCACAACACAATTTAATAATAACACTTGAGAATTTCTGGTAATATTTCAGAGAAATGTGCAATTTCATGTAAATATCAATTTACACATATTAATGTCAAAAGATATATGCAATTAGGGTTTTCATGCATATTTTATTTATTCATATCAACTTTGAGATCGTACATCTGATAATTTATCATAAATCTTCATTGTATGGGTTCATACCCAAATTATACCATTTTCAGACATGAATTTCTAATTTCAACATTCAAATGAGCAATTTAGGTTCCAATGAACATATAAATCTACTGATTCAATCCATACTGTTCAAATGCTAAATTTAATCATATAACAGTGTCTAGAAGCATTTTATGAACTAAAAAGGTCGGGCGACGCCAAAAGCTGCCCGACGCCTGATAACGTCTGTTATCAGCGTCATTCGCGCACAAAACAGAAAATATTCAAACGCCTGAGTTTATTAATGATAAATAAATGAAATCCTACTCACCGCAATTTGGACTATCCGGATTCGTCCGGAAATGCGTCCAAGTACCGGTTTCTGGCTATTTCTGGTTCGTCTTCTACCTTGAAATAGACCCAAGTTGAACCTGCTTCATGCGAGCAGCTCTACGCTTGCACAGGTTGAAGATGAACTCCAAGTATGTTCCTGATTCAGACCTGCTGCTACCAGCGGCAGTTTTTCTTCACGCACAGATTGAAGAGGATGCTTTTGGTTGGGTGCCAAAACGCATAGAGCTGCGGATCCGAATCTAGGCCTCAAGGCCGAAGCTAGTCATGCCATTATCGTGGTTACTGCTCACGCCCTAGCCATCCATGGCTACTTCTTCGTGAGGTAGCTGCTCACAAACGGAATGACCCGCACCTTCCTTGGTGCTTTGTGCGCCCAAAACGGCCCATGGCCGGCGCCGTCCGTGCAGCCGCAACTGCTGCTGTTACTGCTGTCCGCCGCCCAGGCTGGTCGAGGTGCTGCACACCTAGGGTGAGGAAGAAGAAAGGAATAGAGGAGGAAGAAGAAGGGTGGAAGGCTGGGTGCAGCTGGTCGGAGCTATGAAGCCCAAATCACCCTCGCTCATCACCCCTACACCAGGTCTCGGTCGAGCTCTATGTTTGGGGCGCCGCTTTTGTGGTTCCCTGTTCTGTCGGAAAGAAATAAAAGAGAAGAGGGGGCAACCGACCCTCTTAAAAAAAATAACAACAAATCAATTATTGGGAAAATTGCAACCAGGTCCAAACTTCTTGAAACAATCATAACATTTGCCTCAAATGTCTGATTCGAGTGATTTCTCTTGCAAACTTTAGAGCATGGGATTCTCTACAACCTCGAAGCACAAAATTATGATTATTAGCTTGTCACAACTAGTCAAAACACAAATTGCATCTTGGCATTTAACTTAACTCAACAATTAACACTGCTATTGTCATTAGTTTCCTCAGGTGACTCAATCTCAACTATTGATTCATGAAGTAGCTTATCTTGATTAACCATGGTGTTTAACAGGGTGATTAGCACTAATCAAGGTGCTTCACGTTATTCGAGGTTTATCTTGAATAACCCTAACATGGGTTGTAACAATCTTCCTCCCTTATAAGAATTTCGCCCCGAAATTCCTAAAAGAGAGAAGGAAACTTGTTACGCATCTCTGACTCAAGCTCCCACGTAGCTTCCTCTAGGTTATGATTCCTCCAAAAAACTTTTACTAAAGGTATCTCGCGATTCTTAAGTTTCTTGATTCTCTGATCAACTATCTGAACTGGTCCTTCCACATAGGACACATCTGTTCTGAGCTGTGCCGGTTCTGGGTCTACTATCTTCTCTATACCAGGGTAACATTTCTTAAGCATAGACACATGAAACACATCATGAAGATTAGCTAACTCATATGGCAAATCCAACTTATAGGCTACAGGTCCAATCCTCTCAATGATAGGATATGGGCCCATGAACCTAGGAGTCAGTTTGCCTCTCTTACCAAACCTCAACACTCCTTTCCATGGTGAAACCTTCAAATATACTTCATCACCAACCTGAAACTCAAGAGGTCAACGCCTCTTCTCAGCATAACTCTGCTATCTGTCCTGAGCAGCTTTCAATTGTTCTTTGATCACTGCAATCTTTTCAGTGGTCAAATCCACTATCTCTGATCCAAGAATCTACTTTTCACCTACCTCATACCATCATGTGGGTGATCTACACTTTCTGCCATATAAAGCTTCATATGGGGCTATACCAAGACTGGAATGGTGACTATTGTTGTATGCAAGCTCTATAAGGCTCAAGTGTTCTTCCCAACTTTCACAGAAATGCAAGACACCTGCTCTCATCATGTCCTCAAGAGTCTGAATGGTCCTCTCAGACTGACCATCCGTCTGTGCATGGAAAGTTGTACAGAATCTCAACTTTGTGCCCAAAGCACGATGCAACTGATTCCAAAACCTAGATGTGAACTTAGGATACTGTGCAACCTAACTATCTCATCCATGAATATCTTATCCAACTTCAGAACATCAAAGGTTGACTTAAAATGAAGAAAGTGAGCAGACTTAGTCAGTCTATCCACAATCACCATATCGGGTCACAACCTTTAGGTGTCATGGGCAACCCTATCACAAAATATATTGTGATATGTTCCCATTTCCATTCTGGTATAGGAAGAGATTGCAATATACCTACAGGTTTCTGGTGCTCAGTCCTAACCTGTTGACACACACAGTGCACCTAGTCACATACTCAGCTGCATCCTTTATCATATCAGGTCACCAGTACAACTCCTTGAGATTCCTGAACATCTTAGTGTTGCCTGGATGCATGGCATACATTGATGCATGTGCTTCCTCAAGAATCTTTTCTTTCAAATCATTATCTCGAGGTACATGCAACCTGTCACGCTGATACAACACACCATCATCTGAAAACATGAACTCTGGTCTTTTCCCCATGTCATGTCATGCATGATCTGATGTAACTCACTATCACCCTACTGTAGTTCCTTAATCTAATCATAAAAGATAGGCTTGACTTCCATCTGTGCAATCAAACCACTCTACTTTGTCACCTCTAAGTCTAAGTTTAACTTTCACATTTCTACTAGCATGTCTCTCTCGAAACATGCAATAGAGAATGCATCAGCTACAAAACTAGACTTCCAGCTTAGGGCATCTGCTACCACATTTATCTTACCAGGATGATAATCTAGGGTCACATCATAATCTTTGATCAATTCTAACCATCTGCGCTGTCTAAGATTCAGATCCTTCTGAGTGAAGATATATTTTAAGCTCTTATGATCTGTAAACACCTGACATGTCTCACCATAAAGATAGTGACGCCATGTCTTAAGAGCATGAACTACAACAGCTAACTTCAGATCATGTATCCGGTAATACTCCCCATTCTATGCTACTTACTTATTGTTACATTTCAAATTTATATCTTACTCTTTTCTCTAAGTCATTTTCATATTGTTTATCTACTTTTTAGATTAGCTACCTTTCATAGCAAATCTCATGATTTTGTTTTATAAGGATGCTAGTATTCAAGGTCAAATCACTGGTGATATCCCTTGAGCTACTACAACCCTAAACATTCTAGGGTTTGGTCCTTATCAATAACATAGCGTTATTGTGATGTGACTATGTTCCCTTAGTTTGAAATTCAAACTTTAGATCTCATAAGTTTTACTAAATTCTTCCTTATCTTAACACTGGAATTTCCTTTCTCTTATTTGTTCTGGACTTTGGTATTTCCATGATATCTTTTCAATTTAATGGAAGCTTATAACGTAACATGAATATCATTTCAAACTGGACAAGCCATATATTCAGGTATTGCAAATATCAAGAGATTCAACATAATAAACATGCATGCAAATTTCAAATTCTTAAATAATCTAATTACATTTTCACTTGTAATTTACTGAGAAATCAATATCAATATGCATGCAGGCAGACTGGAATTCTCAAATAAACAGAATGCATGTCAATTTGGCACTTTATACACTAAAATCGTGCAATTGAACTGTTAAGCATCACACATCTTATACTAAGAATTTTGATATCAAAATACTTGATTCATTGAACACCCTATCCTTAGGGTTTAGATTACCTCATTCACTTGATTGCAGTTCAAATCACAATATGATATCATTCTAGAACTGTCAGAACAGTGTACTTAAAATAATTGTAAATACTGAGAAATTCTTATATCATGCATTCATTTTCTAAGTTATGTGTTTGTTCTTTATTTTAAAAACTAATTTGTTAGTCTATAGAGACTTAGAATCCAAAGATAGTATGTATGAATGCACTAAACTTTATAATAAAGATATACATGCCATACTCTCAATTATGTCATGTAATCCTCATTCCTTAATCAAGGTCATCCTTTCTAACATTTCTTTTTATCCAACTAAGTTTCTTGTCCTGGTCTTATGATTTTCATAAGACTCTTTATTTCTATGCACTTATTGTATATTCAACTCCTTTCTTCTATTTTCCCTTTGCTTTGAAGTATATAAAAAATTATTTTACTCTATTACATGATCCATTCCAAAGTTAATTCTTACTATCTTAGCCACTACACACTTTTCTCCTATCTTTTTCATATTCTCATATTTAGAGTTCATAAAATACAAATCAATAAATTTAATTTGAGCCTCATATCGTGTTCATTCATTTCCAAATAAGGATTGCTCAAATAAGACTCCAACATTGGGCCTCTGATATTATTTCCAGCTACTTCTTAGCCGTTCTAATATTTCCCTTATATCTCAACATCTTAGTGTATATATAATTTTTCACTATGATTCGGGTCTAAATTATCCAGAGTCTACATTTATTATATTTTTAATAGGAGTCATTAGATCCCAGTAACGCATCCTGCCAGCCGGACCAGGCCGAACCTGTAGTCCTGAAGCTAAGAGCTACTCGGGATTAACTAACTCCTATTGATCTCAAACATGTGGAAATAATATCCATTTAGGGAAAATACATTTAAACAATCGTCTAGTCTACTTGATACAGAGAATATAAATAATAAATAAATCATTTCATAACACACAACAACATAAAAGAATCATGTTTACTTTACAAACTGAAAATCTAATTTCATGCATATAAGAGCATTTCTAGTGATCTCTAATCAAATAAGCAATATAAAACAAGAGTTGTATTGCATCCTATATTTAATCTCTTACTCTTACATTAATTTCCGATTCTTAACCCTAAGATTTCTAGGGTTTCTCTCTAGCCTATCCTTCCTCTGCATACTTGGCCAGGGTATTCAGAGAAGAATAGACAGAGTAGCTTGATACTGGTCAATCTAAGTATTCAGACCCCTAGCCAGGGTATCTAAACACTCAGACCTCCCAGAGCTAACGACATGTCACTTTTTATGTACCTTACTTAAAATTTTCGATCCTAATGATCCCTAACGATTCAACATAAGCTCTTTACTTGGTTCTCGTGACCACGTCCACTTCCTGTCATCTGCAATACTATAACAGAACATTTCCTGTTATAAAATTGCAGTTAGAAGGAAGACACCTAAGTCATAATCCTATTGGTCTCTTATCGTCCCCTGACCTTGACTTAGAGTAACTGCATACTCAACCTATGCTCTGATACCAAATTGTCACACCCCAATCTCACACTAACCACAACCCACGAGATTAGGGCACGACAGAGGGATTATCACATAAACAAATCACTGAGAACTTTTTTTCTTTTTAAAACCTCGTAATGATATCTGGATTATAGCTGTAAACTAAACATAATAAACTATTGCGGAAGCATTTCAATTAAACTGGCTAGAGAACATAAACAGAGTTTACAACATGTAACATTATTTAACAGAAAGTAAAACATAACAGTTAATTTACACCTTTTACACATTCGCCATACATTCTCTCTCTCACCCACACCATGTCCCAAGGATCGAGGGGAAAGGACTAAGAGACCTCTAACTACTAACTACGTATACCTTCTACAATATAAGCGTTAGGATGAAAGGATCCTTCAGTTTTCCTGCTGATGATGACCTGAAAATGTTTTGAGTAGAGGTATGAGCCTACTCGCTCAGTGAATAGCATTTCATTTAGGTATCACTAAACAACTCATCAGGTTTATAAAATTTAAATAAACATAAATACAGTACAAAGAGGGCAGTTCTAATGACATAGTAGATTATAGAATATAATCGCATTTCTATGCAACAACAGATAATTTAAACCAATAAACAGATATAATGATTTGGCACAAAAGTTCGGATATATTAATTTACTGTGATCCTATATGATTACATATTTATTTTATTATGCCCCAAACATATGCAGCGCACTCTACATATGAAGATATGTAGCGAACTACGATCCCACCATACAAGACTTAGCGACACACCCAGGAAATGCTAAGTCTGACTGTCCGTCCTGGTCTGCACAGGACTCTCAGGCGCACAAGGGCCTCAGGCGCACAAGGGCCTGTCTGCACTCTCAGGCTCTCAAGGGCCTCACTGCAGTTCCTAGGCACTCAAGGGCCTCACTGCACTAACTCTGAGTGCTCTAGACTCCTCCCGCAACCTATAGTGCACAGTCGGAGGGTCTGGGTTACCACCGTGACACACGCACGGATTATTGTTGAATAACCCCTATATTACTCCAGTGCCACCGTGACACATGCACGGATTATTGTTGAACACTAGTCGCCGACCATCTAGGCACAATGCTAGATCGATCGTTTCACCCCAAAAGTACAGACCGCGCAATGGGGTTCTACGGTGTTGGGGCACCTAAGTCTATTGACTGATTAACATATAAACATTTAAACAGGAATATCACATTTACTGATTTCATATCAGATCACAATACACTGTCATTCTAGACCGACAGAGCAATATATTTCAAATCATTGTAATTTCTGAGAAATTTTCATACCATGCATTCAGACAAATTAGAAATGCATAAATAACCCAACTTATTTCAATTTGGCACATACATAGCGAATTTACGCAATTGAACATCTTATTGCAAAAATTAAAGAAATTTACTTCACATATGAGAATCATACTCAACAATTATCAATTCTCTAAAATTCTCGAAAAACGTGCACATTAACCCAAATCCTGGTTTGTGCATCACTTAACTCAATTAAGAGTTAATTACATATCACAACACAATTTAATAATAATACTTGAGAATTTCTGGTAATATTTCAGAGAAATGTGCCATTTCATGTAAATATCAATTTACACATATTAATGTCAAAAGATATATGCAATTAGGGTTTTCATGCATATTTTATTTATTCATATCAACTTTGAGATCGTATATCTGATAATTTATCAGAAATCTTCATTGTATGGGTTCATACCCAAATTATACCATTTTCAGACATGAATTTCTAATTTCAACATTAAAATGAGCAATTTAGGTTCCAATGAACATATAAATCTACTGATTCAATCCTTACTGTTCAAATGCTAAATTTAATCATATAACAGTGTCTAGAAGCATTTTATGAACTAAAAAGGTCGGGCGACGCCAAAAGCTGCCCGACGCCTGATAACGCCTGTTATCAGTGTAATTCGCGCACAAAACAGAAAATATTCAAATGCCTGAGTTTATTAATGATAAATAAATGAAATCCTACTCACCGCAATTTGGACTGTCCGGATTCGTCTGGAAATGCATCCAAGTACCGGTTTGTGGCTATTTCTGGTTCGTCTTCTACCTTGAAATAGACCCAAGTTGAACCTGCTTCATGCGAGCAGCTCTACGCTTGCACAGGTTGAAGATGAACTCCAAGTATGTTCCTGATTCAGACCTGCTGCTACCAGCGGAAGTTTTTCTTCACGCACAGATTGAAGAGGATGCTTTTGGTTGGGTGCCAAAACGCATAGAGCTGCGGATCCGGATCTAGGCCTCAAGGCCGAAGCTAGTCATGCCATTATCGTGGTTACTGCTCACGCCCTAGCCATCCATGGCTACTTCTTCGTGAGGTAGCTGCTCACAAACGGAATGACCCGCACCTTCCTTGGTGCTTTGTGCGCCCAAAACGGCCCATGTCCGACGCCGTCCGTGCAGCCGCAACTGCTGCTGTTACTGCTGTCCGCCGCCCAGGCTGGTCGAGGTGCTGCGCACCTAGGGCGAGGAAGAAGAAAGGAATAGAGGAGGAAGAAGAAGGGTGGAAGGCTGGGTGTAGCTTGTCGGAGCTATGAAGCCCAAATCACCCTCGCTCATCACCCCTACAGCAGGTCTCGGTCGAGCTCTAAGTTTGGGGCGCCGCTTTTGTGGTTCCCTGTTCTGTCGGGAAGAAATAAAAGAGAAGAGGGGGCAACCGACCCTCTTAAAAGAAATAACAAGAAATCAATTATTGGGAAAATTGCAACCAGGTCCAAACTTCTTGAAACAATCATAACATTTGCCTCGAATGTCTGATTCGAGTGATTTCTCTTGCAAACTTTAGAGCATGGGATTCTCTACAACCTCGAAGCACAAAATTATGATTATTAGCTTGTCACAACTAGTCAAAACACAAGTTGCATCTTAGCATTTAACTTAACTCAACAATTAACACTACTATTGTCATTAGTTTCCTCAGATGACTCAATCTCAACTATTGATTCATGAAGTAGCTTATCCTGATTAACCATGTTGTTTAACAGGGTGATTAGCACTAATCAAGGTGCTTCACGTTATTCGAGGTATATCTTGACTAACCCTAACATGGGTTGTAACAATCTTCCTCCCTTATAAGAATTTCGCCCCGAAATTCCTAAAAGAGAGAAGGAAACTTGTTACGCATCTCTGACTCAAGCTCCCACGTAGCTTCCTCTAGGTTATGATTCCTCCACAAAACTTTTACTAAAGGTATCTCGCGATTCTTAAGTTTCTTGATTCTCTGATCAACTATCTGAACTGGTCCTTCCACATAGGACACATCTGTTCTGAGCTGTGCCGGTTCTGGGTCTACTATCTTCTCTGTACCAGGGTAACATTTCTTAAGCATAGACACATGAAACACATCATGAAGATTAGCTAACTCATATGGCAAATCCAACTTATAGGCTACAGGTCCAATCCTCTCAATGATAGGATATGGGCCCATGAACCTAGGAGTCAGTTTGCCTCTCTTACCAAACCTCAACACTCCTTTCCATGGTGAAACCTTCAAATATACTTCATCACCAACCTGAAACTCAAGAGGTCAACGCCTCTTCTCAGCATAACTCTGCTATCTGTCCTGAGCAGCTTTCAACTGTTCTTTGATCACTGCAATCTTTTCAGTGGTCAAATCCACTATCTCTGATCCAAGAATATGCTTTTCACCTACCTCATACCATCATGTGGGTGATCTACACTTTCTGCCATATAAAGCTTCATATGGAGCTATACCAAGACTGGAATGGTGACTATTGTTGTATGCAAGCTCTATAAGGCTCAAGTGTTCTTCCCAACTTTCACAGAAATGCAAGACACCTGCTCTCATCATGTCCTCAAGAATCTGAATGGTCCTCTCAGACTGACCCTCCGTCTGTGCATGGAAAGTTGTACAGAATCTCAACTTTGTGCCCAAAGCACGATGCAACTAATTCCAAAACCTAGATGTGAACTTAGGATATTGTGCAACCTAACTATCTCATCCATGAATATCTTATCCAACTTCAGAACATCAAAGGTTGACTTAAAATGAAGAAAGTGAGCAGACTTAGTCAGTCTATCCACAATCACCATATCGAGTCACAACCTTTAGGTGTCCTGGGCAACCCTATCACAAAATATATTGTGATATGTTCCCATTTCCATTCTGGTATAGGAAGAGATTGCAATATACCTACAGGTTTCTGGTGCTCAGTCCTAACCTGTTGACACACACAGTGCACCTAGTCACATACTCAGCTACATCCTTTATCATATCAGGTCACCAGTACAACTCCTTGAGATTCCTGAACATCTTAGTGTTTCCTGGATGCATGGCATACATTGATGCATGTGCTTCCTCAAGAATCTTTTCTTTCAAATCATTATCTCGAGGTACATGCAACCTGTCACGCTGATACAACACACCATCATCTGAAAACATGAACTCTGGTCTTTTCCCCATGTCGTGTCATGCATGATCTGATGTAACTCACTATCACCCTACTGTAGTTCCTTAATCTAATCATAAAAGATAGGCTTGACTTCCATCTGTGCAATCAAACCACTCTACTTTGTCACCTCTAAGTCTAAGTTTAACTTTCACATTTCTACTAGCATGTCTCTCTCGAAACATGCAATAGAGAATGCATCAGCTACAAAACTAGACTTCCAGCTTAGGGCATCTGCTACCACATTTATCTTACCAGGATGATAATCTAGGGTCACATCATAATCTTTGATCAATTCTAACCATCTGCGCTGTCTAAGATTCAGATCCTTCTGAGTGAAGATATATTTTAAGCTCTTATGATCTGTAAACACCTGACATGTCTCACCATAAAAATAGTGATGCCATGTCTTAAGAGCATGAACTACAACAGCTAACTTCAGATCATGTATCCGGTAATACTCCTCATTCTATGCTACTTACTTATTGTTACATTTCAAATTTATATCTTACTCTTTTCTCTAAGTCATTTTCATATTGTTTAATTACTTTTTAGATTAGCTACCTTTCATAGCAAATCTCATGATTTTGTTTTATAAGGATGCTAGTATTCAAGGTCAAATCACTGGTGATATCCCTTGAACTACTACAACCCTAAACATTCTAGGGTTTGGTCCTTATCAATAACATAGCGTTATTATGATGTGACTATGTTCCCTTAGTTTGAAATTCAAACTTTAGATCTTATAAGTTTTACTAAATTCTTCCTTATCTTATCACTGGAATTTCCTTTCTCTTATTTGTTCTGGACTTTGGTATTTCCATGATATCTCTTCAATTTAATGGAAGCTTATAACGTAACATGAATATCATTTCAAACTGGACAAGCCATATATTCAGGTATTGCAAATATCAAGAGATTCAACATAATAAACATGCATGCAGATTTCAAATTCTTAAATAATCTAATTACATTTTCACTTGTAATTTACTGAGAAATCAATATCAATATGCATGCAGGCAGACTGGAATTCTCAAATAAACATAATGCATGTCAATTTGGCACTTTATACACTAAAATCGTGCAATTGAACTTTTAAGCATCACACATCTTATACTGAGAATTTTGATATCAAAATACTTGATTCATTGAACACCCTATCCTTAGGGTTTCGATTACCTCATTCACTTGATTGCAGTTCAAATCACAATATGATATCATTCTAGAACTGTCAGAACAATGTACTTAAAATAATTGTAAATACTGAGAAATTCTTATATCATGCATTCATTTTCTAAGTTATGTGTTTGTTCTTTATTTTAAAAACTAATTTGTTAGTCTATAGAGACTTAGAATCCAAAGATAGTATGTATGAATGCACTAAACTTTATAATAAAGATATACATGCCATACTCTCAATTATGTCATGTAATCCTCATTCCTTAATCAAGGTCATCCTTTCTAACATTTCTTTTTATCCAACTAAGTTTCTTGTCCTGGTCTTATGATTTTCATAAGACTCTTTATTTCTATGCACTTATTGTATATTCAACTCCTTTCTTCTATTTTCCCTTTGCTTTGAAGTATATAAAAAATTATTTTACTCTATTACATGATCCATTCCAAAGTTAATTCTTACTATCTTAGCCACTACACACTTTGCTCCTATCTTTTTCATATTCTCATATTTAGAGTTCATAAAATACAAATCAATAAATTTAATTTGAGCCTCATATCGTGTTCATTCATTTCCAAATAAGGATTGCTCAAATAAGACTCCAACATTGGGCCTCTGATATTATTTCCAGCTACTTCTTAGCCGTTCTAATCTTTCCCTTATATCTCAACATCTTAGTGTATATACAATTTTTCACTATGATTCGGGTCTAAATTATCCAGAGTCTACATTTATTATATTTTTAATAGGAGTCATTAGATCCCAGTAACGCATCCTGCCAGCCGGACCAGGCCGAACCTGTAGTCCTGAAGCTAAGAGCTACTCGGGATTAACTAACTCCTATTGATCTCAAACATGTGGAAATAGTATCCATTTAGGGAAAATACATTTAAACAATCGTCTAGTCTACTTGATACAGAGAATATAAATAATAAATAAATCATTTCATAACACACAACAACATAAAAGATTCATGTTTACTTTACAAACTGAAAATCTAATTTCATGCATATAAGAGCATTTCTAGTGATCTCTAATCAAATAAGCAATATAAAACAAGAGTTGTATTGCATCCTATATTTAATCTCTTACTCTTACATTAATTTCCGATTCTTAACCCTAAGATTTCTAGGGTTTCTCTCTAGCCTATCCTTCCTCTGCATACTTGGCCAGGGTATTCAGAGAAGAATAGACAGAGTAGCTTGATACTGGTCAATCTAAGTATTCAGACACCTGGCCAGGGTATCTAAACACTCAGACCTCCCAGAGCTAACGACATGTCACTTTTTATGTACCTTACTTAAAATTTTCGATCCTAATGATCCCTAACGATTCAACATAAGCTCTTTACTTGGTTCTCATGACCACGTCCACTTCCTGTCATCTGCAATACTATAACAGAACATTTCCTGTTATAAAATTGCAGTTAGAAGGAAGACACCTAAGTCATAATCCTATTGGTCTCTTATCGTCCCCTGACCTTGACTTAGAGTAACTGCATACTCAACCTATGCTCTGATACCAAATTGTCACACCCCGATCTCACACTAACCACAACCCACGAGATTAGGGCGCGACGGAGGGATTATCACATAAACAAATCACTGAGAACTTTTTTTCTTTTTAAAACCTCGTAATGATATCCGGATTATAGCTGTAAACTAAACATAATAAACTATTGCGGAAGAATTTCAATTAAACTGGCTAGAGAACATAAACAGAGTTTACAACATGTAACATTGTTTAACAGAAAGTAAAACATAACAGTTAATTTACACCTTTTACACATTCGCCATACATTCTCTCTCTCACCCACACCATGTCCCAAGGATCGAGGGGAAAGGACTAAGAGACCTCTAACTACTAACTACGTATACCTTCTACAATTTAAGCATTAGGATGAAAGGATCCTTCAGTTTTCCTGCTACTGATGATGACCTAAAAATGTTTTGAGTAGAGGTATGAGCCTACTCGCTCAGTGAATAGCATTTCATTTAGCTATCACTAAACAACTCATCAGGTTTATAAAATTTAAATAAACATAAATACAGTACAAACAGGGCAGTTCTAATGACATAGCAGATTACAGAATATAATCACATTTCTATGCAACAACAGATAATTTAAACCAATAAACATATATAATGATTTGGCACAAAAGTTCGGATATATTAATTTACTGTGATCCTATATGATTACATATTTATTTTATTATGCCCCAAACATATGCAGCGCACTCTACATATGAAGATCTGTAGCGAACTACGATCCCACCGTACAAGACTTAGCGACACACCCAGGAAATGCTAAGTCTGACTGTCCGTCCTGGTCTGCACAGGACTCTCAGGCGCACAAGGGCCTCAGGCGCACAAGGGCATGTCTGCACTCTCAGGCTCTCAAGGGCCTCACTGCAGTTCCTTGGCACTCAAGGGCCTTACTGCACTAACTCTGAGTGCTCTAGACTCCTCGCGCAACCTATAGTGCACAGTCGGAGGGTCTGGGTTACCACCATGACACACGCACGGATTATTGTTGAATAACCCCTATATTACTCCAGTGCCACCGTGACACACACACAGATTATTGTTGAACACTGGTCGCCGACCATCTAGGCACAAGGCTAGATCGATCGTTTCACCCCAAAAGTACAGACCGCGCAATGGGGTTCTACGGTGTTGGGGCACCTAAGTCTATTGACTGATTAACATATAAACATTTAAACAGGAATATCACATTTACTGATTTCATATCAGATCACAATACACTGTCATTCTAGACCGACAGAGCAATATATTTCAAATCATTGTAATTTCTGAGAAATTTTCATACCATGCATTCAGACAAATTAGAAATGCATAAATAACCCAACTTATTTCAATTTGGCACATACATAGCGAATTTACGCAATTGAACATCTTATTGCACAAATTAAAGAAATTTACTTCACATATGAGAATCATACTCAACAATTATCAATTCTCTAAAATTCTCGAAAAACGTGCACATTAACCCAAATCATGGTTTGTGCATCACTTAACTCAATTAAGAGTTAATTACATATCACAACACAATTTAATAATAATACTTGAGAATTTCTGGTAATATTTCAGAGAAATGTGCCATTTCATGTAAATATCAATTTACACATATTAATGTCAAAAGATATATGCAATTAGGGTTTTCATGCATATTTTATTTATTCATATCAACTTTGAGATCGTACATCTGATAATTTATCAGAAATCTTCATTGTATGGGTTCATACCCAAATTATACCATTTTCAGACATGAATTTCTAATTTCAACATTCAAATGAGCAATTCAGGTTCCAATGAACATATAAATCTACTGATTCAATCCATACTGTTCAAATGCTAAATTTAATCATATAACAGTGTCTAGAAGCATTTTATGAACTAAAAAGGTCGGGCGACGCCAAAAGCTGCCCGACGCCTGATAACGCCTGTTATCAGCGTAATTTGCGCACAAAACAGAAAATATTCAAACGCCTGAGTTTATTAATGATAAATAAATGAAATCCTACTCACCGCGATTTGGACTGTCCGGATTCGTCCGGAAATGCGTCCAAGTACCGGTTTCTGGCTATTTCTGGTTCGTCTTCTACCTTGAAATAGACCCAAGTTGAACCTGCTTCATGCGAGCAGCTCTACGCTTGCACAGGTTGAAGATGAACTCCAAGTATGTTCCTGATTCAGACCTGCTGCTACCAGCGGCAATTTTTCTTCACGCACAGATTGAAGAGGATGCTTTTGGTTGGGTGCCAAAACGCATAGAGATGCGGATCCGGATCTAGGCCTCAAGGCCGAAGCTAGTCATGCCATTATCGTGGTTACTGCTCACGCCCTAGCCATCCATGGCTACTTCTTCGTGAGGTAGCTGCTCACAAATGGAATGACCCGCACCTTCCTTGGTGCTTTGTGCGCCCAAAACGGCCCATGGCCGGCGCCGTCCGTGCAGCCACAACTGCTGCTGTTACTGCTGTCCGCCGCCCAGGCTGGTCGAGATGCTGCGCACCTAGGGCGAGGAAGAAGAAAGGAATAGAGGAGGAAGAAGAAGGGTGGAAGGCTGGGTGCAGCTGGTCGGAGCTATGAAGCCCAAATCACCCTCGCTCATCACCCCTACAGCAGGTCTCGGTCGAGCTCTATGTTTGGGGTGCCGCTTTTGTGGTTCCCTGTTCTATCGGGAAGAAATAAAAGAGAAGAGGGGGCAACCAACCCTCTTAAAAGAAATAACAACAAATCAATTATTGGGAAAATTGCAACCCGGTCCAAACTTCTTGAAACAATCATAACATTTGCCTCGAATGTCTGATTCGAGTGATTTCTCTTGCAAACTTTAGAGCATGGGATTCTCTACAACCTCGAAGCACAAAATTATGATTATTAGCTTGTCACAACTAGTCAAAACACAAATTGCATCTTGGCATTTAACTTAACTCAACAATTAACACTACTATTGTCATTAGTTTCCTCAGATGACTCAATCTCAACTATTGATTCATGAAGTAGCTTATCTTGATTAACCATGTTGTTTAACAGGGTGATTAGCACTAATCAAGGTGCTTCACGTTATTCGAGGTATATCTTGACTAACCCTAACATGGGTTGTAACAAATAGATCCTTGGAGTAGATTCCTTTCTCATCCTCATACAAGCACTCTTCTTCATCAGATTCTTCCTCTACAAGCATAACAATATCAAAATCTTGATTGGCCTTGTCCAGGCCGAGTTCAACAACAAATTTCAACCTTTGCCCATTGACGGAAAATTCCTTTGCACCTTCTTTCTCACAAATGACCACGGCCACTGATGGGTATACTTTCTTGACAAGATAGGGTCCTTCCCATCTAGACCGGAGTTTTCTGGGAAAGAACTTCATTCTCGAGTTGTATAGCCATACCCATTTTCCAGGCTCGAAGTCCTTCTTCCTAATCAACTGGTCATGGAGGAACTTTGTTCTCTCCTTGTAACTCTTTGACAACTCATACGCCTCATGGCGCATTTCGTCTAGCTCATTAAGTTGGAATTTCCTTTTCATTGCGACATTTTCACCATCAAAGTTCATATTCTTCAAGGCCCACAACGCTTTATGTTGCATCTCTACCGGTAGGTGGTAGCTTTTACCATAGACTAACTTGAATGGTGTGGTGCCAATCGGGGCTTTGAATGCTGTCTGATATGTCCATAAAGCCTCATTTAGACAGAGAGACCAATCCTTGCGGTCTGGTCTTATTGTTTTATCTAAAATTAGCTTTATTTCCCGATTGGCCAACTCAACCTGGCCACTTGTTTGAGGATGTTACGGAGTGGATACTATATGGTTCACTCCATGTTTATTGAGAAATCCCTCAAAGGTCTAGTGGATGAAGTGACTTCCCGCATCACTTATCATGGCTCTTGGAATGCCAAACTGACTGAAGATGTTTGATTTTACAAAATAACAAACAACTTTGTGGTCATTTTTCCGAGTTGGAATGGCTTCTATCCATATTGACACATAGTCAACTGCAACTAAGATGTAGATATACCCAAATGAAGGAGGGAAAGGACCCATGAAATCAATTCCCCATACATCAAATACCTCCACCACAAGAATGGGTGATAGAGGCATCATGTCTCTTTTGGAGATATTTCCCACCTTTTGGCATTTCAAGCAGCTCTTGCAGAATTCGTGTGAATTTTTGAACAACGTGGGCCAATAAAAATCACATTGAAGCACCTTGGAAGCTGTGCACTTTCCTCCAAAGTGTCCTCCACATATCCCAGAATGGCACATGGATAGGATGTCTTGTTGTTCCACTTCCGACATGCATCTTCTTACAAGTTGATCTGGGCAATATTTGCAAAGGTGAGGGTCATCCCATGCATAATTCTTTGCCATGGAAAATAGTCTTTTGCTCTCCTCCCTTGTCCACGTGCTAGGTATCCTCCCACTAGCCAAGAAATTGGCTATTTGTTGGTACCATGGCCCTTGAGAAGATGAAAGGAGGAAGAGTTGTTCATGCGGCATGGTCTCCTTGATTAACCTTGTCTTGTCAAAGGGGTGATCAATCCGGGAGAGATGATCAACTGCGCCATTTTCTACTCCCTTCTTATCCACCATCTCGATATCGAACTCTTGCAGCAATAGAATCCATCTTATCAACCTCAGCTTCGAATCCTTCTTAGACATGAGATATTTGAGCGTGGCATGATCCGTATAAATCACAACTTTGTTTTACAGAAGATAGGAGCGGAATTTGTCCAGAGCAAAGATGACGGTGAGCAACTCTTTTTCAGTAGTGGTGTAGTTTCCTTTTGCGTCATCAAGAGTCTTGCTCGCATAGTAGATGGCATGAGGAATTCGGCCAATCCTTTGGCCCAGCACAACCCCCACTACCATATCAGATGCATCATTCATGATCTCAAATGGCAAAGAGAAGTCGGGGGGATGCTTGATCGGAGCAGAAATGAGATTTTCTTTCAAGTGATTAAAGGCTTAAATGCATTTGTCATCAAACTGAAACATGACATCTTTTTCAAGCAGGTGGCACAACGGTCTTGAAATTTTTCTGAAGTCTTTAATAAAACGGAGGTAGAAACCAACATGTCCCAAGAAAGATCGGACATGTCTTACGGTGGAAGGAATGGAGAGGGTAGATATGGGGCCCACTTTGGCCT
Organism: Alisma plantago-aquatica; assembly: GCA_963693085.1. Taxonomy (NCBI): domain Eukaryota; kingdom Viridiplantae; phylum Streptophyta; class Magnoliopsida; order Alismatales; family Alismataceae; genus Alisma; species Alisma plantago-aquatica. The sequence goes on along the minus strand of OY856413.1, from coordinate 1,147,044,875 downwards.
TGTCAACTTCAATCCCATCTTTAGAGACTCGGTGGCCTAGAACGATGCCTTCGGGCACCATGAAGTGGCTTTTCTCCCAAGATAGAAAGAGTCGAACTTTCACGCATCTCTCGAGGACGGCAACCAAGTGTAACAAGCATTCATCAAAAGTCTTTCAGAAAATTGAGAAATCATCCATGAATACTTCCAAGGATGAATCAAGCATATCTGCGAAGATTAATGTAACACACGTCTGAAATGTGGACGGGGCATTACAACCCGAATAGAATTCTTTGATAAGCAAATGTTCCAGTCGGGTAGGTGAATGTTGTCTTCTCTTGATCGGCGGGCTGTACGGCGATCTGAAAGTATCCAGAATACCCATCAAGGAAATAATAGAAACTCTACCCAGCCAGTCTCTCTAGAATTTGATCAAGGAATGGGAAGGGATAGTGGTCTTTCTTCGTCTTCTCATTGAGTTTTCGATAGTCCACACACATACTCCACTTAGATTGTTCTCTCACTAGAATTAGTTCCCCATCTACGTTCTCAGCAACAGTAATTCTGCCCTTCTTGGGCACAACTTGTATGGGGCTCACCCATGTGCTGTCAGAAATAGGATAGATGATTCCAGCATCAAGAAACTTTACTACTTCTTGAGTCACCACCTCTTTCAACTTTGGGTTCAATTGCCTTTGCATTTGGCAGGTTGGTCTTGCATCCTCCTCAAGATATATTCGGTGCACACAAATGGAGGGATCGATACCTCTCAAATCAGCTATGGACCATCCAATTTCTTGGATGTTCTTCTTCAAAACCTTAATTAAAGCCTCCTCTTATTCGGGCGAGAGTATGGATGAAATGATCACCGGGAGGGTGTCATTCGCCCCTAGAAAAGCATATTTCAAACCTTCAGGAAGAGATTTCATCTCAAGTGTAGGGGGTTCTTCAAGAGAGTTCTTTAGTGGCTCAGAGATGGAAGGGAGATCCTCGCTCGCAGCCACTAAGGCTAGCTCATTCTCTTCATCATCTTCCTCATCATCATCTGGAAACTCAACTATCAGTTCCGGTCCTCTACCTTGAGTGGTAGTTTGGCGGGACGTACCAAGCTTTCTGGCGCCGTTGCCGGGATGGGATTTTGCTTTCAAAATTTATAAACCTAAACCGACTACCTACGTCTACTAAAACACTACACCCGCAAGCGCACGAGGTCGTGTCGTAGTATAGGAAGGTGGCAAGCACAGGGTCGATCCACAGAGATAGAGGGGGCACTAGAGTTAGACGGTGTGTGCTATGTTCCTTTTGCGGGGCTTAGGGTTTTAGGGTTTTAAAAGGTTTGATTGTTTGATTACGCTAATGAGCAAGTAAGAAATTCAAGATGGAAACTAAGTTATGCAAGAGCAAGAAAAGTAGTAAGTTAAGTTAACAAACTAACTAAGTAAGAGCAAGAAGAGATAGTCCGGCCATAGTAGCCTGGGTGGTAAGAGCTCGGTAAGTCCCAATGAAGGACCTGGGTTCGAACCTCACTGAAGGCACTTTGTGAACGACAACTCACACTGATTAGGCACAGGATGGGGTGATCGGACCACACCCTCTCATGCCTCGAGAGTTTACCATGTCGGCTTCGCCCGGGGTGGGTTCTCTTGGTCATAAAAAAAAAGAGCAAGAAGAGCTAGACTACTATAGTAAGGCAAGAAGCAATTAAGAACTAAAACTAACCACTAGCAAGAGCAAGAGCCTAAGTTAACACTAATGAGAAAAACTAAGCAATTGACTAAGTTAGACTAAAGCAATTGGACTAAACTAGTATTAACAAGCAAACTAAGCAATTAGGGTTTTAAGCAAGGTGATTAAGGCAGGTGGGCTGTTTGGGGAATGTAACTTTGATATTAGTTGAGGGAAGATCATTAAACATGCATGGTTCTCAATTCATATCTAGATTACCAAACCAAACAATAAGGTCAATTCCATTAGAACATACCCTATACTACTAGTAGAAGACTAGGGTTAGGTGTAATTCTAATGAGATTAACCAAATCTAGGTTTCTAGGGTAAGTGATAGTGAGCATTTGAGGGTTGAGGGTAGAGATGGGAGTAGAGATGAGGGTATTTGACCTCATGCCACTACCCACTCTAGCCTTTAGAAGGCCCTAGGAAATTGCATCACTCTCACTTACACTAGCTACTTAAATATCACACTCACTTGTAGAAGGATGAATGTGTATGTAGGAACAAAGGGGGCTAGATAGGGATCCACTAATTGGACCTAGGAGCCATTCCTAAGATTGCCACATACACCCCAATTCCTCCTAGAAACTAAGTGTCATCAAAAACCTCAAAACAAGCAATTCATACAAGAAGCACAAACCACATGCAATAAGATAGGAAAAGAGATAGAAGCAAGAAGTAACCATCATAGATATGAATTAAGTTCATTACAAGAAATTATCCCCCAACATGGTATCAAAGTTACATTTAAATTCCAAACAGCCCACCACAAGGGGCTTAGCTAGACATGATCAAGAAAACAAGAAAGGAAAGGGGTAGAAGAAGTAGGGACTCCATGAAGCTTGATGTAGAAGCCTCCTTCTTCACCTCCAAGCTTGCTGTAGACGTCCTCCCTCCTCCAAGGGTGCAGGGGTGCATGAAATGGTAGGGGATTATGGATGAAAACCTAGGGAACTAGGTTTCCATGGTGGAATGGGGTGGAAATGGTGGATGATGAGCCCAAAATACAAGGAGATTGCACAAAGAGCTTAAGGGTGGAGAGTGGAGGCTAAGAACAGCTAGGGGGCGTCTAACCTAGTGCTATGGCCACCACCCAGGTATATATAGGTGGTAGTGGATGTATTAGGGTAACTAGGGGAAGTTTAGGAAAAGCAGTGAAAATGTTGTGTAGGGTCGGTGATCACCACGGTCATGGTGGGTGTGCCACGGCCATGGTGAGGGTAGTGGGGAACGTCTGTGGAGGGGGGTGAATATGGTTGTGGTATGCTGAGGGTGGTAGAAATGCTAAGTGTGGAAATGGCCACGGCCGTGGCGGAGTGCCACGGTCGTGGTGGGTAACATGCACCACGGCCGTATTGCGGAACACGGACATATTGGAGAAGGTGGAGGTGATCATGGGAGGATCCACGATCATCTTTATCATCTTCATCCACGGTCGTGGCAACTTGGCCATGGTCGTGGTGACGTGGAGGAAATCCCTATTAAAAGCTCACTTCTTGATCAATAAATGCACGACCGTGGGAGGAGCCCACGACCATTTTCTCTTCTCGAGGCCACGACCGTGCTGATGGCCAGGGTCGTGGATGGGAGGCCACAGTCGTGGGTGATCTATACAAATCCCTATTGAAACTATTGGATCTTGGCAATAAACGCACGACCGTGGCATTGTGGCCACGACCATGGTGAGGCTTGGATGACTTGATTTCACTTCTGACTTTGTCATTTTCGGATGTCTTTGCTTGGGGATGATTCTTGGCAACTGGAGGTAGGTTGAGGGAGACTTTGGGGCCTTCTTTGGGTCCCTCCTTGAGTGGGGGAACCCTTGAACTCCCTCTCTCTCTCTTCCATCTAAGCATGGTCCAAGTACCTGAAAAATAGTGCAAAGAACATCCATAAGCATATTTGCAATGATAATCATATTGGGGAAAAAGACTTGTAATCTAACATGTTTAGATGCAACTTAAGTACAAAATGGCATAGGATGGAGCCCTAAAATAGGGATACATCAGTCAACTCCTAAGTTGACCAACCATGGTGCTATGTCAAGGAGGAAGGAGGATTGGGGGTTGAAGATGAGCAAGGAAGAAAAGACTTCCTTACCCCCAGCGGTTGTGAAGAATAACATGGGCAAAAGTGTACAAGAGTGTGGCTCAAAGACCCTGCTCATGAGGGGTGCACCGTGACATGGTGAGGTTCTAATTACAGAAGTCAATCCATGTGGAAAAGGAAAAAGGAAGCCACAAGGCTAACGTGGAAGCCAACGATTAGCTGAAAGGTAATTAAATTATAAAATTCATAGCTTATGATTGGTAACCTGGATTAAGACATGTTATATATGAAAACTAATCAGAAAAATCCATGGAATTCAATAAAAATAGTTTAGAGCCTTAATCTAATCATAGTTTCAAAAGTACTTATAGTTTCTATCTTTAATGCTTTCATAACTAAGAAAACCCTAATTTGATGTTCTATGAAATTGAGAAGAGTAATATGGATGATCTATGAGCATATTAAATTGTTGTTAATAAAAAGATATTTTGATGTCTAAATAGATAATCCATGTGCTTAATAGCTTAATTTAGTGTTTGATATGTTAATGTGCATTAGTGGTCTTAGAAACCCTAATCTAGGTGTTAATGGTTTCAAATGAGATATATTTTGAGATTCCTTATATAAAAGTGATATTAAGTTCATCCCAAGACAAATTGATGAAAAGAAGGCTTTAATGTGAATAATTGGATAATAAGGGTTTTGGAACCTATCTTGGCTGTTTTAGGGTTTTGTGGACATAAAAGAGTAAAGTTATAATTAGATCTAAAAGAACTCTAATGAAACCTTAATTCAGACTAGAAACCCTAGGAAGTAATCTCAAGTCACTAAAGTAAGTTCTTGATGAGTATGTAGTAAATAGGTTGTACATGTTTTTCATGATTCTACTCTATTGTGTGATTGGCTTGATTGATTGCTTGGATTTCCTGATTGGATTGGATTGTGCTTATTGCTTGTGAGATCTCCAAATCAGGTATGTGGTTACTTATGAGTATTCGGTTTAGTTTCCCGATGTTTCTCGATGTTTTATCGATTGAATGGAAATAAACTACTTGGAGGATTTTTTTTCTACAATCTTTAAAGTGAATATGATTGTCACAATTTAAATATATATGATTTTCCCGAACCCACACCATCTTTGGATGTACGATGAGAGACCAAGCCCCGAAGGGAAGGTCTTAAGTGGTCAAGCACAGGAGGGAAGACCACTGGGCACCCAGAGAGGTGAACCCAAGTACCAAGCTCAGGATGGAGAAGGTAGCCTTAAAGTCCATTGCAAGGACTAAAACCTAAGATAGGGTATCCCAGAGTATGCTTAAAACTCATTGTAAAGTCATATTTAAATTGTAATCTTGCATTGTTAACAACTACTTGATATGATTATCTTGTTAGAACTTATGTGTAATATTTTGGTTGTCACCACATACCAGTATATTCATTTATACTGACCAACATTTTGTTTGTCGGCATTTTAGGATTATCTAAAATTGGACAAATAGTAAAGTGGAACTTGTGAAGATTAAAGTTAATTCATAAAGGAGGATCTAGATATATAGACTTCTACAGTGGGTAGAAGTTCCAGATTCCTACTTTTGAAAGGTATGCGATAAGTAACATTTTTATGCCTATTTTATGTTTAGTTTCTAGTATAATTTATTAATTATTTTGATTATTTGCAAAACCATTGATCCTATTTTTGGGATAACACCTCTGACTTCTTGGTCTTTCTTAATTGAGGGTTACTGGGAAGAGGGGTCATTACAGTTGGTATTAGAGCATGGTTTTCCATTTAATCTGTAATAATTATTAAATTTTACAAACTCTTTAGAACCCAAGGGATTTATTAGATGATTTTACAATTATGGAGGTCTCTAGAAAAGGATCACAATTTGGGGGCTGGCAAGGTTTTCCTCCACCCCGCTAGTCAGTCTATGAGGACTCTCGGATTCTGTGTTACTGCCTGGTTGAAATTGGTGGATTTGACTCAAAATAAGATACCTCTAGGTCTTCTCTCATCTTCCTTTGTCCCTTCTCTACCCCATTCATTAGATAACTTTAAGATATTAGGGTTTCTCTCTCTCCACCACCCTCTTGAGTTCAGGGTAAGTATAATAAGGATTAAAGAATCCTCCACCAAATAATAAAAAGCACGTAAGACGATGTCATGGACATAAGTTTTGATAATTAGAAATTCAGACTGAGTTTAGTTACATGCTTAGGTTGCATAGAATGTGTTTTTGTACCCTTGGTTTCCCCTCAGGAGAATACTGATGTTAGACCATCTGGTAGGAAGATGAGGAGCAAGATTTAGTCTTAGAGGAAGAAGCCTCTAGGAAGAGGAAGAGACTTGACACATCCTCCAAGGAGGATGCTCAACCCAAAACTTTAAGTGGTGGATAGAGAAAAAGAATACACGATGAGTTGGATATCATAGTGGACCATGCATGCATGTATGTGGGTTTGGCATGCATGCTTTATGTAAAGGTTTTGAGTACACATGAGAAACATGAACTATGTGTGGTTGTCTATCCTCTAGTGCCTTTGGTGACCCAACCTTGGGTGGGTCGTTGTTAGGGGTGGGGGATAGATCCCTCATTGAGAAGGTTAGAGGTGACCATATAGGAACCCTAACAGATATATATGAGTAAGAAGAGAGTGGCAACAAGGTTGGTAGCAGGTTGAGACCTAGGCCAAAGGAGTTATGCCTCATAGTTCATGAGATGATCATACATAGCTTTAGATTATTTTGTCCAGACAGAGGTCTGGATAGTATGTTTCACCCAGGTAGGTGTAGACATGTATCCTTAAGAGCTTGACCCATCTTCTAAGAGAGAACCTCCAGTGGTTGGACCAGTTGTAGGGTTAGCTCTAGAGAGAGGGAAAAACTCGATGAAGAAGGTTGGAGATCCGGTCTACTAGATATAAGGAATCATGAGAAGTTGGGTATGATATGGCCTAGAATGGACGACCCTAAGTTGATGTATGTGGTTGCCTCATGACTGATCCTTAGAGGCTTTTCGTACCTTGGTTGCCTTAGAGGAATCAAACCCTAGAAAGAGAAAGGATGCTTCTTGAACCAATGTATAGATTTTATAGGATCTTACCTTTTAGGTGTAGGAAGAGAGCTCCTTAGACCCTGGAGAGGTATGGTAACAAGTTGAAATGTCTCACCCCTAGTTGGTTGTCCTTGTGCAGGGCTCTAAGGGTTGTTCACGAGGAATGATGTTAGGATGCTTATGCCCTACCTTGTATAAGTTCAGTTCATGGTGGAACAGTTGAACATGGTCTTAGATAGTTGATGCATATGAGGTAAACCTGGGGTTCCTGGACCGAATAAGGGAAGTAGTAGTACCTAGTGCACTTGATGCTCACGAGGCTATTTAAGTTCCTAAGGATTTGAGTATGGCACCCCACTCATGTATTAGAGAAAAAGGAAACCCCACTTGAACTAAGGCATAGGTTTGATGAAACCCTCACACATGTTAGTGATATAGCATGTATGAGATTAGTACAACCTTGAGGAAATATGAATAGGTATGACATACCAAGGGACTTAGAGTGTTCTAATAAGTTGTCTTCTTGCTAGCTATGTACATAAGTAGCATGATAGGGATAAGCATGCCCATGATGATGTAAACCTTGGAAGTAAGGATGTTCGTGATCTTTGTTACTATCAAGAGATAGTTTTCTCCCATCCTGGGAAGGGACCCTTCATATAGGGTGAGTACCAACTTTTGTTTAGGTTCAAGGTAACCTAAAGAGGTCACTTATAAGATCTTTATGAGATAAGTGTAAGAGCATATAAAGTGAGCATGAATCTATATACCCATGTGTGACCATCTCTAAGGGTCATAGGGATATGTTGCCATACAAGTAACCTATATGGGGCCAGACTGAGATAGGTAGGTCACCATGATTCCTATGAGGGATAACCATGAATGCCCAGAGAGATGATGGAGATTTGGGTATGGATTCAAGATCGAGATGTACCATGAAAGGATCCTAAGTCAATATTGAGGTCAGGTAGGGATAAGACCGATAGGAGTAGGAGTTGTTTGCTCCCTAGATGCACAAGAACATAGGGTTAGGAGGTAACAACTATCTTTGCTAAAGGTCATGGGTTAGGAGGTTTACCACCTTCATGAGTTCATGTGCGCAAGGGGTAAATGAGGGAGGCACTCCCTGGATGCATAAGGGAAGAGGGATCACTCTAAAAGTACTGACATGTTAGAGAACTTGATGAGATGACAAAGGATCGAACATAGGAGTGATGATGAGACCCAAGAGTGTTTGGGTAAAAGCCTTTCCATGGATATAAATATAAATTTGAGATATTCATGGTGTGGATACATGTGAAGTTTGTTTCAACTTAGACTGGAAAGCATAATGGTGAGGTGTGATGCACCATCTTTACTCCTAGACTGGTATGAATTCTATATTTAGACTGTAGCCAAATGCTTGTTTCATCTTGTTATGGGTGTGAGAGATAGGACAAAACACATGCCATATGTTATAGGTAAAGGTGTTATGAGTTGAAACATTGCTATGATGTTGGAGGAGAGAGAAAGTACCACATCCTTTTGAGAGTACGTTCAATAGTTGGTTTGAAAGCACAAAGATAACAAGGTAATATGAGGACGTACCTCTCTGGAAGTAGTTTGGAATCTATGAGTCATAAGTTTAGGTTTGATGACCGAGATGATGGATGTAAGAGCTCAAAGTTTTCTTGACTCAGATAGACCTAAACCTAAGACATGGATGGTGAGTGGAGTATATGAAGGTTTATGTTTTCACCGTCACCTAGCACGTAAGGAAATTAATGTGGAAACATATACTCCTAGATGAGACACAACTCAGGTGTATAGTTGCCTTGTCTATCCGATAGAGAAATCTAAAAGAGGTTGCCAGGTGAACCCTGTGATCATTAGAAGACTAGACCTATGTGGTTAACATTCAGATACAACTAGACACATTGGTCAAGTTTGTGGTTGCCCATTTAGAAAGCCCATATCATGATGAGATAAAAGGACTGTTATAAGAACCTCAGATACACCTCTCAAGAGAAGAAGGTGGTGAAACCCGCTACAAGAGTGTTTTAGGGTTTCTAAGGAGTAAACCTTGAGGAATCATGTCATGCAAGGAGCTCATGATTTTAAAGTACAACATACATCGTGGTACTACCAAGATGGTTAAGGTTTGCAGTGGAATCTGGAAGAAGGATATAGAGTTGCATGTGGCCAGTTATCATACATACCAGAGGGTGAAGGTCGAACACCAGCAACCCAGTGAGTTTCTATAGATAATGAGGACTCCCTGAGAGGGAATGGGAGTCGATCACCATGGACTGTGTGGTGGGTCTCCCCGGATGAAGAGAGGTCATGATGCAATATGGGTTATGGTAGATCTCCTTACCAAGACGACACATTCCGGAATGACAAGATCTGGTGGAACCATTTTTTTGAGAGAGATGGTTCGACTACATAATGATCTGAGTTTGATATCTTGATCATGACCTCAAGTACAATTCCAAGTGGTGGAAGTAGGCACACGAAGAAGTCAATGTCAGACTGAAGTTTAGTACAACATATTACCCCCGAATGATGGACAATCAAGAGAGTATGATCCAAACTTTAGAGGGTTTGATGAGAGCATGTGTGCTCATTCAGGGTGATACATGGGAGTAGTTCCTACCCCTAGCAGAGTTTGCTTGTTATGATAGCCACCATAGCTAGTATCAGGATGTAAGAAGCTGTGTAAGGGAGGCCATGTCAGTTACTACTTCATTAGGATGATGTTGGTGAAAGGACCTTGGGAAGGTCAATGAGACCACAATGTATGAAGATGAAGTTGCTTTGATCAAGTAATGGCTAAGAAAGCCCAGGATTGATAGGATTCATGAGCGGATGTGAAGTAGACTGACATGTAGTACACTGTGGGTCAACATTTGTATGAAAACCTGACCCCTTCAAGCTATAGATAAGAAAGATGAGTCTCTGATACCTAGGTCCATTTGATATGGATTGGTGGAGTTGCTTATGTTTAGCCTTACCCCTCAGGATAATATGATGTAGGATGTGTTCTACGTGCCTGATCTAAAGCACTGTGTGATGTACCTGAGCCATGTACTAAGCATTGAACCTAGTAAGCTGCAAGGGAGGCTGGCATATCCTGAGTCACCTGTGACGATTCTAGATACCAAAGGTGAAAGATCTTAGATGTAAGAATATATGACGATAAAGGTCTTTGGAAGCACCATGGAGAGGATGAGGCCACATGGGAGCTGATGATGGACATGGAATAGTGTTATCCTAATTGTTTGTATGATTGGTGGAATTTTGAGGGCAAAATTTCTATAAGAGGGGAAGGATGTTACAACCATAATTATTGGGTTCATATGGTTGCAAATGCAATTTCCCCAATAAATGTATGATTATGGGAATTGTATGATCTATGTGTATTGAATGAATTTCCCTTGCAATATTTCCCGTATGGATGTGATTTCATAGATCATGATATGTTAATGAGTCCAATATGATTAAAAGAAAAAGAAGAAATCAAAATAATGCGTCTTTAAGAAGGAAATTTGAGATAATGATGAAAATATGAGAAATATGTGGAAATATGTATGATTGAATCATCATGGATGAGATTTCAAATCCACAAGGTTTCTAATGGTAAAAGGAATCCAAATAATGAGAATAAAGAGTAAGAGAGAGAAAATATGTATAAAATATACCTTTTTAAGAGATAGCTTATGTATGAAGAAAACTCTCTCATAATCTCAAATTTGGGAGTCAAACGTTGTACACATGAAGTTTAAGTCATTATGGACTTTGCTTTAAAATTTGGGAACAATTGGATGAAAGAGGAGAGAGTTATGTAATTCATAAGTTTTCTTAAAGTGAAGGGATAGCTAATATTTTAATGTGATTTGTCACATTTGAAATAAAACTAGGAAACCTTGGACCCGACCCAGGTAGGTGTCACATCTCACGACGACCATTTGATGTTGATCGGACGATCCTAAGATTGTCGTCTACCTTGAATTGGAAGAGGAAAACTAAGAACACTGGTTAGTAGCCATCCAGAGCAAAAATATTGTGAACTAAGGCATAACTATTTTAGGAAACATGTCCAATGGAATTATGAGACCAGTCTAAGTTGGTCTACCCCAAGATTCGCAAGATTTCCAAGCCTACAGGTGTTTTACCCAAACCAAGAACCTATGGCTTCTCGGTCACCTAAGTTAGACCTATATATATATGGGTCCCTGGACCCCTTTGAGGCTGTGATTGGCTTCTTTGGGTTTGGCTGAGTGCCGCAAGTCATCTTGCGCTAGCGATGTTTCTAATACCCCATCTTTTCATCCCTGTCGTTGAGGAGACCGCTGTAGGTAGAGCTTCTCCACCCAGCCAACACCTACCACCACTCACCCACTTGAGGGTGTGGTTGGGTTCAGTGGGGAAGGTCAAAGGTGAGGGACCTTGTGCGGATGAGAGAGGTGGCCTGTAGATGGAAGTCAACTCCCAAGTTGACCAGCCATGGCGTTGTGTTGAGGAGGAAGGAGGATCGGGGGTTGAATATGAGAAAGGAAGAAAATACTTCCTTACCCTCAGTGGTTGTGAAGGAGAACAGGGGCAAAAGTGTACAAGCTTGTGGCTTGAAGACCCTACTCATGAGGGCCACACCATGACATGGTGATGATCTATTCACCGAAGCCAGTCTGCATGGAAAAGGAAAAAGGGAGCCACAAGGCTGACATGGCAGCCAACGATTGGCTGAAAGGTAATTAAATTGCAAAATTCATAGCTTACGATTGACATCTCATATTAATACATGTACATATGAAAATTGATTAAAAATATCCATGCAATTCAATAACAAATGTTTTTTAGCCTAAATTTGATCATAGTTCGAAAAACACCTAAAGTTGCTATCCTTAATTCTTTTATAACTAAATAGACCCTAATTTGATGTTCTATTAAATTGAGAAGAGTAATATGGATGATCTATGAGCATATTAACTTGTTGTTAATAAAAAAGATGTTTTGATGTCTAAATAGATAATCCATGTTCTTAATAGCTTAATTTAGGGTTTGATATGTTAATGTGCATTAATGGGCTTAGAAACCCTAATCTAGGTGTTAATGGTTTCTAATGAGATATATTTTGAGATTCCCTGTATAAAAGTGATATTAAGTTAACCCTAAGACAAATTGATGAAAAGAAGTCTTTAATCTGAATAATTGGATAATAAAGGTTTTGGAACCTATCTTGGCTATTTTAGGGTTTTGTGGACATAAAAGAGGAAAGTTGTAATTAGATCTAAAAGAACCCTAATGAAACCTTAATGTAGATTAGAAACCATAGGAAGTGATCTCAAGTCAATAAGTAAGTTCTTAATGAGTTTGTAGTAAATAGGTTGTACATGTTTTTTAGGATTATGTTCTATCGTGTGATTGGCTTGATTGATTTCTTGGATTTCCTGATTGGATTGGATTGTGCTTATTACTTGCGAGATCTCCAAATCAAGTATGTGGTTATTTATGAGTACTCAATTTAGTTTTTTGGTGTTTCTCAATGTTTTATCGATTGAATGGAAATAAACTGCTTGGATGATTTTATTTTTATAATCTTTAAAGTGAATATGATTATCACAATTTAAATATATATATGACTTGCCCGAACCTACATACCATCTCTGGATGTATGATGAGAGACCAAGCCTGTTACAACCCCAACTTTTGGGTTCTTTGGTGAGAAATGTAATTTCTCATATTAAAGATATTGGAACCAATAATGCTATAATTTGTTTTGAATAAATGGATTTCGTTTACAATAGCCTTGGTGATTGTGTTGTGGGCTTTATTGTCTATTGGGCCCAATAATAAGGAAATCCAATTAATAAATGAATAATTGAGTTTTTGAGAAAAGAAAGGTGTGGAAACCTCTAGAAGGCAAAAGGACTTAATCCAAAGGTGTATTTTGTGCCACATGGGTTCCTTGGGTTCCAAGGAGTCCAAAGTTGCAAAGAAAAGCAATAAGAAAAGAACAGATTAATTAAGTATTTCTTTATTAAGAAAGAAATTGAAAACAGTGATAAAATGTGGAAAATGAATAAAAAGAGGTACAATTGAGTTATCCTTAGTGGAATTTCGTATCCCAAGGATTCCTAATGATAAAAAGAATACTAATGAGGAAAATAAAAGAGAAATAACTAGAAATTCTCAAAAAGAGATATTTTAATAAGAAATACACATGATAATGAAGAATAATGCAATTAGATGCATCTAGAAGGATAATCAGTATCCAATAAAAAGGATTTCGAATTATTAGAGTTTCTTGGGATCCAAGGAGTCCAAACGAATAAAGAGGAAAGAGAAAATACCTATAAAATAAAATAAGAGAATAATGTAATACATTATTAATGGATTATGTGGTATTGCTAGAAAGAAAGTAATTTCTATTAAAGGAAAATAGGATTTCGTGCATATGTATTGAAAAACAAGAAGTAAAGAGAATAGGCGAGAGGAATTTCAAATTCCTAAGATCTAATGAACAAAGTACACAAAGAAAGAGAAAAGAATTCTTGTAAAATAAGGAAATCCCTTTCCTATAAGGAGTAGCCTTGATTGCTTAGTGGGCAAGTGATCTGGGGCGTGGATACTCCCCTATTTAAAGGATAGACCATCCAGTTCAAGTTTGGAGAGAGATTCCACACAATTGTATCTCCCTTATTCTTGTTTCTTACACGCAAAACCCTAACGAAGGTGTAGAGCAACCCTGGAGCAAACCAGGGGCTGAGGAGTCATCTGGTTGGATGCAGGGTGCTTCCACATCAACCCTGGACTGCTCAGCTACCATCTCGACGTCCTTAGCTTCGCATAACATCCGCTTTTACACTGCAAGACCGGTTGTAGTTGCAGCAACGGTCGCATCCTTCTTCCTCTTAGGAGAGACCACTTTGGCGATAAGTTAGAGGCGCCCTAGGTGCGGAAGATGATGGCAGAGCTAGGGCAGCCATCGACGTCTATCCTCGAGCCTCAGGGTGGAAGGGAAGACCGTGGGAAGTAGTCGTTCGTGGCCTGGTCGCGACGGATCTCAAGGTTGAAGACGATCGAGAGCATTGGACAAGTTTACCCTCCGCGAGCGATAGAACCAACCTACTTAACTAGGGGCAAAACAGTCACTTCGAAATGTTTTAAAGCAAGCCGCCCCGCGTTGCATGGAAGGCGCCTACGTGGCAGCCCCCCATTGGCCCAAAATAGGTAATTTTACTAAAATCATATCTATTTATTCGTAGCTCAGATTAGCACACATAAAATATGAAAGTTTCTCAGAAAAATGAGGGGAATCCAATAAAAATATAATTGAAGCCTGATTCTTTTTCAATTCGAAAAGTAATGGAATTTATTAAATTTAATGTAATGGTAAGTAAGAAACCCTATTTTGATATGATTAATGTGTTTAGTAGGGTTTAAGTGATGGTTAAAGTTGATATTAACCTTTTAATCATAAAGAGATACATTAAGATCGAAAAAGATGAATTTTGCATGTAAATAGTTTAATTGAGAGTTCATGTGCATAAATAAGCTTTAATGGGCCTTGAAACCCTAATGTTGGTAATTAGGATTACTAATGGCTTTAATTACTCAATTTCATGTATAGAATTGAGTTTTCATGACTATAAGCTATTTTGACCGTTAAAGTTCCTAATTTTTGGATAAATACCCTAAATGTAGTAATTAGGGTTTTCTCATGAATAAAAGGAAGAATTAATGATAAATAACGTTCATATGAGTATTAGAGCATAATGAACTACAAATTGATGATAAACGAGTGTAATGAATTTGTCATGGATTAAAAAGGATAAAAATAGTAGCTTTGATGTAAAAGAAGCTTAATGAAATTAATTGATGGTTAATGGTGCCTTTAAATCTGAGAATAGGGTTATATGTCGTTAAGATAACCTTAATGTTGAAGTATAGATAAAATAATAAGGGTTTATGAATAATGGTATAAAATTAGGGTTTGAAATAGTAAAAGATGAAGGGAAACCCTAGTTGAAATAGAAACCCTAAAAGTGAATCCCTAGGAAGCGAGCTAGGTTTAATGGATCTTGATGACTTGAATAATAAAAAGGGAATTACGTGATTATTTCAGGATCTTGTTGAAAATGCTTGCTTATTTGGATTCTTATTTGCATGGATATTTCTGTTCAAATCGTCAGATCAAGTATGTGGTTAATTATGAATAACCGCCTTAGTTTCTCGAGGATTTTCTGGATGGTTAATCACATTGAATACAAATTATTAGTTTGGATGTTCATACTTGCAAACTATAAAGTCGCTATGATTATCACATTAATAATATAAGTATGGATTCTCGCACTTACATGCCACCCTGATGGATGATGCCAAAGGTCAGGCCCAGATGGGTAGACCAATGGACACCTTCAGTGGTGACCCCAGGCACCAAGCTCGGGAATGAGAAGGTGGCCTATGATATTGCATGACTAGTGGGCACCATGAGTGGTGATCCCCAGGCACCAAGCTCAGGATTGAGAAGGTGGCCTTAAGTCATTGGCAAAGGAAACCCTAAGGTGGGTATGCCAGGGTTAGGGCAAAAGTGGTGGAGAATGTCATACTGAAAAGTGAAAATTGGCTTGTTAATTAACTTGATTGTGATAATTAGATTTTTAGCCATATTTGCAAGATTTTGGTTGTTCCCACATACCACTATATTTCTATATACTGACTGACGTTTTATTTGTCGGTGTTTTAGGAACAACAATTGAAAGAACTAATAGTAAAGCGACACATTGTGGAAATAAGAACTAAAGTGCAAGGAGGATTAGATATAATAATTCAAGCTCTAGATAGATAGATTTCCAAAGTTTTCAAATGTAAGCAAAGTTTTAATTTTATACCAAATTCCAGTTAGTTAGTAGAATTTTATAGTTATTATTGATTATTTGTCGAACCTTTGATCTTGTTAATTGAATTACAGCTCTAACCTTCAGGTCTCCCTTAATTGGGGGTTTCTGGGAGGCGGGGTTGTTACAATTGGTATCAGAGCATAGGTTCCTCACTTAATCTTTAATAATTATTAAATTTTACAAATTCTGTAAAACCTAAGGGAGTTATTATAGGATTATCCGAAAGACAGAGGTGTCTAGAAAAGGATGACGATCGGGGGCTGGCAATATTTTCCTCCGCACCACTAGTCAGAATACAAGGACTCCCGGATCTTGTGACTTCCTGGTCAAAGTTTTAGGGTATGATTCGAAATAAGATACCTTTAGGACTCTCTCATCTTGTTCATCCCTTCTCAACTCAAATTCTGTTAAGGACCTTAAGGATTAGGGTTTCCTCTCTTCTCCTCACCCTCTTGAGGTATGTGTAAGGTTGATAAAGATTAAGGAATCCTCCACCAAATTAATAAAAAGCAGGTAAGTAAGATGTCATGGACTTAAGCTTAATAGAGTAAGCGTCAAGGAATAGATACATGCTTAGGTCGTATGACAGGAGTTGTCATTGCCCTCATGAGAGATCCAAAGATAGACCTCCTTGGTAGGAGGACGAGTAGAGAGAGTGAGTCTTGGAGGTAGAGATCTCCATTAAAGTAGAGACCTAGCACATCCTTTAAGGATGATATGATCCTTAACCCTAAGTGGAGGTTAGAAAGAGAGATGACATGGTAAGTTAGATGCCATGGTTGACTGGGTGTTTGGATGGACACACCTTGGGATGCCACACGAGCCATGAGAGGTTAGATGACCTAGTACCTTTGACGACCCAACCCTAGAAAGGGTCGTGCATGTTTGAGCGAAGGATAGCTCCTTCATGGATGAGGTTAGAGAAGATCGTATAGAACCCTATGGGCTTGTGCAAGTAGGGTATAACTTGCACCCAGAGTACGTCAGTAGTGCTGATAGTAGGATGAAATTCAGGACAAGGAATCGTGATGGATGTCTTACGAGATAAACATAAAGAGCTAAGGATAATCTTGAGCCAAATATGAGTTTAGCAAAGGCTTCACCCAGGTAGGGATATGCTGGTAAGCTAGATCCAACTTCATGTTGTGAGGCTGGATGTGGAATTAGATCTAGAGAGAGAATGCAGGACCCAAGAAAGAAGGTTGGAAGCTTAGATTCTAAGATATGAGGAATAATGGGGAGTTGAGGATGATGTAACCTACGTGGATGATAGTGGTTGCCTTATGCGTGACCCCTGGAGGTTGATGATATCTTGGTTATCTTTAAAGGAAACAAACCCTGGAGAGAGGATGATGCTTCTGGTACCTATGGTATAAGTAACTACTTGCTGAATGAGATAAAGAGTGCCTTAGACCCTGAGGAGGTTCAAGTAACATGTTTTGAGGTTTTATACCTAGTTGAATGCCCTTGAGGAAGACTCGACTCTGAGGTATTACTCATATGAAAGGATCATGGGAGTACATGACATACCTTAGACATGCTTGATTCGTGGTTAAGAGATTGAGCATGCGGTTGGATATACAAAGGAGAACCTAGGGTTCCTAGGCCTAAGAGGGGAAGCAGTGTATCTGATGCTCATGATTAGATTTGAGTCTCTATAGTTTCGAGCATGGTACTCCTCATGTATAGAGGTAAAGGGAAACCCCTTAAGTTAAGGGTATGATTGATGAACCCTTCATGACTAAGTTGATCTAATGTTGAGGAAAGAGATCAAGTATGACCTAGCATGGTTTAATAGGTGGTCTACTTATACCTGAGTAGCTGCTGGGTTAAGCATGCTCATGTGAATGTAAAACCTAAGGATGTTTGTGACCTTGTTGCCAAGAGTTGTAGTTTCCTCCCATCCTGGGAGAGGAACCCTTTGGTAAGGTGTGTACCAGTTTGTGGGTTTGTGGAAACCTACAGAGGTCTCGTAGGATCTTGAGAAGCTAAGTGAAAAGTACATGGTATGAGAATGAACCTGTAAACCCATAGATGACCATCTCTAAGTGCACGTGGATGTGTTACCATGGAGGTAACCGGTATGGGGCCTGACCAAGGTAGGCAGGTTGCTATGACCCCTATGAAGGGATGAAAGTTAGTCATGTATGCAGAGAGAGATGATGAAGGATTGGGTAAGGTTCTATGTTGGACATGTACTATAATAGAATCCTAAGTCTATGCTAGGGCCAGGTAGGGATAAGACCGATGGAAGAAGAAGTTGCCTAATTCCCTAGTTGCACATGACCATAGGGTCAGGAGGTAACAACTATCATTGTCCGAGGGCCATGGGTTAGGAGATTGATCACCTTCATGAACTCATGAGGCCCAAAGGGCAGATGAGTAGGGCACTCTTTGGATGCATAAGGAAGAGGGATGACCCCAAAAGTGTCGGCACCCTATAGACCTAGAGGAGATGACCAAGGATTGTGTTTGGACCAAGTAGGTTTGAGACTAGTTTTCCATGGAAGAAATGTTTATATCATGATGTTTGTGATGTAGAGACATAAGTTGCATGTTCAACTCAGATTTAAAGGTGTACTAGCAATGTGGGATTTACCATATCTACTCTTAGAATAGGAAGAACTTTGTATTTGGACTGCAGACAAATGCTTATTTCCTCTTGTTATGGGAGTGAGAGATAGGACAGTACGCGTGCCACACACCAAGGATAAGGATGGTGTGAGTTGAGACGTTGCTACAGAAAGGATATCATACCCTGGTGAAGTGAATGATACATGGATGGTCCGTAAACACAAAGAGAAGTAGTGTAGTAATCTTATGAGGATGTTTTATCAGGAGCTATTTTGAATTGACAAGTTAACCAAGGTCGAGTTCGATCACAGTGAGGATGAGCACAGAGCTTCTTGATGAAGATAGACTTAGAGTTTGAGTAGAGATGATAAGTATAATACATGGAGGTGTATGTTACCTAACATTTAAGGATAAGAAGTGGTAATGAATGCTCTGGTTGAGATCTAGCTTCCTAGTTTAGCTAGAGGCTAGAAGAAGTTGAGGTTGTTTGGCTAACCCTAAGTTTAGAAAGAAGATGTGTTTTGGCTAACACTCGGATGTAATAAGATATGTTGAACAAGTTAATGGTTGTTCTTTATGTAGTGAAAAGATGGTGATAGAACCTCAGATACACATCTTTATATAAGAAGGTAATAAAACCCTGATGAGAGTGGTTTAGGGTTTCTGAGGAATCGATCTTGAGGAATCGTGACATACATGAGATCATGGTTTTAAGATCACCATACATCGTGATACTATAAAGATAGTAAGTGACAGTGGCAGTCTAGATGCTTAAAACAAAGTTGCATGTAGCATGTGGCCATGCAAGCTAGGAGGCGAAGGATGAACACTAGTAACCCAGTACATGGATATAAAGTATAAAGAGTTCCCTAGAGGGAATGGGAGTTCTTCACTGTGAATGTTGTGACTCTCCCCTGGACCAAGGAAGGTCGAGATCCAATATGGGTTATGGTAGATCACCTTACCTAGATGACATAAGAAAGGAAGAGTACTGTCACGGGACAAATTCGGTTGAACTACTTAAGAAAGAAAGATGGTTCAACTACACCATGATGTGAGTTAAAATATTCTTGGGTATGACCAAGGTTCACCTCCATGGGGAGGAAGTGGATACATGAATAACTCAATGTCAGTACCGCCTATCACCCCTAACTAATGGACAACATGATCCAGACTAGAGGGTCTGATGAGAGCATGTGTGCTCATTCAGGGTGATACATAGAGACAGTTCTTAAGATGTGATGTTAACCACCATAGCCTTTATCGGGATGCAAGAAGTCTTATAGAGAGGTTGTGTCGGTCACCACTTCATTAAGATGATGTTGGTGAAGGAGGCCTCACGAAGGTCAGAAAAGAACCATAGTGTGTGTAGATGAAGTCGCTTTGATCATGCAATGGCCGAGAGAGAGCCCAGTGGTGACATGAGTCACGAGCTGATGTAAAGTAGACTGACATGTAGTTCACTGTCGGAGAATATGTGATGTGAAAATCCGACCCCTCTAAGATATAGCTGAGGAAGCTGAGTCCCTGATATATGGGTCCATTTGAGATGGATTGGTGCAGAGGGTGGTGTTTAGCCTTGCCCCTCAGGATAACATGATGTATAATGTGTTCTGTGAGTCCGATCTAGAGCACTATGTGAGGTATCCAAGCCATGTGTTGAGCCCTGAACCTATTCAGCTTTTGAGAGGTTGAAATGTCTTGAGTCACCTATGAGGGTATGATATACATGTTTGTTTGCTTGATGGAATTTTGAGGACAAAATTCTTATAAGAGGGGAAGGATGTTACAACCCCAACTTTTGGGTTCTTTGGTGAGAAATGTAATTTATCATATTAAAGATATTGGAACCAATAATGATATAATTTGTTTTGAATAAATGGATTTCGTTTACAATAGCCTTGGTGATTGTGTTGTGGGCTTTATTGGCTATTGGGCCCAATAACAAGGAAATCCAATTAATACATGAATAATTGAGTTTTTGAGAAAAGAAAGGTGTGGAAACCTCTAGAAGGCAAAATGACTTAATCCAAAGGAGAATTTCGTGCCACATGGGTTCCTTGGGTTCCAAGGAGTCCAAAGTTGCAAAGAAAAGAAATAAGAAAAGAATATATTAATTAAGTATTTCGTTATTAAGAAAGAAATTGAAAACAATGATAAAATGTGGAAAATGAGTAAAAAGAGGTACAATTGAGTTATCCTTAGTGGAATTTCGTATCCCAAGGATTCCTAATGATAAAATGAATAACAATGAGGAAAATAAAAGAGAAATAAAGAGAAATTCTCAAAAAGATATATTTTAATAAGAAATACACATGATAATGAAGAATAATGCATTTAGATGCATCTAGAAGGATAATGAGTATCCAATAAAAAGGATTTCGAATTATTAGAGTTTCTTGGGATCTAAGGAGTCCCAACGAATAAAGAGGAAAGATAAAATACCTATAAAAGAAAATAAGAGAATAATGTAATACATTATTAATGGATTATGTGGTATTGCTAGAAAGAAAGTAATTTCTATTAAAGGAAAATAGGATTTCATGCCTATGGATTGAAAAGAAATAAGTAAAGAGAATAGGTGAGAGGAATTTCAAATTCCTAAGATCTAATGAACAAAGTACACAAAGAAAGAGAGAAGAATTCTTGTAAAATAAGGAAATCCCTTTCCTATAAGGAGTAGCCTTGATTGCTTAGTGGGCAAGCGATGTGGGGCGTGGATACTCCCCTATTTAAAGGATAGACCCTCCAATTCAAGTCCAGAGAGAGATTCCACGCAACTATATCTCCCTTCTTCTTGTTTCTTGCACGCAAAACCCTAACGAAGGTGTAGAGCAACCCTGGAGCAAACCAGGGGTTGAGGAGTCATCTGGTTGGAGGCAAGCTGCTTCTACATCAACCCTGGACTGCTCAGCTACCATCTCGATGTCCTTAGCTTCGCGCAACATCCGCTGTTAAACTGAAAGACTGGTTGCAGTTGCAGCAACGGTTGCATCCTTCTTCCTCTTGGGAGAGACCACTTTGGTGGCACGTTAGAGGTACCCTAGGTGCGGCAGGCGATGGCGGAGCTAGGGCAGCCATCAGCGTCGATCCTCGAGCCTCAGAGTGGAAGGGCAGACCGCGGGAAGCAGCCGTTCGTGGCCTGGTCGCAGTGGATCTCAAGGTTGAAGATGATCGGGAGCATTGGACAAGTTAACCCTCCGCGAGTGGTAGAACCAACCTACTTAACTAGGGGCAAAACAGTCACTTCAAAACATTTTAAAGCAAGCAGCCCCACGTTGCATGGAAGGCGCCTACGTGGCAGCCCCCCATTGACCCAAAATAGGTAATTTTGCTAAAATCATATCTACTTATTTGTAGCTCAGATTAGTAGGTATAAAATATGAAAGTTACTCAGAAAAATGAGGGGAATCCATTAAAAATATAACTGAAGCCTGGTTCCTTTTTCAATTTGTAAATTAATGGAAGTTATTAACTTTAATGTAATGATAATTAAGAAACCCTATTTTGATATGATTAATGTGTTTAGTAGGGTTTAAGTGATGGTTAAAGTTGATATTAACCTGTTAATCATAAAGAGATACATTAAGATCGAAAAAGATGAATTTTGCACGTAAGTAGTTTAATTGAGAGTTCATGTGCATAAATAAGCTTTAATGGGCCTTGAAACCCTAATGTTGGTAATTAGGATTACTAATGGCTTTAATTACTCGATTTCATGTATAGAATTGAGTTTTCATTACTATAAGCTATTTTGAGCGTTAAAGTTCCTAATTTGTGGATAAATACCCTAAATGTAGTAATTAGGGTTTTCTCATGAATTAAAGGAAGAATTAATGATAAATAACATTCATATGAGTATTAGAGCATAACGAACTACAAATTGATGATAAACGAGTGTAATGAATTTGTCATGGATTAAAAAGGATAAAAATAGTAGATTTAATGTAAAAGAAGCTTAATGAAATCAATTGATGGTTAATGGTGCCTTTAAATTTGAGAATAGGGTTATATGTCGTTAAGATAACCTTAATTTTGAAGAATAGATAAAATAATAAGGGTTTATGAGTAATGGTATAAAATTAGGGTTTGAAATAGTAAAAGATGAAGGGAAACCCTAATTGCAATAGAAACCCTAAAAGTGAAACCCTAGGAAGCAAGTTAGGTTTAATGAATCTTGATGACATGAATAATAAAAAGGGAATTATGTGATTATTTCAAGATCTTGTTGAAAATGCTTGCTTGCTTGGTTCTTATTTGCATGGATATTTCTGTTCAAATTTTTAGATCAGGTATGTGGTTAATTATGAATAACCGCCTTAGTTTCTCGAGGATTTTCTGGATGGTTAATCACATTGAATGCAAATTATTAGTTTGGATGTTCATACTTGCAAACTATAAAGTCACTATAATTATCACATTAATAATATAAGTATGGATTCTCGCACTTACATGCCACCTTGATGAATGATGCCAAAGGTCAGGCCCAGATGGGTAGACCAATGGACACCTTGAGTGGTGACCCCAGGCACCAAGATCGGAAATGAGAAGGTGGCCTATGATATTGCATGACTAGTGGGCAGCATGAGTGGTGACCCCCAGGCACCAAGCTCGAGATTTAGAAGGTGGCCTTAATTCATTGGCAAAGGAAACCCTAAGGTGGGTATGCCAGGGTTAGGGCAAAAGCGGTGGAGAATGTCATACTGAAAAGTGTAAATTGGCTTGTTAATTAACTTGATTGTGATAATTAGATTGTTAGCCATATTTGCAAGATTTTGGTTGTTCCCACATAGAAGTATATTTTGATATACTGACCGATATTTTGTTTGTCGGCGTTTTAGGAACAACAATTGAAAGAATGAACAATAAAGTGACACATTGTGGAAATAAGAACTAAAGTGCAAGGAGGATTAGATACAATAATTCAAGCTCTGGATAGATAGATTTCCAAAGTTTTCAAAGGTAAGCAAAGTTTTAATTTTATACTAAATTCCAGTTACTTAGTAGAATTTCATAGTTATTATTGATTATTTGTTGAACCTTTGATACTGTTAACTGAATAACGGCTCTAACCTTCAGGTCTCTCTTAATTGGGGGTTACCGGGAGGTGGGGTCGTTACAAAGCCCCAAAGGGAAGGTCAGTAGTTGTCAAGCCCCGAAGGGAAGATCACTGGGCACCCAGAGAGGTGACCGCAGGTACCAAGCTCATAATGGAGAAGGTAGCCTTAAAGTCCCTTGCAAAGACTAAAACATAACAAAGGGTATCCCTGAGTATGAGTAAAAGTGGTTGGGAAGTCATATTGAAAATGTAATCTTGCATTGTTAATAACTACTTGATATGATTAGGTTGTTAGAACTTATGTTCAATATTTTGGTAGTCACCACATACTGGTATATTCATTTATACTGACTGACATTTTGTTTGTCGGCATTTTAGGATTATCTGAATTTAGAAAAATAGTAAAATGGAACTTGTGAAGATTAAAGTTAATTTATAAAAGAGGATTTAGATGGATAGACTTCTACAGTGGGTAGAAGTTCCAGATTCCTACTTTCGAAAGGTATGTTATAAGTAACATCTCTATGCCTGTTTTAAGTTTAATTTCTAGTAGAATTTATTAATTATTTTTTATTATTTGCAAAACCATTGATCCTATTTTTGGGATAACACCTGTGACTTCTTGGTCTTCCTTAATTGGGGGTTACCGGGAAGCGAGGTCGTTACAATCCCATCATTTTTTTTCTTAACCTCTACATGCCACCTAAAATTCTCTGCATCTCTCGTATTAGAAAACAAGCGTTGATGACGTGGTATTATAGGTAGATGCTACGTCACCTAGGCGGGAGAGCCAATTTTGGACTTCCCAAAAGTCATCATTTTATACCTTGACGCCCCACATTTTGGTCAATCTTTCAAATCGACGTAGTTCTTTTGAAATAATATACAATCATTCAGTCATGCAAGTATCTTCTTAGCCTTCAATTCCAATGGGAATAATATTTTATTTAACTCATATGTTGAGATTGGAAACTTGTTTCCTTCAGGAAGATTTTTTTTCAACAAAGACAACAATGATGTGAAATTTTTATCGCTCCATCTATTGTTAGCCTTCAGATTATACAATCTCAACACAATGCTCAACTTCATAAACTTAGTGCAACATGTGTCTAATGGTCTCTTAGCATCATGCACAATGTTCTTAAATAAGGAAGGTGGATCAATGTGCTCTTACCTAAAACTATCCAGAATCACATCAATGATGTCTATCAGAATTAGTTCGTTCACATATATGACATAAGTGACAATTTATTCTTTAACACAAGCACTGCTATCAACATCTACTAATATCAGGTTTGAAATCTCTCCATGTCAGTACCATTTTGTATAGCCTTATACAATTCCTTCACACATGACATGACTTTTGACTTTGTCACCAGTGCTGACTTTTAAGTGAAAAACACTAGAGGGGGGGGTGAATAGAGTTTTTAAAACAATTTTAACAATTATTTAACTCAAACAACCACAATTGAGATTAGAAGAAGGAGACAGGTGTTTAGAGTGGTTCCAACTTTAGCAAATACTAAAGTTGTCAGTCCACTACCCGGTTGCTTACCCAACCGGGATTTTGAAAGTATATTTTTTATTACCTTCTCAAGGATTTATACAAAATACAATACTTTCCTTTACACCCCTTGAACAGCCTTTACTTGAAGTAGGTGCACCAACTTGAGGTAGCCTTCTTGAAGTAACTCCAAGCTCCCCCTTGAAGTAGCCTTCCTCTCTAGAAGTAACCTCCCGTTGCACCAGCCTTCTGAAGTAGCTCAAGGTCACCTTCTTCACCAAGAAGATCTCCACCCTCTCCAATCCGCAGCCTCCAACCTAGGAGTAGCAAGGAGAGTACAAACAGTAATAGAGAACAAGAAAGGAAAAAGGAAATTACAACTTATCCTTTGTAGCCCAAGGCTTGATTTGCCTAGATCAAGCGTATAGATCTCCTAACCAAGTGTATGGACTTGTGATTGCAGTGGGTAGGAGATACTAGCCTATAGGACATGAATTTTGAGCTAAGGAAGGAAGTGTACAATTGTCACAATGCTCAAATTGCTTACAAACAGATTTCTCAAAGTATGCTCAAGGATTTCTCAAGTGTAACAAGTGAGTTTGAGTGTCCTATGGCTTGTCCTATTTATAGGAATGGTCTAAGGATGCTTAAGGACGTTCTAGACAACTTCTAGGGGTTTCTAAGTTCTTAACTAGCCGTTAGGTACAAGTTTGTTGCTTTAGCAACGGCTAATTAATTTACTCTGCAGTTGCTGTCAGAGTTCATCTCGGTCGAGGAATGGTCGACCGAGATACCTACTCGGTCAAAGTTTTGTCGACCGACAGGCTCTCTGGATCAAGTGATTTGCAACGTCTATCTCCAACTGCCAACTACCTTGTCAGTTGTGTCTAACGGCTACTTTGGATCTTTCTCGGTCGAGAAGATTGTCGACCGAGAGTGTCTCGGTCGAGGAGTTGGTCGACCGAGATTGATCCTGTTTCAATGTTTCAATTTAGGCACTAATTATATGTATGAGTGTGCAAATGTGATCCTATTTGAAGGGGATGACTTATCTAAATGTGGTGTTTAGCTAGGGAAGATCTAACGCTTGATTTACATGCATTCTAAGTACTTGTACATTATATATTTGTACAAGCTTTTTACAAGGTGATTACATTGCATGAAAATATAAATATGGAAGCATATGGATTTCCCTAGTACTTTGTCATCCGCCTTGTTCCTGCACACTCAAGTAGCTCGTTAGATCAATAAGAATGAAATGTTTGTCATAATCAAAACAAAGGGATTTATAGATGTCCATTTAGCCAACAATCTCCCCCTTTTTGAAGATGACAAACATTTCCAAAATATAAATAAAGGAAATATAAAACATATGAGTTTCATACCTGAAGATTTCCTTTTGTAGCCATTTTTATTTTTGCAAGTAAGTGCTGGCCAAGATGTTATGAAACTCATTTATATTTTTGATTTTATATTCTTTTCTCCCCCTTTGTCATTTCAAAAAGATATCCAAGTTGAATAATTTATAGTATTTCTCCCCCGTAATTTTATACTATACTCCCCCTTAGATAGATATCCCAAATAGAAGTTTGAATTCTTTGCAATAGATAGTCAATTTAGTCACAATTTTAAAGATTGCATTCTTTTTTATTTATTTTTATTTATTACTCCCCTTATTTTGGATGCTCTACTATGATAGTCTTATAATCCATATTTATAAGATTTCTCATATGCTTTTAGAAGAATATCCATTTTAACAAGTGAAGATAACCAATTTCATTAAAAACATGGAATGTATTACAAGCATGAAAAGATAATCAAATCATATAGAGATGACCCATTTATTACAATCATTCAAAGATGTCATTACAACTAATACAACTCCAAAACTCACTGGAAAGACTTAAGAATTACATCAATATCAGGGTCTTTCCCAAGAAACGGCTCAGCTCCATAATATCTAACCAAAGTTTGCCAATCCAGAGCACCTGTCTTGGTTAATGCATACGCTTCCAAGAAGGTAGGAACTCGATCAAATCGGAAGTTAGCAGCAATATCTTGCAGTTGCATGGATGAAAACTGAGTGTGCGTGAGATCCATAGATGATGGAGGTGGAGTTTGATAATAGTTGTAAGAAGGATTATATGGATTGAGCATGCCAGGATTTAAAGAATAAGGATATTCATCTGGTTGGTTTGGAGAAAGGGTTTGCATTCTTTGGTTTAGATAAGTCATGGCATGATGGTTATAATCTAGTTGTTTACTAAGATGATATTGTGACCCAGCAACATAGGTTAGGGTGTTTTGGATGGGATCATAGGGTAGGATGGTAGGAGGAGGTGGTGGTGGTATATTTTGGGTAGATGTCTCTCCTCCCGTCCTAGCCCTCTTATGACCGAAATCAATTCCCATTTTTTCTACAGTATTCTTACTTATTTTTTGTGGTCTACGCTCCCATGTATAACCCATATCCTCAATTTGTGTCTTAAGAAAATGTTGAGTAATTTGGCATACAAGATCAGCATATGGAGGATTGCCAGAAAACTCAAGCATGTTTTTAAGAATAATGCGGATAAAATTTGTGGGAATACGTTGGATAATGGCATAGATTAGACACATGTGAAAAATAGGAACTTCAGACTTATTTGCTCTAGGATGTATGTTTGTTGAAACAATAAGGTTTACAATCCTAGCTGTAGGTTTGAGATTGATAGCGTAGTATGTGCCCCTATCTTCGTGACAGGTTGTATTTGATTGAAAAATGGTTCTTTTGATGTCACTAAGACTAACGGTATGGTCATCTTGGGAAAATTGATTAAGTGGGTTTCCAGTGGTAAGGTCAAGGGTGTCTTGATATTCAACTAGGTCAATATTTAGCATGTCAAGGATATCTTCTTCAGTAAATCGAAAGCTATGCCCATTGACCATAGTATAGAAGAAGATGGTTTCATTTTCAGAGTGGGAGATGAGGTTAGCATAGAATTCATTCACTACCTTGGTGGAATAGGAAGGGAAAGAAGGGTTGATGAATTTTTTCAACTTTTGCACCTCAAAAAGGTCCTCCAAGTCGACGATGTTGAAGAAGTCCATAACTTCAACTGGTCGTCGTGGGAGAGGAGCTTTGTAGGAGAGCCGTAGATAGCGATCACCAGCATCTCCATCGACGAAGGCAATGTCGTTGATGATCGTCAATGGTGGAGTAGCTTCCCTTCCTTTCCTGCCGGCGACCTTCTTCTTCCCACGAGCAGATGATGAGGCCATTGCGGTGCTTGAAGGTGGAGAAGAAGCAAGGAAGTCTTGGGGATGAGGATGCTAAAGATTTGCACAAGAATGCACTAGAGAGAACCTATGGAAGCAAGAATATGAAAGTGTGAAGAAGTGACCCGTTTTTGGTCCCTTTTATAGCAATCCAGTGACTGGGTCGGTCGACAATTTGTCGACCGAGCGTCCGCAATGGTCATATTCCAGACGCGCCACTCGGCCATCCAACAGTCGACTTGCAACGGTCGGCCGTCAACGGTAACGGTCAGATTGCAACGATCATATCCCAACGGCTCATTCTCGGTCGAGCAATTGTCGACCGACACTGTCTCGGTCAAACAATTGTCGACCGGAAGTGTGTCTGATGTTAGGTCGGTCTAGATTCTGTCGGTCGAGAGAGGTGGGCTGACCGAGAGGTTTTCGGTCGAAGAATTCGTCGACCGACAGACTTACTGGGTACAAATTTTTTAAGCTGATTTTTAATGCAAATGATAGACTAAATTTGTAGAGCATATATATATTTTCTAAGGGAGTAATATTTTGTTTTATTATTGATAATATTGGGACAATTTTGTGATCATAAATTAATTGTGCTTTTAATCACAATAAAATGATATTCAATTAGTTATTGTGTCAAACTTATTTTAGGTCGAATTTGACTACGACCATAGCGCCCCTTGGTCAAATTTCATTTTAACCAAGAGGCAAATTTGCAGATTTTCAAATTGAATATATCGAGTATAATATCTGCATAAAATTTGATTAAGTAACAAGTTGAAGCATACTACTTAATATGATTCTTAAATGAAGGCACAATTAATATCTCAAGTCTTCAAAGATACTAATTTAGAGATTTTGTCTTAAGTGTTGCAAGCAATAGCATATAACTAATAAATCATTTTGCTTGCCGAATATATCATCATGGATCCATGCATACAATTATCATTATCTATGCGTACCAAATAGTGAAAGCATATCCACGATGTAATGATAACAGCATATAATGATAATTCCATCACATGATTTGTATATGGATAGACCAGAAAATACTTTAGGAAAAATCATGTGAAAATAGAAATTTTCTTTTCATTGAACTAAGCATAATTTTAGTTTAAACTTAAATCATTTAGGGAATAAACTAATATTAATCTCATTTAAATTTGCAGGGATGATTTTCAAAATATATCCAGTCATCAATCACAAATAGATAGCAATTTCATCAATTTTAAAAGAATTCAGCAATTTTGTAGCAGACTGGAGATCAGTGACATGCTCGGTCGACAATTTCTCGACCAATGGTCTCTCGGTCGACAGTCTTTCGACCGATAAGATTTCTGGAACTGTTAATTTCTTCCAAGTGAAACATAATTATGCAAGTTAAATATTTAGATAATTAAATTTATTTGTTATCCCATTGTGTTGAGTTGAGATAGACATAGAAATATGCAACTAAGGTCCTTGGTCATATCTCAACTTGATTCTGTTCATTTAGTTTGGAGGTTTTGGAACCCAAACTAACTCGACATCTTTTCTCTTGTAAGGGCATGAAAAAGAATAGTGACCAAGGCGCAAACAATAATGACAACATATCGAGTCAACCTCATATCTTTTTCTATGGTTGTGTTCTGTGTTGTCCTTGGGTGAAGATGTTCCTTTAGGTACATATATAGATTGATGGGTTTGTGACTTTCTCCAACTAGGTTGTTGATAGGATTTCCCTTTAGGCTGGTAACCTAGTCCTCTTCTCCCAATTTGATGATAGGAATTATCTAAGATTTGATCAAGAATGCCATTATTATTTAAACTACTAACTTTTTGTTGTAACTTGGCAATCTCATCCATTCTCTTCTTGATATCTAGTTTTGCTTGGTCTAGATTAGATGACAATGAGTTTCGTTCTTTGATAATAGTTTCATAATCTATATGGGTGCACAATATGGGTTGTTTTTGAAGATCGTTCACTTGAGTTTGCAAATTGATCTTCTCTAAAGAAAGTAGATTGCAATTTGCCTCTATAGATTTTATCCTACTATCATGATCTTCAATGATCTTTTTAAGATCTTCATTTTTGGAAGTCATAGAAAGAAGCTTAGCATGTAATTCATCATTTGCTTTAATAGATTTCTTTAATTTCTTCTTGCACTCAACATATTTCATATGTGTTTCTTCAAGACTAGCAACTAGTTCTTCTTTAGATAAATCAAAAAGACTTACCTCTTCTTCTTCTTCACTAGTTGTAGCAATAAGACAATCTTTGTGCTCATCTTCCTTCTTTAATCTCCATGGGCATCTAGTTGTTGTGTGGCTTGTTCCTAAGAACCAATTGCAACATGTTGTAGTTTTGTCCAAGCAGCACCTTTTGTTGTGATTGTAATCACCATTACCATCCATTCTTCAAGACCTAGTTAGGGTTCCTTGAAGCCTGCTCTGATACCAATTGAAAAATACTAGAGGGGGGGGGTGAATAGAGTTTTTAAAACAATTTTAACAATTATTTAACTCAAACAACCACAATTGAGATTAGAAGAAGGAGACAGGTGTTTAGAGTGGTTCCAACTTTAGCAAATACTAAAGTTGTCAGTCCACTACCTGGTTGCTTACCCAACCGGGATTTTGAAAGTATTTATTTTATTACCTTCTCAAGGATTTATACAAAATACAATACTTTCCTTTACACCCCTTGAACAACCTTCACTTGAAGTAGGTGCACCAACTTGAGGTGGCCTTCTTGAAGTAACTCCAAGCTCCCCCTTGAAGTAGCCTTCCTCTCTAGAAGTAACCTCCCGTTGCACCAGCCTTCTGAAGTAGCTCAAGGTCACCTTATTCACCAAGAAGATCTCCACCCTCTCCAAACCGCAGCCTCCAACCTAGGAGTAGCAAGGAGAGTACAAACAGTAATAGAGAACAAGAAAGGAAAAAGGAAATTACAACTTATCCTTTGTAGCCCAAGGCTTGATTTGCCTAGATCAAGCGTATAGATCTCCTAACCAAGTGTATGGACTTGTGATTGTAGTGGGTAGGAGATACTAGCCTATAGGACATGAATTTTGAGCTAAGGAAGGAAGTGTACAATTGTCACAATGCTCAAATTGCTTACAAACAGATTGCTCAAAGTATGCTCAAGGATTTCTCAAGTGTAACAAGTGAGTTTGAGTGTCCTATGGCTTGTCCTATTTATAGGAGTGGTCTAAGGATGCTTAAGGAAGTTCTAGACAACTTCTAGGGGTTTCTAAGTGCTTAACTAGCCGTTAGGTACAAGTTTGTTGCTTTAGCAATGACTAATTAATTTACTCTGCAGTTGCTGTCAGAGTTCATCTCGGTCGAGGAATGGTCGACCGAGATACCTACTCGGTCGAAGTTTTGTCGACCGACAGGCTCTCTGGATCAAGTGATTTGCAACGTCTATCTCCAACTGCCAACTACCTTGTCAGTTGTGTCTAACGGCTACTTTGGATCTTTCTCGGTCGAGAAGATTGTCGACCGAGAGTATCTCGGTCGAGGAGTTGGTCGACCGAGATTGATCCTGTTTCAATGTTTCAATTTAGGCACTAATTATATGTATGATTGTGCAAATGTGATCCTATTTGAAGGGGATGACTTATCTAAATGTGGTGTTTAGCTAGGGAAGATCTAACGCTTGATTTACATGCATTCTAAGTACTTGTACATTATATATTTGTACAAGATTTTTACAAGGCGATTACATTGCATGAAAATATAAATATGGAAGCATATGGATTTCCCTAGTACTTTGTCATCCGCCTTGATCCTGCACACTCAAGTAGCTCGTTAGATCAATAAGAATGAAATGTTTGTCATAATCAAAACAAAGGGATTTATAGATGTCCATTTAGCCAACATTAAGTTGTTAATGCAATGCTGACATGGACAATAGAACATATCTCCACGTTGTTTCCAATGTTCCTCTACCAATCTAACAAACTAATCAAGACTAGCAATAAACTCTGGGGTGTAGTGATTTGGAATAGAAATCCATGATCTATCCATTCTATGATCAAAGACAAAACAAGTATTAGGATTTAGGGTTTACATATTCAGTTAAGGATTTATAGATAGATTAGGGTTTATTGTTTTACATTTAGGGATAAGGGTTTAAAGATTAGGGTTTAAAGTTTAAAGATTAGGTTTTAGGGTTCAATAATGAATGTGTGTACCACCTATCCCATTCTTGAACACCTAATCTCACTAGTAAGTGTATAATGTGTATTCGGTTTTCAAGAAAATTTTGGCAGCATTTCCCACAATTCTCCAAGTACACCGATGTAGATGGGAAAATGTCCACCAACATATGTACTTAGAGAAAAATGGGGAAGTGCTAAAGAAACATCTTGAAAATCGAATATACATTATACACTTACATCCTAAGTAAGATTAAGTGTTCAAGAACGGTCCCAAACTGGGGACTATCCAATATTTACTCATTGTGAGTAAATCTTGGAAAGGGTTTCTAAACCAACATGTTGTCATTCTGATGCCTATGATCCTAGTTTCATCGTTCATATCCTAGGTTTTATGCAACAACATTTAATTCATTTTTTCATATTTCGTAGTCTAGGTGGCATATTCTATAACATTGATTTCAACATCTCCAATGTACATGCATGTTCATCATCAAGATAATCATTACACATAAATTATTCATGACCTAGAGAGGGAGAGATGACCTAAGATAAACTAGAAATTTAACTAACTAAGATATAGCAATCCTAATTAATACTAATCAATGTAAAAGGAATAAGTAACTAACCATAAAATAGTGATTCACACATATAAAAACTATATTTCCTATTTTCAAAATAATAAAATGTTTCTCATTCATATTGTTGTTTTCTGGTACATATATTTCCTCAATAATTAGGCATATTCAACTTTAAAACATGGGTTGAAGATTTGAAATTAAGATTACCTAGCAGGTGGGAAGTAGGTGAGGTGCAAGCCATGAAGCAAGTGAGGTGCAACCTATTTTGGAGGTTTACCTAGCAGTTAGGGAGGCTCTGACGGTGATGAGGGTAGCACTAGTAGAAGCTCCAAAGACCTAGGTGGTGCTGGCTAGCTTAGGCCCATGCTCCGTCGTCCTCCCAAGCTAGAAATACTAGCTCCTCCAGCGACTAGCAACAACAGCTCCTCCAGCATCCTCAAGCCCAAGATCCTGGCGGCGAGCAGCTCCTCATAAAAGCACAGTGAAAGCGATAACGACCAACAGATAAAGTGCGGAGGGACAATGTGGAGCACAGTGAGTGGAGGAAGTGCAACAACAGCATCAGTGACGAATTGAGCAACGACAATGGAATTGCCAGAGCCTAGGTAGAAATTACAATGAAACAAAGAATGGAAAGAAAGTTTGTTTTGCATGGGTGCTATTAAGTTACCCATATTCGTCGGTTGTTTTGAAAACCGATGACTAACTCCTAAATTTTTTTTCCTTTGGTTAGAGGTATAATCATCGGATTAGAAAATAAAACCGACGACTAAATACAAATTTAAACAAAAAAATTACCATCCGTCGATTATTTGAGGGACCAACGACTAACTCCTTAACCAAATAAAAAATGGACCCCGGATTAGGGCCATAATCGTCAGTTTAAAACGACACCAATGATATTGTTGTGAGATAGTTGTCGGTTACTAACGGTAAAACCAATGTTTATATACATATCTAAACAAAAAAAATTCATCTAGTGTCAGGACCATAGTCGTCCGTTTTCCAATAAAATCGACGACAACTGAGCGAATTGGGCGAAAAATATTTTTACGGGGATAGGACACGTAAACATATAGTTGTTGGTTTCTTCTACAAAACTGACGCTATAGACCCATCCCCTAAAAAGAAATTTGTCTCGCCAATGGGGATTAGTCGTCGGTTATTTGTTTGAGTCGACAAATAATGAGGAGATAAATTTTTACACGGGGACTTGGCGTGAAATATGTGTCGTCATTTATTACAAAAACCGACACAGAACTGAAATTTTTAGAGGTAAATTCTTTTCCCTGGAAAATTGTATTTCTCCAGTAATTTTAGATGTCGGTTTCTATGAAAAAAATCGACGTTAAAGTAAAAATGGTATCCGTGTATTTTCTAAATTGACAGGACTTCACATATTTGTTTAACCGACATCATTTTCCTTTGGTGTCGGTGTTTTGTGGGTAACCGATGCAATGAAAAGTGACGTTATATATCATTTCTGTACTAGTATTTAGTGCTTACGGAAACCCTTTGAGGGAAACTTGAGATACATATTTTGTCATACACTACATTAATGAGACCACAACCATAAAAAATGATTCCACCTAGACCTCAAGCTTTGATAGATACATCACAATTTAAAGGGTGACCTAATGGTCAGTTCTCTATCAAGGAAATTTACTGTCATCTAGGGCTGTAAATAATGCTGGTAGGATGCATGTATGATCACATCCGAAACCATGCCCTTTTAATATTAGTTGGTATGGGTATGAGTACAAATCCGAACCCTCATACAATACGGGTATACAATGCAGGTATAAGGGTATACATTTTTGCAAAAAATATTCTAACATTATAACACTATGTTTAGTAACAATATGTTAATAAGTATGCCATCAGCCATTAGAAAGATATGACGATTGCATGACATTCGTGTAGATGTGTCATTAAGTTTCGCATATGGGATGCGACATCAATTTTATTCCTAGTTTTCGCGTTCAACATGATCCATATGTGTAATCCGTGCCATCCATTGTTCAATCAAGGAAAGACATTTTGGTTTGATTCTATAATAGCTAAACAGATCGTGTTATTTATGCATTAGATTGGTAAAGAAAAGATAAAGAAAATGGACAAGGAAGAAAGTAGATCGATTTACAGGAAGCTCCATTACAAAATAAAAGAAGTTAATGTATTTGGTGGAGAAAGAAAATGAAGGGCGCAAGGCACAAAATTGGTACACTTTTTAAACCTTGAATGACACTCCGCAATTAGTTAATAAAAAAAGGCTCGGATCATCCAGTTTGGGATTTTGAAAACTGTTGGGCGGAGACCATGATTAAACCCAAGACTGGGATCTTGGAAGTCGTTGTGCAGATTCGGTCACATGGACGTCACGGGGATCAGGTCAACAAAAGGATGAGCATCGTCTGGATTAGGACATCGGTGGAATCAGGGCTCCGAGAGTCTGCAACGGGTAAAGCAGTCCGAGCACAGGTTGCTGGGAGGTGATGGCAGCACTAGCAACCGAAGGCGATAGGGTGTTGCGCTGCCACATGGAGATGTATACTATGAGGCTCTCCGAATCATGCGTGAAACGAAAGTGGTGAGGTCCTATTTGTTTGAAACAGAATGGTTAGGTCAGATTTAGTAGTGGTTAGATTATAGGAGAAGTCCTTTGGCCAATATATATATATATATATATATATATATATATATATATATATATATATATATATATATATATATATATATATATATATATATATATATATATGAGGTTAGGAAGTGTGTACTGGCTGATACATGTAACTTATATGTACCGGCCATTAAAATAGCACATGTGAAGTATATTGATAAATTCTAATCATATGGATTGATTCAACGCTACATATATATATTTATATATATATACACACACATACACAAAAATTTATATATTTAGTAATGCGGTGGTATTGCTGGTATGGGTACGGCCATAATCATTATTGTACCCACAAAAATACGGGTCTAAGAATAAGCGGGTAGACTGGTAAGCGGGAATGGAAAATTGTATCATTGATGGTCGGGTATGATTTTATGGATATATAGGTCTACCCGTACCATTTTCAGTCATGTTGTCCTCTCATCAATAGCGTCTGAACACCATTCATGATTTTTGGACTAGAAATGGAAGTTGCTCGTCCAATGTAAGAATGATTCTTGTAGTGAACTCTACATGTAGGTATGATGGTGAACAAAAATCAAGTTGGATGAAGTCTAACATGTAATGATTGATGTCCTAGGTATGATGCACAAGTCCAAAGCACAATGCATATACTAATGGACTATAAATTTGAGGTGGAATTTTGGAATGAAATGCATATGAGATGAGGCGGGGGAGTGTTGGGTTTTGAAGGATACCTTAGAGAGCTCGGACCCTCCCGTCTCCAGAGGTTTGCAGTCGATCTATGGAGGGAGGGACGTGGGTTGTGGAGGTGTGGAGGACATACAACTATGAGATGTCGCTGGATGGGCTTGGTGGCTCAGAGAAAGATGGCCACTGGTTCTTGGAGGCCCGCCCGCTTAGAGATGGAAACTAATGAGGACTTGGAGGCTAGTATGTTCAGAGATGATGATTGTGGAGGTGTGGAATCTCAGACAATAAGACCTTGGAGGCATGATACTCACAGGATTGTTGCGGCAATTTTTTCTGGCTTCTGAGTGGCTAGTTCCATAGAAACAAGGAAAATATGGAAAACAGTAGAAGATTTGCCGCTATTCAATATAAGATATATGTGATGTATACATAAAATTTTTAGTTATGACTAATTACTAGAATTTAAGATATCACTGTCTAGCTCGTTGGTTAAGACCTTGGTTTGTTAACAAGATGTCTCATGTTTGACCCCTTGCAATGGGATGAATAGAATGTTGAAATTTTTAAGTTTTAAGATATCATTTGGCACAAGATTAGACTCATTTTAAAAATGTATGTGGGTTTACATGTTGTTAAAAAATAAGATTCACATAATCAGAGCCCCTCAAATTAGGATTATTTAGTTGGGATTAAATAGAAATAGATAGGGATGATTGGAGTATAGGTATGATTTTTACACAAATGTGCGAGATTATATGTGTTTTCATTAATTATTTTAGTTGGGCATCATGAGGCGCATATAGTCGATCACTATTTGTCCTATGCAAAGTCTAAATTAGATGATTATGGTCAGTTATAAGGAGCTACATGATCTGGAGTATTTGGTGTTTGGTTGACCGAGCATGCTAAAATTGGTGATCCCATGAGGTAAGGGTTATAATGGGATCGATTGGATACTAGAGTGAGAAATAGGGAATACGAGCAAGAGGGGCATCGGGGGCATGGCCACATACAACAAATAGAGTAAGTGAGGATGTGGGGATGTTAGAACCAGTGGTGCGCCTTTTGGGGAGGAGAGGGGCAATAACATCAATAAAAAACAAGTAGAGGAGAGGGCGTACTCATTGCATCTATTGAAAAGCATAGGATGTCAACATGGGGGATATTTTATCTTTGTATTTAATCTACAAATAAATTTGAAGTATGAAACTTGATAACTAAGGAGATTGTCTAAATAGTAAGGACACATGTGCTTATACAACATGATGGAGTCTGTTGTGTAATTATGATATGCAACAACATTATTGGAGTTCGTTGTATCATCTTGGTATATAACAACGAGTTACAACATGTTCAATGACTTATATCTACTAAAACAGATAGCTATTACAGTAGGTGAAATCATGTTGTAGATTTATGGTATATTACAATGGGTTAGAGTATATTATATAATTATTGTCTACTACAACATGTTAGCATATGTGACTATTACAATGAGTTAGAGCATGTTGTGTAATTATGATCGTTTACAACACGTTTGACCAAGTTGTGTTATTACAATCTATTACAATATTTTAGCACCTATTGAAGTATCATGTATATTATAATCATTTTGACCCATTTTATATAACTAATGTCATATAAAATATACAACAAAGAACACGCAAATTGAATTGTAATAAATATGCTAACTACAATACAACCAACAGATGCATGTCTTGCATTTTCCCCTTTGTATGTACATCTTGATTCATCCAGCGATAGGCCCTAATATTTTTCCTTATACTTTGGTTCAATTTATTAGCTTGAGGATAATCTAGATTCTAAATTGAGGGGATAGTGATAAAATCCAATTTGTGGAAGTTGTATGCCTATTTTATCCTCCATTTCCTGGGGGGGGGGGTTAAACCCTCCCTAAAATTAAGGGTTATCATCAAGAAAGTGAGTATAAACCAATTTTAAATATATGATATGAGTCCATAGGTGGAATAACCACTACATAATCCAACATAGGAACCAAATCCATGAAGTTCAATGTTGGACAAATAGATGGATGCACCCAAGAAGATAGGACAATTATGTGTGAGAAAAATAGGCTTAAAATATAA
Source organism: Alisma plantago-aquatica (assembly GCA_963693085.1). Taxonomy (NCBI): domain Eukaryota; kingdom Viridiplantae; phylum Streptophyta; class Magnoliopsida; order Alismatales; family Alismataceae; genus Alisma; species Alisma plantago-aquatica. The sequence continues at coordinate 1,147,006,612 of OY856413.1, read as the reverse complement.
AGTTTGACAGTTGTAAATATTTTTTTTACCTAAATATGTTCTTACATATATATGTACACTTTATGGTATCACCCTTGTACACAACATAGATGTATGTGGGCTGCATTTTAGTTTTTCAACATTTTAGGTTAGATACATATTTGAAGATTGAAGAAATAGACTTCCAGAGGAATGAAGTAAAAAACATTAAAGCTTATAACATATGCATGATTAGCTAGTTTACATCTAATTATTTTCTTTCATTTAAAACATTTTCATGTGAAAAACTCATTTAACTCCTTCAAGAATATTTTAGCTTTCGAGTTTTGTAACGAACATTACATAGTTTTGAATTAATTAATATGATTTTTTATTTATTGAATATGGTTCCTAGAAATATTGATTGTCGGTCCTTGCATCTCCAATTCACCTTTATAGGGGATAATTAGAGGAATGGGTCCTCATAACTACCATAATGAGATGGTGTTTAGACATCAAATCTTGATAATGTAATAAAAATCAATAAATTATGCCAAAATGGTAAAATATTAGCCTAAAATTGAGGTAAACTAAGTGAATTTATTTCAAAATCAAGATTTGAATTATAAATATAAAACTAGAACTACTACAACTATAACATCCCTGACTTGGGTTATGCCAAAAACCTAGAAGTTTTGCTTAAGTATGCTATTCAGAAACTTTTTTTAATCTTTTGAAAAGTAATTAATACTTTCGTTGAGTTTAAATTTCAAGTTTGAACTTATTTGCAAACTTTTTGTGCATTATATGATAATGTAGGTGTAATTTGCAATTTACTCAAGATGAGGGGTTATATTGCAATTTGCCACATTTTGAACATGCTTCAAGTGCTTTAGAATTATAAGAGAGAGAATTATGCTAAGGGGTGGCTTGTGGAAAGCCCAAGTTCCAAGTTAGAGCTTGTTTGAAAAATGCTTGTGCCTTGTGTACCAGTTTTGGTGCAATTTGCAATTTACCCAAAATGAAGGGTTGATATGACAATTATCACCTCTAGAGTGTCCCTACTATCTCTTGGAATCATCTAGAGGAGAGAGAAAGAAAGAGGCACCATGTTTGAATCATTTTTGAGTAGTGGTATTCTTGGTGATGAAAAGACCAAGAAGAGTTGTATAGTTGAAACTCTAATTGAGTTGTATCGAGTTGTAGAGCTTATATGGGAGTGCCTATCAGAAAAGGAGCCATAGAGAAGGTCCCATATTGTTTTGTCAACTCTTGGCCTTTTCCATGATGGGTTAAAGCACCTCAAGGAGGTGATGGATATCGGTTTACAACTTTCCTTAGAAAAAGTGTATCCATTTATGAATAAAGTGATGTGGAGTTGAAATATCTTGCTCAACAAGATAACTAATGGCCGAAATCTTATCGCTAGATTATCCTAAAGATTTTTTCATGTCAAGATAAATATGTTTGCATGGACACTTGTCAACCATTCATGGGCACGTGGCACCTAGTAGTGTAAAATGATGACACCTCTTATACACTCTCTCCAGTAAGCCTCAATTGTATATACCACTCCTTTCTACTACTAGTGAGTTTTTCGAACCTTATCACTCCATTTCTCTTAGATATAGTGCATAGTAGTAAGGAGAAAGGAGTATCTCGAGCCATTAAGCCTAAGATGAAGCCATGGTCATCTTCAACCTTGGTTGAAGCATGAATCTCGAGTTGTGATTCTTTCTTTCTTTTCTTCTTCACCAAGTTCTTAACTATGGTGATTCCTTGCATGTAGAAGAGTTGTGAATGGGTCTTGGATCTGTGATAAGTTCATATTCAACCTTGGGAATGTGAATATTTGGAGCTTGGAGCTTTGAAGTTGTTCTAGAGGTGGGTTATATAAGTTGAACCCAATCATGTTATTATTTAGCTTCAATCTTTCTATACTTGATGATCTACTTTCAATTTCAATTTTTCTTATATAATTAATGAATTGATGAGTTCTAATAGTTGCATAGACCTATTGTCCATGAACTAGGATAGTAAGGAAATAAGTCTAGAGCTTGATGATGATGACATCATCATAGCACAAATCGATATCGGGTTGAAGCACCTCTAACCTGATATGGTGATGAAGCCCAATATGGTGAGATGATACATGATATACCTTGGAACCCCACACCCCTATCAGTTTGTACACTTGTTTAGTTTAGACTAACTAGTTGTCTAGGATATCACTTATCATATGGTGAAGGGTAGGCCGATTCTGTGAAGGTTTGAGGAGCCATGAGCTTAAGGGTCTTACCCAATATGCAAACCAAAATTTTGAGCAACCTGATATGAGTGACACACACATACACCTCATGCACGATATGGTGATCAAGGATACACCTCATGGACAATATGGTAAGAATACAGAAACCTCTTTCCTGATATGGTATGCATACACATACCTCATGCCCGATATGGAAGTAAGCACACACCTCTGGGGTGATATGGAAGTACACATACACCTCTTGGGCGATATGCAAGTATACATAGACCTCTTGGGCAATATGACAATACATATACACCTCTTGAGTGATATGGTAAGCATACATACACCTCTTTCCTGATATGGTAAGTATACACACACCTCTTGCCTGATGTGGAAGCAAGAACACACCTCTTGGGAGATATGGAAGCAAGCACACACCCCATGCCCAATATGGTGGAAGAACCTCAATCCAATATACTTGATTGAGTAACACATGAAGTGTGTTATGTCAAATGATACATTAAGATGTATAGAGTTAAATGCATTTTGATAATGTAGGCCAATGTACCTTGAGAAAAGGATTGATACAACTTAATAAAGTATAATGTAATCATTATCCTGGTAAGGATGAGGGAGAAATTCATACTTTTTGTGATAGTCATTCAATGGCAATATAATGATACTCCTATATGTGTATAACTATGCATTATGGTTTTGATTCTTGATAATATGAATTATGGTTTTTATTCTTAACAATATGAACTTGAAACCCTAATCGACTAAAGAGGGAAACCCTAACCCTATTCGGTAAAAAGGGAAACCCTATCCCTAATAATGGGAAGGTTGTATTTCTCTTGTATTGCATGGTGATGATATGTACTTGATATTGCTTTTATCATGAAATACTAACCAATCAAGTATCATGAGATGATGAGCATAGCCAGGTATGAGCAATGTTGTTTCATATGATACAGATTAAATGGGCCTTGTGAGCCATGTGAAATACTTGTGCAACAAGTATTATGTATACCTGGGTCCAAGGAAATAGAGGTAATAGTTACCTGATAAGAGGTAACAATGTTCAGTGATGAACTAAGGGTTTGAATACCCAGATCTAGCAATCATGATGATGATAATGTTAAGGGATGAGAATTCCCAGTAATGTGATAAGGGACTGAGATCCCGAGTGTTATGCATTCAGTGTGTTCCAAAGATTATGAAAGTACTTGATAAATGTATTACACCTTTCTTTGTAGCATGTGTTAAAATTCTTGCTTGTAACTTGATTGATTCTAAAAGATACTATAATAGACCTAATTAATCAAGTAAAACCTTATCATATAGTTTCCTAGGCCATAGATTCATTCGGTGTTAGGATTTGTTGAATGGTGAAACGAGTTTAACTCATAGTGCATATTTTTGAATTTTTGGGGGCGAAGGATAAACATATCCTTACGTCCAGATAGGGATTTCTGTGTGATTTCCTGATGAAAACTAGGGTTGCCGTCTGATCGCCCTGATGAAATTTACTGGGGATTGATGTGTGATCTCCCCAAAGAGAGTGCACGCAGCGACTGTAGCTCTTTAGTGAAGATGTTGCTATACCCCAGCAAGCTAGTTGCGATTTGATGTGATGTCATTGCCAGTGGTCTCGTACTGACTGAGACGATTGAGGTCTTAGTAGCCATCTCTTCCATTAACCTTATATGGTACCAATGCTTTATGTAGTCGTGCTCTGTTGGATCATGAGTGGTATACATCATCTCCTCTGGGCATAAGTGTGATTGTAAATGTGTAATCAGTTGTGTAGCGTATCTGCTTAAGGTTTGAATACTAAAACATTGGTTGATGTTACATTACTTCTATACATCTTAGTTGATAAATGTTATACATGTTCTTCATATTCCTTATAAAGTAAATAGATGATCTATATCTCTTATGGATAGTTAAACTGTTTAAACAATGCTATTGCTCTGCACTGCAATTAAATAATGATTTAACATGCTTATTTACATAAAAGATCATCTTCTCAGTTTTATACTATTTACCTATGATAATAATATTGTTAGCGGAGTGTTATATCTCTCACTGGGACAATTGTCACACCCTGTGGGTTCCAAACATTTTAGGTGGATGCAGACGAGGAGGTAGACACCATACTGTAGAGGAAGGACAACAACAACATGGATAACAATAACAACTCAAGTTGAGTGTGTTGCCTGTCATGTCTGGTAGATAGAAGTCTTATGTGTCATCTCTTTACTCTCAGGTCCTTGGGACTTAGTACGTAATGGTTCTATGAATGATCTAAGATTTTGGCTTGTATGGCTCCAGATTTTATGTTGCTTTTGTATATGTTTGGGAAAATCAACTGGTATATGATATCCTTGAGATAAGATTGTATAATGTATGTACAATGTGAACCATGATGTATATATTGCCTTGGTTCTTCCTTTAAGATGTTCCTAGAAATGGATCTCTTTGCAAAATGGTTTTAATTTTTATTGATTTTTCTTAATCTGCTGCTAATGGTTATTCTGCATAATTACCGTTGTGGCGGCTTGAGCGGTCGGGTCATCATAAAGTTTTGGTATCAGAGCCTAAGGTTCACTGAGTGTACAGAGACATAGGGTTAAGGTTGTTGAGTCTGTTCTAGTGTCCTCTAATTTATATTATAGTGACTTCTGCTCATATAGGAGAAGAAGTAAAGTTGAAAGATGACTGGAGCACATGAAGAACATGTTGTTGAGAGCAGTATTACTACACCAGGAGGAGGTGCAAGGGAACAAGAAAGAGAAGAATCAGTGCCTGAGAATCCCCAACTTGATCCAGACATGCTAGAAAACCCCACATTTCATGTTCTTTTGAGGCAGTTCATGACCACAATGATGCATATGGCAGATCGGATGCCAACATCAGCACCTAGGCACCAGTTCCTAATGCGGGACATGGATTTGGTAAGACCTTTGAGTGGTTACGTCGGGTAGGAGCCACTGAATATACCGGTATAGTTGACCCAAAAGATGTAGATTTATGTCTCACTGAGCTGGAAAAAGCCTTTAGAATCCTTAACATCCCATAAATTGATAAAGTTAGGCATGCTGTGTACCTTTTAAAAGGAAGCACTGGCCATTGGTGGGCCATTGAAGTAGAGAAAAGACCTGGTGTTGAGGTCGGATGGTAGGAATTCCGACGTGAGTTTGTTAGTAGATACTTTCCTAAGACTAGTCTGGATGAGAAAATCTCACAGTTTGAGCAGATTAAACAAGGATCAATGAAGATTAGTGAGTATGAAGCTAATTTTATGGAGCTTCTACGGTTTTGTCCACACATGGCTACTACAGATGAGGATAGGATGCAACATTTTAAGAAGGATATCAACACTAAGTTAACCACACCTGTAGCTGCTCTAGAGAATAGAGAGAGGTTTGCCACCTTTGTGGAGTCAGTTAGGCGGATAGAGAGGTCTGTGATTGAGAAACATGAGGCTAACAGTAGGAAAGTACCTACCCAGTTCTAGGGACAAAGGTTTGGAAGTTTTAAGAAACTGAGGTTTCCCACACCAGTCACACCATAGAGTTTTAGTGCTCAAACGCAGTGGACATCAAGTAAGCGTAGAGACCGTAGTTTTCTTCCAAGTGGAGCCCATAACACAGCATCAATGTCAGTAATAGGACCATCTCGGCCGCAAGGGGAGAACAGAGACTGCTTCAAGTATGGGGAGATCAGACATATGATAAAGGATTGTCCAGTTAGAGATAAGGAGGTAACTCAACCATAGAGGCAGAGTCAACAAGGCTCTCAGAGGCAACAATTTAGCATTGGCATACGAGGATGCCTATCCCAAGCAGGTTCATCTGCACCAAACAATAGAGCACGGAGTCGGTAATAGGTAACGAAAAGATTCTATGCTATGAATCAACTGGAGTCAGTAGTCAATCCATGAGTCATTGTAGGTCATATGGAATTGTTTCATTTTGATATATCTTCATCCTACTTTGTATCTATTTTGATTGATACGGGTACTACACATTCCTTTATCACTCAAGATGTGATTCATGACTGCAATATGACTATCATTCATAGAGTAGATAATCTGTTATTAGAAACTATGTTAGTCGGATATGTAGTGTTGTGGGAGGTATGTTCTCCCTGTGTTCTTTCTTTTTCAGAACACAACATTTAGGTGGATCTTATACCACTTGAGATGCATGGGTTTGATGTAATTCTTGGGATGGATACCCTAGAAAAGTATAAGGTTGTCTTGGATTGTGGTTCCAAGCAAGCTATGTTCGTTGACAGTGATGAGACATTGGTCTTTCAGGGGGATAGGAATATTCTTTCAACCTGTCTAGTGTAAAAAATGGTAGCTAAAATACTGATACGATAAGGATGTGAAGCATTCTTGGTACATGTGGTAGACACCAAACTAGAGAGTCCTAGTCATTCAGAAGTTCCTATTATCAGGGAATTTATGGATGTGTTTCCTGAAGAATTTCCAAATATCCCTCGACCTCGAGAGATTGATTTTGAGATTAATCTAATTCTGGGTATGGAACCAATAGCCCAAACACCTTATAGGATGGTCCCTTCTAAGATGGAAGAACTCAAGAAATAGTTACATGAGTTACTTGAGAAAGGTTTCATTCGACCAAGTACTTCACCATGGGGTACTCCAGTTCTTTATGTTAAAAAGAAGGATGGGTCTATGAGATTATGCATAGACTATAGATAGCTTAACATGGTGACTATAAAGAACAAATATCATTTGTCAAGGATTGATGATCTGTTTGACCAGTTATGTGGTACAAAAGTGTTTTCTAAGATAGATCTAAGGTTAGGATATCATCAGTTACCACTAGTACAGAAATGACGTATAACGTCACATTTGCTGGCGTCAGTTATGAATCAAACACTGACGCTAGTAAATTATGATGTCGGTTAAAACTATCAACCGACACCTATGTCTGGAGGCCAGTCGCTTTAAAAAAGACACGGATATTGCTTTTTCTTTAACGTCAGCTGGTAGAAACAAGAACCGACATCCAAAATCACCCACGAAATACAATTTTCTAGGGAAAATAATTTGCCTCCAAAATTTTCAATTCGGCATCGGTTGTGTACACACCGACAAATCATGTTCCGTGCCAAGCCCCGTGAAATCCCCCCCCCCTTATGGCATCAGTTATTTAGAACATAACAGACGCCTAAATACCCCTCGCGAGGCAAAATTTCATACCTTATTCTGCGTCAGATGTTGCATGGGAATCGACTGGGATGTTTGTCCGCGCATTGTCCCCACGAAAAATTCCCCCCCCCCAATTTTCCTAATAGGCGTCGATGTTAGGTTACAAACTGACAACTATGATTGTAACTCAAGCCCAAATTTTTTTTGTCGGCATATGTGGATAGACGTCAGTTATTAGACGTTGAAACCGATGATGAACACCCCATCCTGGTCTTTGTAGATGGTGTTAAGCGTCATCTTTAAACAACAACCGACATCGATAATTAACTGAATAGCACCGACATGAGCCTATCTCTTCTCCTTCTCTGATTCCCGATTCTCTGTTGCCACTCAAGCTAGGTCTCATGATTCTGTGTTTCCACTCACCGCCATCACTGTTTCTCCTGTGGAGAGGAGCTTGCCACCGCCGCTGTGGAGAGGAGCTCTCCACCGCCACTATGGAGTGGAACCGCTGCTGAGGAGCTCGCCTCTACTGCTCCAGTTCAATCACCGCCGCCACCGCTCCAGTTCAATCGATGTTGCAGCCGTTGATGCTCGTTTGCTCAGTAATCTCCGCCAACGACCACAGCTATAGCCCACCATCCTACCACCGCTCGCCACCTACTTTATCGTATCTTCAGTCATCTCCGCCTCCACCTCCGGCCACAGCTACGACCACCTCCACAGCCACAGCTGTGACCACCTCCACCTCCACCCGCCGTCACCACAGCCTGCTCCACCAGTGTGGTGAGTTTTCTGTAAGATTATTATTGATTAATTAGGATTGATTAGTATTTATTAATAAGGGTTAAACGAGGAATGAATGAGCTTAGTTCAATATATAATTTGTTCTCCAAAACTATGTAGTTGATTAATAACGATTAACTAGGTTTAATGATGAATGAATGAATTTAATAAATTGTTATTGCTTTCTTTCTCTCTTGTTAGTGATTGATTTAACTTATTTCAATATATAATTGTTATTCAAAATTGTGTAGTTGATTATGATTGATTTGGGTTAATGATGAATGAATGAACTTATCCAAATGGAATAATGAATTGAATTAAATGATGTAACACAAAACCTAGGGTATAAATAATGATACTATGATTGAGGTATATGAATGACAACATATATATATGTATTTTGTTGGCCTAGAAACTCGTCTGACATTTACTCATTAGGAGTAAATCTTGGATAGTCCCTGGTTTGGGACTATTCTTGAACACTTAATCTCACTTAGGATGTAAGTATATAATGTGTATTCGGTTTTCTGTATGTTTCATCAACACTTACCCATTTGTTCTCTAAGTACATATGTCGGTGGGCATTTGCCCATGTACATCGTGTACTTGGAGAACTGTTGGGAAATGCTGTCGAAATTTCTTGAAAATTGAATACACATTATACACTTAGTAGTGAGATTAGGTGATCAAGAATGGGATAGGTGGTACACATTTATCATATATAACATTGTCAACCCTAGTATATACTTGTTTTCTCTTTGATCATAGAATGGATAGATCATGGATGTCCATTCCAAATCGCTGCACCCCAGAGTTTATTTTTGGTCTTGATTAGTTTATTAGATTTGCCGAGGAACATAAGAAACAAACTAGAGATGGGTGTCCATGTAGGCATTGCAGTAACAACTTGAAAGTCAGCACTGGTGATGAAATCAAAAGGCATGTCATGTGCAACGGGATTGTACAAGACTATATAGAATGGCACTGGCATGGAGAGATTTCAAACCTAAAATCAATGGATTTCGATAGTAGTTCTTGAGTGGAAGAAGAAATTGCCTCCGATGACGTAGATGTGAACGAACCAGTTCCAGTAGACATCATTGATGTTATGTTGGATAGTTGTAGGGTAGAGCACACCGATCCACCTCCCATGTTTAGAAACATTATGCATGATGTTGAGATACCATTATATACAGTTTGTACTAAGTTTACAAAGCTTAGCACTATGTTGAGATTGTATAAGCTGAAAGCTAACAATAGATAGATTTATAAAAGCTTCATGTCATTGTTGTCTTTGTTGAAAGAAATTCTTCCTAAAGGAAATGAGCTGCCAATCTCAACATACCAGTTAAAGAAATTGTTGTGCCCAATGGGATGGAGGCCAAGAAGATACAAGCATGCCCAAATGCTTGCGTATTATTTCAAAAGGACTATGTAGATTTGAAAGATTGTCTAAAATATGGTGTGTCAAGGTATAAAATGACAACTTTGGGGGAGTCCAAAACTGGTTGTCCTGCCAAGGTGATGTGGTATCTACCTATAATATCACGGTTTCAACGCTTATTTGTCAATCTGATAGATGAAAAGAATTTGAGGTGGCATGTAGATGTTAAGAAAAATAATGATGGGATCCTACGACATGCGTCTGATTCCCCACAGAGAAAGAAAATTAATTTATTGTACCCAAAATTTGGTGAAGAAGTCAGGAATCTAAGACTTGGGCTTTGTACAGATGGGATGAATCCATACGAGATATTGAGCAGCCAACATTGCACTTGGCCAGTTACACTTGTTATATACAATCTTCCTCCCTAGTTGTGTATGAAAAATAAGTACATTATGATGTCATTGTTGATATCGGGCCCTAAAAAACCTGGAAATGATATCGATGTTTATCTTGAACCTATGATTGATGACATAAAGAAACTTTGGGGTGAAGGTGTGATGACCTACGATGCTTCACGAAGAAAGACATTTCATTTGCACGCTATGTTGTTTTGCACTGTTAATGACTTTCTAGCATATGGTAATTTGTTTGGATATAGTGTCAAATGATCTAATATATGTGAAAATAACATTGATTCAATGTGACTAAAACATGGCGGCAGGATTGTATATCTTGGTCATCGAAGGTTTCTTCCAAAATTCCATCTGTACCGTAGGTTGCACAAAGCGTGCAATGGACGAAATGAGGAACAGAGTGCACCTAAACCTATACCAGGGCAGGTTGTTTATGAAAGAGTAAAAGACTTTGTCAATGAATTTGATAAGAGATCATAATGTACCATGGCCACACAGAGTAAAAAATATTTATTCAAGAAGAAGTCAATATTTTGGAATCTTCCTTATTGGAGTTCTTTGGGAGTTAGGCATTCTATCGATGTCATGCATGTTGAGAAAAATGTTTATGATAGCGTCATTGGTACTTTGTTGAATATACCAGGTATGACTAAAGTTGGGATAAAATTCAGAATAGACCTACATGGAATGGGAATAAGGACAAAATTAACAGAAGTAGTTAGTAGTGATCGGAGAACATACTTACCTCATGCTTGTTACACGTTGTCTAGAAAGGAGAAGAAAGCTTTTTGTGATTGCTTGGTAAATGTTAAGGTTCCATAGGGTTACTCATCCAACATCCATAGATTGGTATCAATGAAAGATCTGAAGTTGATAGGTCTTAAATCTCATGATTGTCACACTCTAATGCAACAAATATTGCTCGTGGAAATTTGATCTATATTGCCAAAGCATATAAGGTTTGTAATCACATGACTTTGTTTCTTTTTCAATAGTCTATGTAGCAAAGTTACTGACCCTGATATTCTCGATAAATTGCAAAGAGAAGTGGTTGTTACCCTATGTCATCTTGAGATGTATTTTCCTCCTTCGTTCTTTGATATCATGGTACATCTTGTTGTCCACTTGATTAGGGAAGTGAAAATGCTGGGACCAGATTTCTTGCATTGGATGCATCCCTTTGAACAGTACATGAGCATTTTTAAAGGTAATGTTCGAAACCATTATCGACCTGAAGGGAGTATTATTGAGCGTTATGTTGTGAGAGAGGTTATGGATTTTTGTAATGACTTTCTGAGTGGTAATGACACTCATGTTAATGACAAGAATATTGAGGAGTATTCTGGAAAAGGAATTTTGGGATCATAGATGAAAGTAATCAGCTGTGAGCAGTTGGAACAAGGTCACTTGTATATTTTATACAACATCGACGAAGTGAGTGTTTATATGAAGGAACATACCAATTTCATCAAGAAACAATATCCTCGAGCCAATTCAATGTGGCTTGCTAGAGAGCATAACAAGAAATTTATTAAGTGGTTTCAAGATAAATTCTTACATCAACTATCTCAAACACCAAATAATCTTTTGCTGAAACTATCAAATGCCTCCCCTTTAAACCAAAGTTGAATGTTATGTCTTTTGAAGGGTTTGACATAAATGGGTTTTCATATTACACAAAGTGTCAAGATGATAAGAGCATCGTCCAAAATAGTGGGGTCACCCTTCAAGCGTCTTCATTGTTTTTTGCAAGTGCAAAGGATAAGAGTCCACGTGAGGCTAAAATGTCATATTACGATGTCATTGAAGACATATGGGAGTTTGACTATGTCGATTTTAAAATTCTACTCTTTAAATGTAATTGCGTTGATAACACCAAAGGAGTTATAGTGGATGAATTGGGTTTCACATTAGTGAACTTTTAAAAGATAGGCGAGAAGGGTGAACCATTCATATTGGCATCATAGGAGAAACAAGTATTTTACATCGATGATCATGCAAATGATAAATCGTCGGTTGTTCTTCATGGTAAAAGACAGTTCATTGAAGATCCTATAGATGAAGAAGAGTACTATGATAAGTATGATGACTACATTCCATTCTCAGTTGGGTTGCCAACACCAAATATTGAAGCTAACGATTACTTCTATGTGCGCGGAGATCACACCAAAGGAATGTTAATTGATAAAAGATCACAGTATTAGAGGCATGCTTTTATTTTTTTGAATGTGAACTTTATAATGTTTTATTATCTTCTAGTTATGTGAAATGTTAATTGTTTGATTTTTTAATGACACTTTCAGATTGCTGAGCATGAGTATGATGACAGTGATGATGAATACTGTGAGGGTGAGGATTTGAATGTGGTGCCTTCCAATGTAAGTTTTGAAAATATATCCTATATTTCTATCTATATGTCCATTTATAGTTATATCTTGTAAGTGTGTTTTTTTTGTCAAATTTTAGGTTGATTATGTACCCCCTGAAGAACTTTGGGCACTTGATGAGTAGCAAAAAAAATTGAAAAAGTGAGGGGCATCACTATGATGAACACGTTACTACAAAAAAGGGGCAATGAACCCAAACTGGCTATAGATTTTGATCATGCAGGAAATCCAGCTGGAGTGAACCGCAGCTCATTTATTTCATGTCTTGGGGTTCTTACTTATAGCCATTGTATTCCTAATGTAGAATCTTGAAGTAAAGTTCCTAAGGGGAAGAAAGACTTAGTATGGAAGGAACTATGCATGAGTTATTATTATTTGCAATTCTATTTTGTATATTACAAATTTTTAAGATACTAGTTAAAAGCAATTCTATTTTGCAGAGTATATTTGAATTAGATGAAAGCCTACATTGTAAATACGTGATGAAAAGTTGTGGGAGGGTCCTAAGGAACTATAGGATAAATCTCACCTGAGATTACATACGAGATGCTGAGAAGAGGAAGAAGTCAACCACTGAGCAATGGAACTACCTGGACCCCAATGACTAGGAGGAGTTTTTTGCCAAAAGAAAAATTGATGAATTCAAGGTATTAAGCACCACTTCCAATTTAATTAATATACATTCTTATGTATTCACCTATTCAAGATTGACATTTAGTGTTACTAACCAAATTAATGATCTTACTAACAAGGCTATCAGCGATGCTCAAAGAGCAAGGCGTGCATTGAATGTGCATGACAACACGATGGGTCCAAAAGGCTATGCAGGAGTTCGCCAAAGACTACAGGTTGCTGATGCTACTGCTGAGTCTACTGCTACTCAAGAGACAGGGGAGTCCTCTACTGCTACTCCCACACCTCTACCTCGCCATGCTGTGTGGATAGCTGGGATGTAAAACAAGAAAGAAGATATAACCAAACCCACAACTATTGAGGCGGCTACAAAAATGGTAAAATTCAACTCTCACAGCAATCAATATTGATTATTATGTATACTCACCAATTTCTATTGGTGATTAGCGGGAGCTTTACGAGTAGAGGAAGTAAGGCAAGTTCATCCCTGAAGGCACAAGGGATGAATTGACAGTGGCTTTTGGTAACCCAGAGCATCCTGGACGTGGTAGGGGTGTAGGAGCTAGTGTGGTCATAAAAGTGTTCTTTGGGCCATCACAGCGCAAACATGTCCCAAAAGAGGGATTTTTAAAAGCTGAGGTAACCTATTATTTTTTTAGAATGTTATTGCAAAAGGGAATTCAATAATCAAAAGCTAGCATTTCTTTTATCCATGTATAGGTAGATGAATTAATTGATAGGAGAGTCAAGGAAGCACTTAATAAGAGACTCCATGAAGCAATTAGCAAGTGGCAGGCGTCTGAGACTACCACTTAGACAGTACATGTGGTGTGCCACTCTTCTTCTACTATAGAGGTGGTTGGGAGTAATCCTGTAGACCCACCACCTAGCACGTCCACTATAAGTATTTTTATGAAATAGTAGCTAGTCTTTTCAAGATGATATGTTTATGTATATATGTATATAACATACTTTACATAAATTTGTAGGGGTTGAAGGCATGCCATCTAAAAATCAAAGAATTTATCATTGTAGAGGTTGAGGCTTACCCACCTCTTCTAGGGGGCATGTTTCATGGCACTCTAGTTCCAGTTGGTGCGGTTCGTGTGAACCCGAGACTTGTACTCCACCTGTGGAGGCAACAACCATTGCCAAATGCCCACCTAGATTTTGAAACACTTTGTGAAGCAGAAGACAAAGTGATATTGTGGCCCAAAGTAGATGTCGTCTATACTAATATTGTATGGTAAATTTATATAACGTTAATTTGTTAGTGTGTATATACAAGCTAGTCAATTGATCTAAATTTGTATATACAGTTCAAAAGGAAGATACCCGCTACATCTCCGCCTCCACCTCCACCTCTTCGTGAAGTACCTAGTTGGCTTCCAAGGGACCTATACAACACGTTAGATCCTAATTGTAAGGGTATGGTAGTATGGATAGGCAAACATGACCCAAATTCTCCTATAAATGTTTCTATTCTGGTGGATGCTACAGACAAATCATACAATAACCAAATATTTATACAAGATATTTTGAAGTTGTTTCGTTATGATTGGCTGAATACATCTATGATAGAGCTATGGATATGGTGAGATCTTATTTATATATCCATATACCTTATTTTATATACGGTGATCTAGTTTCTTATATATTAATGCATACGTAATATATATTTTGTAGCCAGTTACACAAGGTTTGTAAAGATTTTTCATTTTCCCATGTGGGATTTCTAGTATTCCATCTTTGACCAGTCTTGTAGATAAAGATCCTTCATCAGTTACCTCATACTACTCTGCTACTTTTAAATATTTTGATAAAAAAAAGAAGACAGTGATGATAGCTCCGTTCAATGTTGAGTAAGTTTACTTTGCTTATAATATGGACTTAATAAAAATTATATTTTTATTGTGGATTTTGAGTTATTAATTTTTAACTTTATTACCTCTAGTGGTAGGTATTGAGAGTTATTAGTTATTGTCCCAAATACATAGACTGTTTATTATATAGATCCTTCGGGGAAGGAATTAGACTCATTATATGGACACACAATGAAAAGGCCATTATTTATGTGAGAAATCTTTCATATTTTTTATATTTGTTAATATTTATTATTACATTATTATTTAATAATGCAATTTAATGTGTAGGGCTTTAAAAGCATTCAAAATGCTGGAGGAAACATGGCCAAGACAAAGAAACTGTTACTTTGGGAGAATGTGAAAGTAATTTCCTGACTCTAATATATATGTTATTTATGTGAACTATGCTTGTTTGTATTTGTTAACATTTTATAAGTTTCAATTTATAGTGTTCTACACAAGACACAACTAGGCATGTGCATACTACGTGATGCGATATATGGACCTAATTATCAAACATGTTGTAATGGAAATCGATACCATACAACAAGTATTATATATAGTCTCACTAGATAATATGAAATATATAAATATTATTATATATTATTAATTTTATATATACGTCATTCTCTTTGTAGGTTTTTAAAACCAGTGACTTCACTACAACTGAAAAGTTATTAGATGTACATACTCCCTATACGATGGAAGAATTAAATGATGTAAGAGAACAATGGGCAAAAGCCTTACAAGTAGTGGGAATTTTGATTATCATTGGAGTACTGATGACAATGATGACAATGATAATGATAACGAATGATATTTCTAAACATTGTTGTCATAATTATTTCTATATTTGATGACATGTTAAACTTTAAAAGACACACTTATATATACATGTATGAATGAATTTTTCTGAATTGTCTTATCTGACGATGAATACA
Organism: Alisma plantago-aquatica; assembly: GCA_963693085.1. Lineage (NCBI taxonomy): Eukaryota > Viridiplantae > Streptophyta > Magnoliopsida > Alismatales > Alismataceae > Alisma > Alisma plantago-aquatica. The sequence continues at coordinate 1,146,990,803 of OY856413.1, read as the reverse complement.
TGAATGTTTAATTCTACATGTACCTGTCTGACTGTGAAAAGAGATGAAATGATGGAATTGCAGGTTGCTACATGTGTGTGAATATGAAATGGAGGAATGAAAACTACAGGTTTCGAAATGTGTGTGATGAAATCATAATAATGAAATGTGCTTAAACATGTGTGTGAATCATTCCATATATTAAAAATGTTGTCCATCCTTGTTAATTTTGTAGGTTTATGGCCTGTTGTTGGTTGAAATCAATGGATGTTGTAAACCTATAGTTCAGAACTAAACTGCAGGTTCCACATCCTGCTGACTAGCCATACAACAGGCATGTAAGCTGATAAGAAAGAAAAATCAAAACATAGACGTCAGTTAACAATAGAAACCGACAACAAAAATTTAACTCGTCGGTGAAAAATATTTAACCGACGTCTTTATCCTTTAACAATGTCGGCTTTTTGTTGCTAACAAACACCTATGGTCTAACCTGGTGTCGGTTATGGATTTTTAACCGACGCGTATTGTCCCCCTTCTAGCGCAGTTTTTTGGGTTTGCAATCGGGGGACGACTTTGTGGCGTCAGTTCTGAAACTGACGCTTAAGGCACCTACATTTAGTGTCACCCACTTAGGTGTCGCTTGGGAATCGACTTCTAAGGTCATATTTAACTGACGCTAAATGTGATATCTGTACTAGTATTCGTATCAAGGAGGATGACATACCTAAGTTAGCCTTTAGGACAAGGTATGGTCATTATGAGTTTGCAGTTATGTCGTTTGGACTACCTATTGCTCTAGCTGCATTCATGGAACTGATGAATGGAATTATTTGGCCATTACTTGATCAGTTCATAGTGGTCTTTATAGATGACATACTGATATACAATAGAGGGTCAACAATATGAACAACACCTTCGTCAAGCCTTGACTTTATTGAGACAACACCAGCTATATGATAAGTTTAGAAAGTGTGAGTTTTGGTTGTCATAAGTGTCTTTTCTAGGAAACGTTATATCTGCTTCAGGTATTCGTGTTGATCCCAAGAAATTGGAGTCCGTTGTAGAGTGGGAACAGCCCAAGATACCAACTGAGATTTGCAGTTTCCTAGGTCTGGCAGGTTACTACAGAAGGTTTATTAAAGACTTCAATTCTATAGCATTACCCCTAACTACGTTGACTAGGAAGGAGGTTCCTTTTGTCTGGAATGACAAGTGTCATCGTTCTTCCCAGTTGTTGAAATAAAGGTTGACTAGTACACCTATGTTGGTTTTACCTGAGCAGGGAAAGGGATACATTGTTTTCTGTGATGCCTATAAGAATGGTTTAAGATGTGTGCTGATGCAGAGTGATCATGTTGTTTTTTTTGCTTCTCGACAGCTTAAGAAACACGAGGAGAATTATCCAATACATTATCTAGAATTAGCTATAGTGGTCCACACGTTGAAGATTTAGAGACATTATCTTTATGGAGAAACGTATCAGATCTTCATAGATCATAAAAACTTAAAGTACATCTTCTCATTGCATGAGTTGAATATGAGACAATGCTGTTGGATGGAATTAATTAAGGACTATGATTGTACAATTGATTATCATCTAGGAAAAGCTAATGTAGTGGCATATGCACTAAGTAGAAAATCTTCATCTCCACCTATAGATAAAGCACAGTTGAATTCTTTAATGTGCTTTAAATGGGACATGTTTGTCTCTTTGAGACAAATAGATGTACAGTTAAAAGTATATTTGTTAGCTAGATTACTGGATGAGATGCATGTGAAACCTACTATGAAACAACAGATTAAAGAAGCACGACTGGCTGATACTATGATTCAGCAGATTGGGTCAGAGTATGGTAGTGAGAAATGGGATAGTTTCCTTGAGTCAGAGGATGAGGTAGTCTATTACCATGGTAGGATGGTAGTACTTTATGCCAATGACTTAAGAAAGATAGTTATGGAGGAAGCTCATTCATCCATGTATGCAATGCATCCAAGAAGTACTAAAATGTATAATAACTTAAAAGATATGTATTGGTGGCCTAGTTTGAAGAAGGATGTAGCTAAGTTTGTTATGTTGTGTCTAGTGTATTAGCAAGTTAAAGAAGAACACCAGAAGCCTACAGGAACATTGCAACCATTACCTATACCGCAGTGGAAATGGGATCACGTGACAATGAATTTTGTGGTTGGTCTACCCAGAACAGCCAAAAGTCATGATTCCATTTGGGTGATAGTTGATAGGTTGACTAAGACATCACATTTTCTTCATGTTAGAACAACCTATACTACTGAAAAACTTGCACAGATCTACATAGATGAGATAGTGCGGTTACACGGAGTTCCAACTACAATTGTGTTTGATAGAGGTCCCCAGTTTACAAGTCATTTTTGGGAATGACTACATAAAGCCTTGGGTATGCAGTTAAAGTTTAGCACAAATTTCCACCCTCAAATAGATGGACAATCTGAAAGGACTATACAGAATTTGGAAGACTTGCTTCGGGCATGTGTTCTTCAATTTATTGGAAGTTGGGACTTGCACTTGAGCTTAATAGAGTTTGCCTACAATAATAGTTATCCGATTAGTACTAATATGGCACCATATGAAGCATTATATGGTAGACGTTGTAGATCTCCATTATGCTGGTATGAGACAGGAGAATACCAACTTCTAGGTCCTGAATTAGTGCAATAGACAACTGAAAAGATTAAAGTAATACAACAATAGTTGAAAGCTACACATGATAGATAGAAGTCATATGTCAATAAACTCCGTAGACTTTTAGAATTCTAAGTTGGAGATAGAGTGTATCTCAAGATCTCTCCTTGGAAAGGTGTTCTCAGATTTGGGAAGAAGGGTAAGTTAGCTCCTAGATTTATGGGACCTTATCCAGTGACAACACAGATTAGAAAGGTAGCCTATAGGTTGGAGTTGCCACCTAAGCAACATAGACTACATCCAATGTTTCATATATTTATGCGGAGAAAGTATCATCCTGCTACAGAGTTGGTGTTGCAGCATGTAGAGGTAAAATTGAATGAAGATATATCCTATGTGGAAAGTCCAATGATGATTCTTGACAGAAGAATCAAGAATTTGAAAAAGAATGACATAGTTCTTATGAAATTTCTCTGGCATCACTGTGGCTTTGAAGAAGCCACATGGTATCTGGAGGAAGAAATGAGGAGGAAGTACCCTTCTCTTTTCTCTTAAGATTTTAGGGATGAAATCCCTTTTAGGGGTTGATAATTGTAACATCCCTGACCTGGGTTATGCCATAAACCTAGAAGTTTTTCTTAAGTGAATTATTCATAAACTTGTTTTAATCTTTTGTTAATTAAGACTCTCCTTGAGTTTAAATTTCAAGTTTGAACTTATTTGCAAACTCTTTGTGCATTATATGATAGTTCGGGTGCAATTTGCAATTTAACCAAGATGAGGGGTTATATTGAAATATGTCACATTTTGAACATGCTTCAAGTGCTTTATCATCATAAGAGAGATAATGATGCTAAGGGGTGTCATGTGGAAAGCCTAAGTTCCAAGTTAGAGCTTGTTTGAATAATGCTTGTTCCTTGTGTAACAGTTTTGGTGCAATTTGCAATTTACCCAAAATGTAGGGTTGGTATGCAAATTACCACCTCTAGAGTATCCCTACTATCTCTTGGCATCATCTATATAAGATATGAATGAAGAGGCACCATGTTTGAATCATTTTTGAATAGTGGTATTCTTGGTGATGAAAAGACCAAGAAAAGTTGTATACTTGAAACTCTAATTGAGTTGTATCGAGTTGTAGAGCTTATATGGGAGTGCCTATCGGCCCTGGAGCCATATAGCAGCTCCCATATCATTTTGTTAACTCTTGGCCTTTGCCATATGGGGTTAAAGAACCTCTAGGAGGTGATGGATATCGGTTTACAACTTTCCTTATAAAAAGTGTATTGGTTTGTGAATAAAGTGATGTGGAGTTGAAATATCTTGCTCAACAAGATAACTAATGGCCAAAATCTTATCCCTAGATTATCATCAAGAGTTTTTCATGTCAAGATAAATATGTGTGCATGGACATGTGTGAACCATGCATGGACACGTGCCACCTAGTAGTGTAAAATGATGACACCTCTTCTACACTCTCTCCCATGAGCCTCAATTATATATACCACTCCCTTCCCCTACTAGTGAATTTTTTTAACCTTATCCCTCCCTTTATCTTAGATATCATGCATAGTAGTAAGGAGAAAGGAGGATCTCAAGCCATTAAGCCTAAGGTGAATCCATGGTCATCTTAAACCTTAGTTGAAGCATGAATCTTGGGTAGTGATTCTTTCTTTCTTTTCTTCTTCACCAAATTCTTAACTATGGTGGTTCTAGCATGTAGAAGAGTTGTGAACGAGTCTTGGATCTGTGATAAGTTCACCTTCAACCTTGGGAATGTGTTTCTTTGGAGCTTGGATCTTTGAAGTAGTTCTTGAGGCGGGTTATATAACTTGAACCCAATCATGTTATTTTTCACCTTCAATCTTGCTATACTTGATGATCTACTTTCAATTTCGAGTTTTCTTGTATAGTAGATGAATACATGAGTTATAATAGTTTCATAGACCTTCTGTCCATGAACTAGGATAGTAAGGAATGAAGTTTAGAACTTAATGATGTTGACATCATCATGGCACAAATCGATATCGGGTTGAAGCACCTAGAACCAAATATGTTGTTGAAGCCCAATATGGTGAGATGATACCTGATATACCTTGGAACCCCACACCCCTATTGGTTTTTACACTTGGTTTAGTTTAGACTAACCAGTTGTCTAGGCTATCATTTAACATATGGTGAAGGGTAGGCCGATACCATGAAGGTTTGCAGAGGTATGAGCTTAAAGGTCTAACCCAATAAGCAAACCCTATTGTTGAACAACCCGATATGAGGGACACACACATACTCCTCATGCACAATATGGTGATCAAGGATACACCTCTTGGGTGATATGGTAAGAATACATACACCTCTTTCCCGATACGGTAAGTATACACATACCTCTTGCCCGATATGGAAGCAAGCACACACCTCTTGGGTGATAAGGAAGTACACATACACCTCTTGGGCGATATGGAAGTACGCATACACCTATTGGGTGATATGAAAGTAAACATACACCTCTTGAGTACACATACACCTCTTGGGTGATATGGAAGTACACATACACCTCTTGGGCGATATGAAAGTAAACATACACCTCTTGAGTGATATGGTAAGCATACATACACCTGTTGCCCGATATGATAAGTATACACACACCTCTTGTCCGATATTGAAGCAAGCACACACCTCTTGGGTGATATGGAAGCAAGAACACACCTCATGCCCGATATGGTGGAACCACCTCGATCCAGTATACTTGATTGAATAACACATGAAGTGTTGATGCGATGATTTTGAGTCACATTTATAGACCTTTTTGATATGCATTTTGTGCTTTTATTAGTCATTTTTTATGGTTAATATTGCATAATTCACCTTTTTTGGTCTTTGCTATCATTTTTTGTCAAATCCCCTTAGTTTTATCATTTTGAGCATTAATCATCACTTTATTATAATTCGTGTGGATTTATTTGATCTTGTCTTGGAATTTCAGGAAAAACAAGTATCTGCTTCCGTCGATACCATCGACGAGGACACAGGATGCCAGCCGAAAGGAGTATCACAGAGTCGATGCCATCGACCCAAGTCGATGGCATCGAGATCCCTTCAGGTTGCTGGCGAGGAAGCTGTCGATAGTATCGACCCCAAGTCGATACCATCGACACAGTGAGGCTACATCGTTGCTAAATGATAAAAACTGACGCTACAGAGAGGTCGATACCATCGACCCAAGTCGATGGTATCGAGATGGCCACAGGCACTCGGACGAAAAGACAAGAAGGCTGTCGCTACTACACTGGGTCTATACCATCGACCCGCGTCGATGGTATCGACACCGGCAGATATGCGTTGGATTCAGATTGATTTCAATCGGACGGCTGGAGTTAATTGAAAACCTAATTAGGGACTTATACCTAATGACGGCCGCCCAGACGAGGGGATCATCTAATTTGGCCATTGCACAAGTGCCGAGGAGGAGAGAAAGAAGAACGGAGGCCAGAGGTTCATACATGTCGATCCGGATGCTGCCGAAGACGGATTTCACCACCGAGAGGCGGGAAAGCTCGTGTTCTACGCAAAGGATCAACCGGTTCTCCTCCGTTCAGGGGTTTTCCCATTTAATTCACGTTTTTCATATGATTTCCCCTATTTCTACCATGTATTTGTGCGAGGTGAACATGCGGGGCTAATCCCCTCCATCTTTAGGACCGGGAGTAGCCCGAGAATGTATTGTATGACAGTTTTATATTAATAATTCATATTTTCTCTCTTAAATCTGTGGTATAGTTTCATTTTCTCCATATATTGTTATGCTTGATCACCATAATAATAACCTAATGCCCTTAATCACTTCGACAGAAACGTTAACGGTTGAAAAGAGACGAAACCTACATTAATCGATAAATCCCTTGACAAAGGAGGTGTAAAATTAATGGTGGAAACTGAGAGATCGTTCGTAATGCACTTAGTTTAGGGAATAGATTACTACGACGGTGGAATCAACCTAAACCTAAGTAGTGAATTGCACCACGACAGTGGGTAATTCTGTTTTCAGGCCACTACCCGGATAGAGAGAGAATATTGAGAAATTATATGAAACCTAATACAATGATTTACCCGCGGTGAAACCGCAATCCTAAAGATAACCTTTTGAATTGATTAAATTAACATTTAATCGATCGTTTGTTTCGTTTTTATTTTTACTTTCTTTTGAATTTAACAACAACCCTCAATTTTTTATTCGGCTTAGCTGATCGCAAATAGTTAGTAGGAGTCTCCAACAATTCTGAGTATCCCTGTGCTCGACTCAGGCCTCACAAAGGCCTGTACTACTCGACGTGTATACTTGCATTTTAGCGCGTAGTAAAATATACGTCAAGTTTTTGGCACCGTTGCCGGGGATACGGCGGAATTGTTGGCACTTCGAGTGCTACGAGCGGCCACTCTAGGCCAAAAAATTCTTTTTAATTTTCATTCAAATTCAAATATTTTTACATTGCACTATAATTGTTATACTCGTCTAAGCATAGTACTGAACTCGAATTTTCTTATTTCAGGTACTGTGTATGGTGCATACACGTAGTACATACTACGACAATCGCACACCCGAGGTTCCGTTTCCGGGACCTGAGGACGAGGAGCATTCTGAGCACGAGTACCAAGAAGAGATAGATTCTAAATCTGAACCAGAAGACATGGCCGAGCCACAGACCATATGGGAGAAGATCAAGGCTTCATCCTCATCAGCTTCAAAGGGGCCTATAAAAAAGCAGGCGATCAACATACCGACATATAAGATCGATCCAGCATTGATTAATTTGGTAAAATCAAATGCGTTTCATGGGCTGAAGAATGAGGATCCTGTCGCACACATCAGCCAGTTCGTTGAAAACTGTGACATGGTAAAGATAGACAGGTTTCCACAAGATGCTTTGTACCTCAAGCTGTTCCCAAGTTCCTTGGCAGGAGCAGCAAGAGAGTGGCTACATAATCTAGACGATGAGTTCGTTGAGTCTTGGGACCATATGGTGGAAGTCTTCTTTGAGAGGTTCTTCCCTCCTGGGAAGACTAACGACATGATCCGGAAGATTCATAATTTCACCCAACAGGCGGGTGAAACATATTCTGAGACCTGGGAGGGATTTCAGGTTATGTTGAGGAGATGTCCGCATCACGGGCTGGACAAAGAGACACAGGTGAAAATCTTCTATTTTGCTCTCTTCGAGCATGATAGGAGTAATCTGGATTCAGTCGGGTCAGGATTTTTTCTGAATAACACTGACACTAGATGCTGGGAAATACTCAAGAACATGGCGAGAAAGCAGTCCAGGGGAGAAAGAGAGAGAGGCCCAGTTGAGCAAGCACGAGTCGCCAGTGAATCAAAGGCAATGAGAGAGCTGAATGAGAAGATGGATCTTCTCGCAAAGAAGTTACTGCAAAAAGAAGAAAATGAGTCCGAGGATGAGGCTCAAGTCAAGTACATGAGACAACAACAAGGGTACATGAACAATGACTACTCATGGAGAAAGGACAAAAAGTTCTCATGGAAGGATCAGAATAATTTTCTGCAGGATCTGGAAGCCAAGCCTACACCTGCTACAGAGGACAAGAGCATGGAGTTGCTCAATTAGGTCATCAAGCAAAATCAAGAGTTAATGAACACATTCGGGCAGCAAATCAAGCAACAAGGTGAATTTATGAATCAATTTGGGCAGACATTGCAGAGCCATGGGGCTCAAATGAGGACCATAGAGACCTCCATGGCACAGATGGCAGCTGAAATTGCTAGTTTGAAGAAGCCAGCACATCCAGGTTTTCCGGGGAACACCAATGTTCCCGGGGGAAACCAGCAAGCCAAGGCCATTTTACTGAGAAGCGGCAAGAAGTTGTTGAATCCAAGAATGGATGAAACAAGCATACCGCAAGATAAAGTTGAAGGTGAAGCCACTACGGAGCAGCCCACACCAGTCACAGGGCAGGTTGAAGACATTGCCGTGGATGGTAATGATGAACAGGTTGATGAGGAAGAACCGCAGAAAATGACGCCTTATGTGCCACCTCATCAAAGGGCACAAGACGTTCCGGTCCCCTATCCGAATAGTGCAAAGGCAAGGAAGGTAGATGCACAATTCAAGAAATTCTTGGACAGCTTTAGGAAGCTTTCGGTCAATATTCCGTTATTGGAAGCTATTGAGCAAATCCCTTCATACATGAAGTTTCTAAAAGATGTCATCACCAAGAAGAGGAAGATACCAGATACTGAGGTCGTTGTGCTAAAGGAGCAAGTGAGTGCCTTCATTATGGGCACTCTACCGCCTAAGAGACAGGATCCCGGGTGTTTCAACATTTCTTGCTATATCGGGAAGTTTAAATTTGGAGAGGCATTATGTGATTCAGGGGAAAGCATCAATTTGATGCCCCTTTCGACATTTAAAAAGCTGGGATTAAAGGAGTCGCGACCGAGCAATATGACTATTCAATTGGCCGACAACTCTGTGGTGAAGCCTTATGGAATCTGCGAAGATGTCCTAGTGAAGGTGGATCAATTTGTCTTTCCGGCTGATTTTGTGGTTATGGAGATGCAGGATGAGCATGGCAATGAGCTGTTACTTGGACGTCCATTCCAAGCTACAGCCGACATGATCTTAGAGATGGGGAGAGGTCGCTTGACCTTAGGCATAGCAGATGACCGCTTTGAGATGGTCATGCCCTCTAGCACTGCGTCTTCTAAAGCAAAAGAACAATGTAATATGGTGAAACACATGGATCACAACATCTCAATCTGCCTTGGAAAACCATTTTTGGACATGGCTCATGTGATGAGCAAGATGGATAATGGAAATTTAGCTGTGGATATCATGGAGCAAACTAAGGTTGTTTCTTTGTGCAAAGCTGTTGGATTTCCGAATGATGAGAATGAGGACATTCCGCCTTCATGGGAGGATGATGCAATTGCTATTTCTGTTGTTGATGCATATCCGGAATTGCCGTTAGAGGCTTGTATGTTGAATATTACCTACGATTGGATGCGGAGTAAGTCACTCAAGGAGTGCGCTAGAATGCTTCAGATGCTTCCATGCTTCTATGCGAGGCACTATGAAGATTAAGGTGCACTTCCCCCACCGTTGCATTCATCTCTTATCAGCCCGCCAGATTTAGAATTGAAGCCGCTGCCCCCGCATCTCAAGTACGTCTTTCTAGCTGAGAAGGACAAGTTACCGGTGATCGTATCTGCTTATTTGAGTGCGGATGAGGAGGATCAACTGCTGATAGTGCTCAAGAACCACCGTGGAGCTTTTGGGTGGTCTGTTGCAGACATCAAGGGAATCTCCCCTACTCTTTGCCAGCATAAGAGGGAGCCAAGCCTGTTATTTAGCCTCAAAGACGTTTAAATCCGAGCATGATGGAGGTTGTGAAGAAGGAGGTCATCAAACTTCTTGCTGCAGGGATAATATATGCCATATCAGACTCGACGTGGGTGAGTCCCACACAGGTAGTCCCTAAGAAGGGGGGAATTACTGTCACTAAAAATTTGTTGAATGAACCTGTCACCACCCGATTGGTAACTAGGTGGCGAGTTTGTATTGACTACCGTCGTCTGAATGCCGCCACACTTAAGGATCATTTTCCCTTACCGTTTATTGATCAAATTTTAGAACGTCTTGTCGTTCGGTCGCATTTTTGTTTTCTGGATGGGTATTCGGGGTATAACCAGATCTCGATTGATCCTTTGGATCAAGAGAAGTCTACATTCACATGTCCCTATGGGACTTTTGCTTACCGACGAATGTCGTTTGGTTTATGTAATGCACCAGCGACGTTTCAACGCTGCATGCTCGCCATATTTTGTGACATGGTAGAGCGCTGTCTTGATGTTTTTATGGATGACTTCTCGGTTTATGGTGCATCATTTGATGAATGTCTCTATAACCTAGACAAGGCGCTGCAGCGTTGTGAGGACACACACTTGGTCCTTAATTGGGAGAAATGTCACATGATGGTGACAGAGGGAATAGTGCTAGGACACAAGGTGTCTAGCAAAGGTCTTAAGGTAGACCCTGTGAAAATTGAGGTGATTTCCAAGTTGCCCCCACCAAATTCTGTAAAAGGGGTGAGAAGCTTTTTGGGACACGCCGGGTTCTATCGGCGATTCATTAAGGATTTTTCTAAAATTGCAAAACCTTTATCCGAACTGTTGGAGAAAGATGCGGCCTTCGATTTCAACGATAAGTGTCTTCATGCATTTGAAGTTTTGAAAGAAAAATTGATTTCTGCCCCGGTTGTTCAAACACCGGATTGGACAAAACCTTTTGAATTGATGTGTGACGCTTCAGATTTTGCAGTAGGAGCCGTTTTGGGGCAAAGGGTAGATAATAAGCCCGCTGTGATTTTCTATGCTTCCAAAACTCTGAATGATGCTCAATTGAATTATACAACTACTGAAAAAGAATTACTTGCCGTCGTGTTTGCTTTTGAAAAATTTCGGCAGTATTTAGTTGGATCTAAAGTAGTTGTATGGACCAACCATGCTGCGATAAAATACTTGATGGAGAAAAAGGACGCAAAGCCTAGACTCGTTAGGTGGATTTTGCTCCCACAAGAATTTGACATAGAAATCAAGGATAAGTCTGGAATTGAGAATGTAGTGGCTGATCATTTGTCTAGGTTAGAAAGGGTGAATGAAAAAGATTTGCGCATACCCATAACCGAGACGTTTCCCGATGAACAGCTTTTGAAAATTAATTCTAAAGAACTTTGGTTTGCTGAAATTGTTAATTATTTGGCTTGCGGGATCATCCCGGAAGACTGGTCATATCAAGAGAAAAAGAGATTATTTCATTCTTTAAGGTACTACTTTTGGGATGATCCAATTCTTTTGAAGCAATGCAGGGACGGTATCTTACGCAGGTGTGTGCCTGAGGTGGAGTACGAGAGTGTTCTCCACCATTGCCATGCGTCGCCTATGGGAGGACACCATGCCAGTTCACGAACAGCAGCTAAGGTGTTGGAAAGCGGCCTTTATTGGCCAACTTTGTTTCGGGATGCCTACGATTTTGTAAGGCAATGTGATCCATGTCAGCGATCAGGTAACATTTCAAAGCGACAAGAGATGCCCCTGAATGTATTTCAGGAAGTTGAAGTATTTGATTTGTGGGGCATAGACTTCATGGGACCCTTTGTGTCCTCGAACTCCAATTTGTATATCTTGCTAGCTGTTGATTATGTGTCGAAGTGGGTGGAAGCAATCCCCACAAGGACTAATGATTCTACTGTAGTGTGCAGGTTTGTGAAGGAAAATATTTTCTGCAGGTTTGGGGTACCCCGAATGATAATAAGCGATGGGGGTACACACTTCCGGAATCAGAAATTCTCGACACTTTTGAAGAAATATGGGGTCAAGCACAACATTGGCACCCCATATCATCCACAGACTCAAGGCCAAGTGGAGGTCTCAAACCGTGAAATCAAAAAGATTCTAGAGCGAACAGTGGCATCCATAAGGAAGAATTAGAGTGCCCCACTACCGGACGCACTTTGGGCATATAGAACGGCTTACAAAACACCTATAGGTACTACACCTTTTAGGTTAGCGTATGGCCGGGCTTGTCACCTTCCGGTGGAATTGGAGCACAAGGCCCATTGGGCGCTTAGAAGGCTAAATTTGAGTTATGATGAAGCTGGGAGAAAGAGAATGTTTGAGTTGAATGAGCTGGACGAGTTGCGCATGACGGCATATGAGAATGCCCGAATATACAAGGAGTGCACAAAACTGATCCACGATCGCCATATCGAGCTGCGCATGTTTAAGAAGGGAGATAGTGTTCTATTGTTTAACTCCAGACTCAAGTTGCATCCCGGGAAGCTGAAATCCCGGTGGAGTGGACCGTTTGTGGTGGAAGAGGTAAAACCACACGGTACGATTCTGGTGCGTGATGGAGATGCCACGTTCTTGGTGAATGGACATAGGCTAAAGCTGTATTTTGGTGAGAATTACAAGAGAAAAGTAAATGATGTCAAACTCATTACACTTGCGGACGAATGAGACGCTCGTAAGCCCTCTAGCCTAAGACGTTAAATAAGGGTGCTTGTTGGGAGGCAACCCAACCATCGGTACATTAGGATAGTTTAATTATAATCACAGGTTGCTTTAATTTCGTTAAAATTTTAGTGTAAAGAAGATACCTTGATCCGTTTGTTCATTGTGCAGGCTGAGGCAGAGTCGATACCATCGACACACTGGTCGATGGTATCGACATAGCTTCAGGTTCACAACTGCAAGGCTCGTTCTGAGTCGATACTATCGACGGTCACGTCGATGGTATCGACCCACCTACATGCAGGTCGCCCAACAACAATCAATAGTATCGACCCATCCGTCGATACCATCGAGATCTCTAGAGAAGTTTAGAGCGATTTGTCTCAGTCAACTCGATACCATCGACGGCCTCGTCGATGGTATCGACATGGTCACAGGTTGAAGTGAAAAAGTGGCGGTGTCGCAATGAATTCAAGTCGATACCATCGACTCCTGTCGATGGTATCGACCATCCATGTCACCGATCCGTGCAAAGCAATTGACGGCGATCGCGGTGTCCACATCATCAATCCGGGTGCTACGTCGATACTATCGACTTGCATCGATGGTATCGACAGGTCGGCAATCCGGGTTTCACGATCCAGCAATCGTCAACCGTCGATACTCGCGAGGGGGGCGGATAGCATCGAGACGTGTCGATACCATCGACCCGCGTCGATGGTATCGACGGGTCAACAGTGGCGCCGGCCACGTCTATATAAGGAGAGTCATGACGTCATTTGACGTCACACCTTCAGAGTGATCTTCCTCCTTCGCGCCGAGCACTCCCCCGAGCCATCCAAGATCGAAGAGCAGCAACACCGAGCAAAGATCTTCACCGAGCGGAGAGTCGATTCTCCATCTTCCCCGAGCTCTTCTTCTTCAATCCCTTTCTCATCGCCACCATGGTGCATACAGCCGGAGCATCACCCTCACATGCAACTCCGACGGAATTCATTCCACCACCAACGACATCAGTTGCTCGTCCCCGACTCATCCATCCTTCCCAGGAGATTTGAAAGATCTACGAGGAGATAATGAGGAGGAAGATCAAGCCCACCCGTTATGTGGACCGGGAGATGGTGCGCGATCTGGGATTCGAGGCCAACTTGGCCTATGTTCTTAACGGACATGCCCCTCACACTCGCATAAGGCCTGGCGAACTGGAGTTTCATCAAGATGGCCAGCCATTCTTTAGTGACTGGCCGACATACAAAGAGCTGGTAGCCGAGTTCATCGCGTCGTTGGACGTCTGCATCTATCCCAACGACATCAATGCTACTGACCGAGAGTGGATCCAAGGCTGGGTATCTTTCCGGCTGTACAACCACGACTACGTCCTCACGCTACGGCAGTTCAACAAAATTTTCAACTGGAACCATTCCCAGTATGATCACCGGAGGCCGGACCACCGCACCGATTACGACATGATCTTCTCCGAGTTGGTTACGGTGCTACAAGGGAGGTCGGTTAGCTACCACAACGCTGCGGTAGCCGACTTCGAGCACCCCTTCGTCCGGGTCTTGCATCGGATGCTGAGTTCTACTATTTTTGCGCGGGGTGATTTGGCCCTTAGCAAATTTCAAGGCTCCGATCTCTTCTTTCTATACAAGCTTATGAAGAGACAAGAATGCAATTGGGGTGCATTCTTTTTACAGCGTGTGATGGACGTGAAGAGGAGTACGAGGAAAGTGCCGATTCATTTCGGTGGGCTCATCACCAAACTGGCATCATACTTGGGACTGAATTTCCAATCCCTCACTCCTCTTTCTACCAGAAGCAAGGTCAACTTGCAACATCTTCACCGGGCCAACTTAATTCTTCTCCGGGATGGAGCGGCATTTGCACATTGCCACGTGAATCAAGCGCATCAGGAATGCACACTGCCGGATCCCGTCTTCCACATTGAGAGCGCACAACATTTCAGATGGCCTATCATAGCCATCGACTCTGATGAGGAAGAAGGCGGCGATGACGGCGGCGACGACGGACAGGACGACGAGGCCGAGGAGGAAGAAGAGGCCTTTACACCTCTTCGCGCACGAGTAGCACCCCGGAAGCGTCCTCGGATGCATCCAGGTGCATCATCATCATCACGGCCTCCATCTCCACCACTGCAGCCCTCGCAGCAGAGCGAGGATGTTTATTCTATGCAGGGCATGTACACCATGCTCCAAGATATTCAGCAGACGCAGCATAGCCACACCGCTGCATATGTCGGTATCCAAGACACCACCAACCGGCTTTTCGTAAACCAACAGGCGATCTTCGAGAATGAGCGCCTTCTTTTCGCCAATCAAGAAAGCATCCATGATCGGCTGCATAGGATGGAGCAGCAGCAGCAGCCATTCTACGACAACTACTGGAGTCAGGGCTATTTTGGTGGGTATCCACAGCCTCCACCAATGCCCCCGTATGAGCCGAATTTCCAAGGGCAGTTCCCGTCTTGGGACCCCACTTCTCTGTAGCCACCTCCACCTCCACAAGAGTGATCGGGTATCTCTGTTCCAATCTTAAGTTTGTTTTTGACTATGAGGCCATAGTCAGATTCAAGCTTAGGGGGGTAGTTGGAACAGCTCTATCTTTTATTGTTTTAGTTTTTAGCATGGTTATTTGTTTCTTGCATCTTTAGTTTTTGTAGGATCCACGTGCTATATAGTGTAACTGTGGATGTCGTAAAAGTTTGTCATCTTGCTGTTAGTCCATGGGGAATTTAAGGGAAATTTAAAAAGAATTTTGTGTCTTGGATAGCTTGCTTTGCTTGACCTTGGGGAACACATCCTACGAAAATGATTGATTATGTCAACTTTAAAACAACATTTCACATCTGTACTCCTAATGATTCATGAAAAGTGGACAGTAATGGTTGTTTGAGCATAACCTAACCAAATGGTAATGAGACCTTAATTGGATGTAAGAGAGAGAATCCTCTAAACTACTACACAGGTCAGTGAGGAGGGACACATAATATCTTTCTAAGGTTCAGTCATCTAATCTTGTGATCATTCCACTTCATTTTTCCATAATTCACCTAAGAATTGGAAGTAAAGTGCAGTTGTAATTCCTTCTTGTGTGCATAGCATTTAGACAGGACTTGCATTGATATTTTCCATACTTTTGCATAAAAAGAAAAAAAATATAGGGATTCATGCACATTACCTTTAGGTGCATGCCATGTAGTTGTACTCATGATTTTCATGCATAAAGTACACCATGTATCTCAATTTTTTCCTCAATGGTGAATTAAACTGTTCCATACCTTCTAAATATTGAAAAAATTTCTGAGCATGAAGAAAATAGCCCAATAAACTTATCTTTAAGCAATTATGGATATGTGGGCTAAAGAAAAAAAATTTCTAAAAATCTGCAATACAAAAAAAAGAGAATTTAGAAGAAAGTGAAATAAGAGGGAGAAAGGAACATGATATCACTCGCATCACATGAAATTGAGTACATGATGTAGTTTGACTAGATATCCATCTCATTTTGAGGTGGAAGGTTAGTGCACGCATCATTTTCACCCAATTTTAGGCATTAGGGCATTTCTAATGTGCATTGGCATCATTTAGGACATTTTTGTATTATGCATGTTGAAACTGTACAATACTTCCAAGTTCTTCCATGAGCCACCCATTTTCATCCACTCGTTGCTCGGATTGGTAAGCCACCGTGAATTTCTCCTCACTAATGATTATCAGGAGAACTTCTTCCATATAGATGGTAGTTAGGACGAGCAACGTAGTATAGGCGATCACAAGATGCACCAATGCTGAATCGGCAAATTTTATTATGTTAACTGCCTTATGTGATAGTGTTCATCGGTTTGGAGGTTAATTTATTTTATTGATGATTATTGTCGCCTTTAGGGTAATTATTGTTCTGTGGTTAGAGAAGGCCGGTTTGAGAACGTTAAGTGGGAGTCACATGGGATGTTGGGTTGGTGTGTTGTTTTTCAGTTGACATTTGCAATTCTATTCTAAGGATTAGTTGCTCGAGGGCGAGCAATGTTCAAGCTTAGGGGAGTTTGATGCGATGATTTTGAGTCGCATTTATAGACCTTTTTTATATGTATTTTGTGCTTTTATTAGTCATTTTTTATGGTTAATATTGCATAATTCACCTTTTTTGGTCTTTGCTATCATTTTATGTCAAATCCCCTTAGTTTTATCATTTTGAGCATTAATCATCACTTTATTATAATTCATGTGGATTTATTTGATCTTGTCTTGGAATTTCAGGAAAAACAAGTATCTGCTTCCGTCGATACCATCGACGGAAGTCGATACCATCGACGAGGACACAGGATGCCAGCCGAAAGGAGTATCACAGAGTCAATGCCATCGACCCAAGTCGATGGCATCGAGATCCCTTCAGGTTGCTGGTGAGGAAGCTGTCGATAGTATCGACCCCAAGTCGATACCATCGACACAGTGAGGCTACATCGTCGCTAAATGACAAAAACCGATGCTATAGAGAGGTCGATACCATTGACCCAAGTCGATGGTATCGAGATGGCCACAGGCACTCGGACGAAAAGACAAGAAGGCTGTCGCTACTACACTGGGTCGATACCATCGACCCGCGTCGATGGTATCGACACCGGCAGATATGCGTTGGATTCAGATTGATTTCAATCAGACGGCTGGAGTTAATTGACGACATAATTAGGGACTTATACCTAATGACGGCCGCACAGATGAGGGGATCATCTAATTTGGCCATTGCACAAGTGCCGAGGAGGAGAGAAAGGAGAACGGAGGCCAGAGGTTCATACCTATCGATCCGGACGCTGCCAAAGACAGATTTCACCACCGAGAGGCGGGAAAGCTCGTGTTCTACGCAAAGGATCAACCGGTTCTCCTCCGTTCAGGGATTTTCCCATTTAATTCACATTTTTCATATGATTTCCCCTATTTCTACCATGTATTTGTGCGAGGTGAACATGCGGGGCTAATCCCCTCCATCTTTAGGACCGGGAGTAGCCCGGGAATGCATTGTATGACAGTTTTATATTAATAATTCATATTTTCTCTCTTAAATCTGTGGAATAGTTTCGTTTTCTCCATATATTGTTATGCTTGATCACCATAATAATAACCTAATGCCCTTAATCACTTCGACAGAAGGGTTAACGGTTGAAAAGAGACGAAACCTACATTAATCGATAAATCCCTTGACAAAGGAGGTGTAAAATTAATGGTGGAAACTGAGAGATCGTTCGTAATGCACTTAGTTTAGGGAATAGATTACTACGACGGTGGAATCAACCTAAACCTAAGTAGTGAATTGCACCACGACAGTGGGTAATTCTATTTTCAGGCCACTACCCGGATAGAGAGAGAAGATTGAGAAATTATATGAAACCTAATACAATGAGTTACCCGCGGTGAAACCGCAATCCTAAAGATAACCTTTTTAATTGATTAAATTAACATTTAATCAATCGTTTGTTTCGTTTTTGTTTTTACTTTCTTTTGAATTTAACAACAACCCTCAATTTGTTATTCGGCTTAGCTGATCGCAAATAGTTAGTAGGAGTCTCCAACAATTCTGAGTATCCCTGTGTTCGACTCGGGCCTCACAAAGGCATGTACTACTCGACGCGTATACTTGCGTTTTAGCACGTAGTAAAATATATGTCAAGTGTGTTATGTTAAATGATACATTAAGATGTATAGAGTTCAATCAATTTTGATAATGTAGGCCAATGTACCTTGAGAAAAGGATTGAGCCAACTTAATAAAGTATGATGTAATCATTATCTTGGTGAGGATGAGGGAGAAACTCATACTTTGTGTGATAATCATTTAATGGGTATATAATGATACCCCTATATGTGTAGAGATATGCATTAGGGTTTTGATTCTTGATAACATCAATTAGGGTTTTGATTCTTGACAATATGAACTTGAAACCCTAATCGACTAAAGAGGGAAACCTTAACCCTATTCGGTACAAAGGGAAACCATATCCCTAATAATAGGAAGGTTGTATTTCTCTTGTATTGCATGGTGATGATATGTACTTGATATTGCTTTTATCATGAAATACTAACCATGCAGGTATCATGAGATGATGAGCATAACCAGGTATGAGCTATGATGTTTCATATGATACATATTAAATGGGCCTTGTAAGCCATGTGAAATACTTGTGCAACAAGTACTGTGTATACTTGAGTCTGAGGACCTAGAGGTAATAGTTTCCTGATAAGAGGTAACAATGTTCAGTGATGAACTAAGGGTTTGAATACCCAGATCCAACAATCATGATGATGATAATGCTAAGGGATGATAATTCCCAATAATGTGATAAGGGAATGAGATCTCGAGTGTTATGCATTCAATGTGTTCCAAAGCTTATGAAAGTACTTGATAAATGTATTACACCTTTCTTTGTAGCATCTATTATAATTCTTTCTTATAACTTGATTGATGCTAAAAGATAATGTAATACACCTAATTAATCATGTGGAACCTTATCATTTAGTTTCCCAGGCCATAGATCCATTCAGTGTTAGGATTTGTTGAATGGTGAAATGAGTTTAACTCAGATTGCATATTTTTGAATATGTGGGGGTGAAGGACGAACATATCATTATGTCCAGATAGGGATTTCTGTGTGATTTCCCAATGAATACCAGCATTGTCGTGTGATCACCCTGATGAAATGTACCGGGGATTGATGTGTGATCTCCCCAAAGAGAGTGCATGCAGCAACTGGAGCTCTTTAGCGAAGATGTCACTATACCCTGACAAGCTAGTTGCAGTTTGACATGATGTCACTTCCATGTGGTCTCATATTGACTGAGACGGGTGAGGTCTTGGTAGCCGGCTCTTCCATTAACCTTATATGGTACCGATGCTTTACCTAGCCGTGGTCGGTTGGAGCATGAGCGGTATACCTCATCTCCTTTGGGCATAAGTGTTATTGTAAATGTGTAATCATCCATGTAGTGTATCTTCTTAAGGATTTAATATGGAAACATTGGTTGATGTTACATTACTTCTATACATCTTAGTTGATAGATGTTATACATGTTCTTCGTATTTCTTATAAAGCATATAGATGATCTATAGTTCTGTTACAGATAGTTAAACTATTTAAACAATGTTGTTGCTTTTCACTGCAGTTAAACAATGATTAAAAATGCTTATTAATTTACATAAAAGATCCTCTGCTCAATTTTATATTATTTACCTGTGATAATAATATAGTTGGTGGAGAGTTATATCTCTCACCGGGACAATTGTCTCACCCTGTGGGTTCCACAATTTTTAGGTGGATGTGAATGAGGAGGTAGAGACTGTACTGCATAGGAAGGACAACAACAACAGGGACAATAGTAATAACTCATGTTGAGTGTGTTGTCTGTCATGTCTTGTAGATAGAAGTCCTATGTGTCATCTTTGTACTCTTAGGTCCTTGGGAGTTAGTAGTAATGTTTTTATAAACGATCTGAGATTTTGTTTTGTATTCCTCGAGGTTTTATGTTGCTTATGTATATGTTTGGGAAAAGAAACTAGTATATGATATCCTCGAGATAAGATAGTACAATGTATGTACAATGTAAACCATGATGTATATATTGATATGGTTCTTCCTTTAAGAGTTTCCTCGCAATAGATCTCTTTGCAAAATTGTTTTAATTTTTAGAGATTTTTGTTAATTTGCTACTAATGGTTATTCCACATAATTACCGTTGTGGTGGCTCAGGCGGTCGGATCATCACAACAACACTTTCTAAAGCTGAGGACAAACCCCTCCAAATACATGTGAGTTCTCGACCAAACATTGGTGGTCATGATCAAACCCTGACCAACATACCCTCAATAAAAGCTTGGTGACCAATAGTGGTTGGTCATATCCAATCCCTTACTAATAGAGATACAAGCCTTGACCATTCAGCAAAAATATGACTTTGATCCTTGTCAATAGTATGTCCAGGGGATCAATTTTACCAATACAAGTTAATGTACATTCCTTTTAACCATCAATCATTGGGCTCATTTAACATTCACAATAAGTGCACTTTGAGATCTTTCTCATCATTCATTATATGACAATAGAATGGACTTTCATCATCATCATCATCATCATCATCATCATCATCATCATCATCATCATCATCATCATCATCATCATCATCATCATCATCATCATCATCATCATCATCATCATCATCTAAGCCTCAGTCCCAACTATGTTGGGGAAGGCTACATGGATCCTTCGTTTCCATTCAGCTCTATCATGGACTATATTTTGTTTGAGATGTAGAGATTCAAAATCTCTCTTTATAAGCTCATCCCATGTCAATTTAGTCCTTCCTCTTCTTCTATTTATTTTTCTTGACTCAATAGCACTGGTTCATATAGGCACATTATTCGGTCTAAGTTGCAGATGTCCATACCATTTGAGTCGGTCCTTGCACAACTTGTCCTCAATGCTCTCCCTCCCACTTTATTCCTAATATAGTCATTTCTTAAGCGATCTTTTCTTGTCTTCCCACACATCCATCTTAGCATACGCATTTTAGCCGCGTTCATCTTGTTGAGACTTAGTCTTTTTACCGCCCAACATTCACTCACATAGAGCATGGTTGACCGTATATATTTTCTATAAAACATACTTTTTAACCTAAAAGGGATCTTTCGATCACATAAAACTCCAGTTGCATGCCTCCATTTCAACCATTCTATAGTGATCCTGTGACAAACTTCATTTTGGACATCCCCATCTATTTGAATAATAGAACCCAAGTAATGAAATTTACCATATTTTGGTATATCTACTGTATCCAACTTGGCTCCATCATTCACACTGTGATATTGGTTGAAATTGCAATGCATATACTTTATTTTTCTCCTACTAATCATCAATCCATTTGATTCCAATGCCCCAATAGAATGAACTTCAAGAAAAAATATTAAAATAAATTTTCAATTTTATACATACAAAACACATGATTAGATCATCATTTGTATCCAAAATAGTAATACACAACTTATGAATTCACATTGGTATAACATTCATATACATTGTCATATCATATTGTTTAACACTTGTTTTAAACTCAAAATAATTTCTTCCACCTGTATAAGCTTACCTCATGTGTTCTTGTAGCATTACTTCTTAAGCATTGTCTTTGAAGCTTTATCTATTATTTCCATAATAGCTTCCTTGTAATGTATTATCAACATTATGTACTAAAACAAGTTTCTACTAGCTTCATATAATTTATCAGTTACCAAATCATATAGACATAATAAAAAATACATGTAAAACAAAAATACAAAACAAGTAACAAATAAGATCCTTAAACATGTACATATAAGATCCATTTAACCAAAAATATAATTGACATGCTACATTGAGGCACTTTCACATATTTGTGTGTTGAATCATTGACATTGATATACTACTAAAAAGATAATGACAAGTTGCTTTTCAACATAGAAATTATGAAAAAAAGAAATGATTTTAATTTTTTTGTATGGCTTTCTTAGTTCCCTTTCTTTGTAATTTGGTTATAAAATACAATTAGAACTTATCGTAAAAGTATAAATAGTGATGTGAATCTATTTTTTTAAATATAAGTCCATTGCTCATTTTCTAATTCTCTCTTAGAATCTAAAATGCATTTCTAACCACGTGATACATGGGAAATGACAGAATGCTAGATCTGTAAAGGAGAAAGATAACTTTAGCAAACTAGATGGAACCTAGTCAGGATCTTCCAGGCGATATGTACCAAAATGTTCCACAACAGATAAGATATATAGTGAGTGGGAGCCATAATTGGGAGATATATTTGAGAAAAAAAGTAAGCAATCAAAAGTGAGGAGAGGAGGCAGAGAACAAACCTAGAAGAGAGTAATGGTCAAACTATGAATGAGAGTGATGGCTTGAAGTGGGAAAGGTGTGGTAGCTAGATTCCTGCACCACCTAAGGAAGTGAGAACTAGCCTCACGCTCAATAGAGAAGTGAAGTATATGTTGTGTATAGGAGAGGAATCACTTGGGTGGAGAGGCACTTGGAAGAGATTTTGGATTAGGTTTTTGGTTGGTATTGAAAATGAACAACCATATTTATTGATATTAAGATGGAATTAGTAGTTAGGTTCAAGGATTTATTAGTTAAGGACATGTCTTGGTTAGTGTTAACCAACTGCCAAGGGTTGTATTCCATGACCATATGACTATGAATTTAAAAAGGTTTTGTTGTAATGTATACTAAAAATATTTGGTTAAAACTAGGATGAATGTTCACTCCTCAAAAACTTGGACTTCTTGACCAAAGTTAAAGAAAATTATTTGACTGTTGAACAATTTTGTTACCATATAAACACATCTGATTAGAGTTTCTCTTTATACTTTATCTGATGTAATATTAGATTTTATGTTTTAAACTTACATACTTTACTATAACTAAAATTTGGAGGTAGAATATCTAACATATATGAAAGCCATATTATATGGAATGGGTCTTTAAAATCAATCAAATACTAATATAATGCATATACACATGTTTTTCATGTTTTTAGAAAACCCCGCTCAATATCTAGTTCCAAGTGGCAAAAAATATGATTTTTTATCGTTATTATGTAATTATCACTTGAAAAGGTCAAGAAGGGACACATGTACATCCTCATGCTTATGCCCATGTTGAAATGAGGTACGGGTAGATTCCCATGCTTATGACCCATGCCCAAAAGATTTAAGGTTACTCTGTTGAAACACAACACATTTGTGTTATATATCATTTGCATCACAAAGGGGTGATATCTATCTATTATGATATATTTATGAGACTTTATCTCTTTGTGTCACAATAGATGTACAAAGAGTGGACAACATCTGTGATAACCTAGATTTTCTCTCATTCAATTTATGTACATATTGACCCATTAGATGCTCCATTGAACCCAATAACCTTCCTCACCTTCAATTTGATGACTTTGAGTCGATGTATGCTCAATTGATGAGTTGGATTTGATTAAATATCCCTTTGTACTTATATATGCCTCTAATTTGAGTTTTGAACTAAATGCCATGCTTATTATATGTAATAAACTTGTAATTAAAATTGAACCCATACAATAAACTCTCTTCTCTATCAAATGTATTTCATGATGTAGAGGGTTCAATTATGAATCCAACAGTTTAAAAATCACCTTAATCAGACATCTAGATCCCAAGTTATGGACCTCTGAAGTTTGGGCCAATCACATATGCTTTAATTGAATTTTGTTGATTTGTGACCCTAATTGGGCCTAAAATTGATGCACGGCCCACTAACCCCCCTCCTTTGTGATTTGTTATTTCCTTGCTCTGCCAATCAGATGCCTAGTTCCACGAATCGCAGATTTTGGGCCCTCAGACCCACAATAGCTAGGGATCTAAGCCACATCTGACGACCCTCCACTCTTCTCCCACCTTTTCTCCATCTTTGCAGTAAGTAGGTGTATGATGGCCACCTGGTTGGCCAAGATACCTATAGAACCTACCGAACACAAAATTAGAACACCTTTCTCGTTCAACAACCCTTCCTCTCTTTTTTGCCTCTCATTCCTCTTTTTTTACACCCTAAACCCCTCATTTTCCCTTCCATCTATATCACCCAACTCTACGGGACCGCCAATAGCTTGCTTGGTTGTTCTACTGCATTTGCCACCTTCGGCGTCAACTAAGTCCATCCTCATATCAGCAAGGTCGGGTTGCACTGGGATGACACATTCATGGGGTCTTTTGAGGTTTCCCGCTCCCTCTGCTCAACGCTCCAGTGAGCTTGCTGCCGAGGTCCCACGCACCTGCTCACGACGGAGGCGACCCAGACGGGATCCATGCCAAGCCCTTGGATCAAGGGCGCCCAAGCTTGGAAGGCCAGATCGACACCTCACTCGGGTCTCCAGATGGTGATGGATTATAGGAGACAACGACTATGGGATGCAATCAACCACTCAAGAGCGGTCATCAGTGGCATGGAATCGAATGGGGGATCAGACTAAGCCCATGAGCCAGGTCACGACTGCAGGCCCAACCTAGGTGGCAAAGGCCCAACTCTCCTGGGAGCCTTCCCTCTCACCCTCAGATTGAGATCCAATGGCCTAGATTCACTGATTTAAGGTAAATGCTTTGAAAAATCATATCTTGATGATTCTTTATCCAAATATGTTCATGCAATATACCATTTTGATAAAAAAAAAGATGAGATTTCTACTAAAAATGCTTTCAGGAACTAGTAGTTCCCCTGATAGCTCAATATGTATGTATGTTTTTTTAAGTCCATTGAAGATGATTAATATCTTTTAATGGTCAAGCTTGCTCCTTTGTGTCCCAAAACATTATGTTAGCCTAATCTCAGTAACACGTACATCTTTATGATTCGAAATTTATCTTTCTTTGTACCCTAAACCAATTTTATGATGCTTAAATGACCTAGAAAGACCTATATGCAAAAGGTCACTTCTTTTATGTTATAACTTGTTCAAGTCGTCTTGAAAATGTCTTTGAATGCTTTAAATTAGTAGATTCCACCCACATATGCAATCATTCTTTGTCATGATCTTTCTTGGACCCTGATGATGATCTTGTGGCACTTAGTGTGTCTTAGAATGACCTTTTGTGTACTTTGTGATGGATCTTAAAACTTGTGCTTTTATTGATCTAAAGTTAATCAAGATGTGCATATGGCCTTGAAATAGGTAACTTATCATGCCTTGTATCCGTAAATGACTTATGGGCCATTCGTGTGCACTTTTATGACTAAGTAACCTAATCTTGACATGAATGTGAACTAAAGTTCATGTTCTTTTTTTAGAGATATAATGTTGTACAATCTTGCTCTAATGATGGACCATGCTACATTATACATTGAAATTAGTAACTTATCGATCTTGGTGACACCAATTCTCAAGTACACACCATCAAACTCCAATGCTGACAATCTTGCATGATATTGGCTCAACATGAAAAATTTCACTATGTTAATGCTTAGATTGTTTGAATCATATGATCACTTCATCTAAGACCATGAAACCCTAATCTTATGATCCTTAATATTAATCGTGATGTGTCACCCTAAGTTCTAGATGAACCCATGATGTATATTGTAACTTGATAATGAACTTGCATGACTAGTCGAGATGTTGAAAACAATGATGAATGATATGACACCTAGATCCAGGTGACACATCCAACCACCATAATAATGACTAAATGATACCTAATCTTGTTGATATTAATCCAGTTATACTCTTTTGTAATGTCATGATCTCTATGATGCAATTGCCAAGATCTAGTCAAGTTGCTAACTATGGTCTTCTAATAAACTTGTTAATCTTGTGCTCTCTTCAAGGTATGCTTTATCCTACAATTGGCCATAGTAGTGGTATTGAACTTAAGACCTTTTAGATAATTTAGTGGTATTGAACTTGTTTGTATGTATGTATGTCTAAATTGCTTAGCTGCATATACTTGTTTGAGCTACTTGTTCCCTATGATTAG
The DNA here is from genome assembly GCA_963693085.1 of Alisma plantago-aquatica. Taxonomy (NCBI): domain Eukaryota; kingdom Viridiplantae; phylum Streptophyta; class Magnoliopsida; order Alismatales; family Alismataceae; genus Alisma; species Alisma plantago-aquatica. The sequence continues at coordinate 1,146,964,594 of OY856413.1, read as the reverse complement.
TATGTTCATTTTTCTTGAAATATGTTGAACAAACCTTGAATATAATTGAACTTATCCATTATACATACCTTATGCACCTGCGTGAACTCTCGGGGTAAGGGCACAAGGCACACTCATGGACCCTTCCATTGGGAAGTAGGTCAAATGGCCATAAAATGTTGTTAGTATAATGGAAATACATGTAAAACACATTTTCATGTTAATAAGAAAGTCTTTAATATTTTAAATTCTTTCTTACCATTATATCAAGTTTTTCCAAGCATACATGTACTTTTAAACCTACGGGTGCATGTATTTTATAGTGTACTCAACACAGTTGTGTTGATGTGTATCTATTTTATAATATTAGGTAACATGTACGCGAAGACTTTCATGCTATGATCGTTGTTTCTGTTATATTATGATACCTACTGCTCTTAATCTAATGATATAGAATGAAGTAAAATTGGAATTCTTATGGGTTAACATATGGGACTAAGATCTTGTGTCAGGGTCTAGTTTAATTCCTTTTATGCCATGTTATCTCCTATATTGTTCTTGGTTGTGGTTTCATTCATGCAATGTTATGTGATCTATTCTAGGGACAGATGCCCAACTCCACTCGCCTTTGACTGTGTATCCATTAGGAGTGTGGACTTAGGGTAATAAACAGTTTCATGGCAACATCCTTGGACATTGCTCTTCATTTGCAACAATTAGAGACAATTGAAGACTTTTTTGAAACAATTTTTTCTTGTCCTTGAATTTCTTATCATTTTGAGAGGCTTCACATTCCTTAACAATATCATTAATTATTCAATTGATGTAGAATTACCAAGACTGTTGATCATCATTTCCAGATTAAACACACCCCCTTCCCTGAATGTGTGTACGGTCGTTTGGGCTAGATTCTAAATGTTTGTGCATCTAATTTCTCAAGTGTGGGATTTTTATCTCTAGAAGTGAGTGCGCCAACATGATAATGTGGATGCAATAGATTTCATTAATTGATTGTTATCATGTGAATCTACATAAACTAGATATTGAAAGTGGTTAAACTATATTCCATAAGCAATTGTTCAGTGTAAACCAGATCTTGAAAATAGTTAAACTACATTCCATAAGCATTTGTTCTAGCATTCAAGTGAATATATATGATACAAAATTAATGTGGGTCCTATCGCATGGAATGGGCATTACACCAACTTTGATGGAGTAAACTACACCAATTTTTTATTGTTAGGTCACCCATTTATGAATGCAAATGTCATGTAGATGCACAAGTTCAAAAGTTGGAGACAAAAAGGTGGGTGAATAGTACTACAACAGAATTCAACTTGAACGTTTGTAGTAACTCATTTCTAGCCTTTAAATCTAAGATGGAAACCCAAAGAATCCATATGACATTTTCTTTTCTATAAAATGGAACCTCTTGATGCATTGACAAAAGGAGGAGATCCGATTAACCTTGATAAGTGATCACATAGAGTTTTTGATTGAAGTTTATAAAAGAGGAATTTTTTAAGCAATGCTTTGGGTAACAAAAAGTTCTATCCTTCTATAAATTAGGCAATCAAATGTCTCTCGGTGTCCATTCCTTGAGAAAACAGCCCTCCAAACGTGATTGGTGTTGTACACTATTTAAATGCACAATTATTTGCATTTTTGAATGATGTTAAAAAGAGAGCGTGCCCAAATTAATTCCCAAAAAAGTGAAGAAGAGAGTCGGTCAATTTTTTTATTTGATGATTATGACCCATGTTGGAAACAGGTAAGGGTACAATGAATGTTTCTGGCCAAAATGATCCCCAAAAGAGTGAAGATGCAAATGACCCATGTTGGGAAGAAGTACGAAGATATCAGGATCCTCCTTAGATATCAGGTGGAACGGCTTGCTTGGTAGAAACGATTTTGTGAATGACTTGTGTGGTTGTCTGCTAACCTACCTATCTATCTATCTCCTTAATGCCAGTAGAGTAGTAGACTAGGTCGTTAGTCATCTTAACACAAAGCAAATATGAAATATTACGCAAAGTCAAGCGATAGAGTGACTCAATTTGTCATCGTGTCAAAATCAGTCATGCACTCGCCCACACAAACACATACATCAACCACAACTGCTCCCCTGCTCTCAATCCTTTTGACGTATCACATGAACGTGACGGGATGGGTGACGATTCGCGATTTGAATGGAACAGGGCATGCGCGTGGTTAGACGGTTTCTCAGTAAATTATTAACCCTAAAATATCTTTGTCAACCGGCCTTTAATTTAGTTTGATGGCGATCATATGTTTGCCTTGCCTCTCGACGGAAATAAGGATAAATAACAAGGCCAAAAAATCAAAATAGTATCTTTGGACATTTTAATTACCAAAATGACACGATTAAAAACTTAATTCTCAAAATGGCACGTTTTTGAGTCAATACGTCCTCAAAATGGACACATTGCTTCTGGTGGGGCCAATACGTCCTCTCGGGAGTCGCATTGCTACTTTAAAAAGTAATACGCCCCCAATGAGGACGTATTGTCTCCAGTAGAGCAATGTGTCCCCAGTGAGGACGTATTATTTTTTTTAATTGTAATACCATTTATATTATATATACCTATAAATGTTAAATTGCTAAATGAAAATAATATACATTAACTTATATACAATTAGCCATATATTTAAAATAATATCTGAATATAATAAAATAATAACATAATATTATATTTATTAAAATATAATATTTATAAATGTAGATAAAAACATTTAAAATTAATGGATATAATACTAAAATTATATAATAAAGTTTAAAATTATAGATATAAAGAAAATATATCCATGTATTTATTTGTAAACTTTGAAAAAAAACTAATATAGCAATAAAAATAAGAAAATACTAAAATAAAAACTAATACAATAGTATATAAGACACACTGGTGCACATAAAATACACACAAACACACACACACGCACACACTCTCTCTCTCACACACACACACACACACACACACACACACACACACACACACACACACACACACACACACACACACACACACACACACACACACACACATATATATATATATATATATATATATATATATATATATATATATATATATATATAAGGTATGATACATAATATAAAAAAAATAAAAATATAATGTCAACTATATAAAGTAAATATACATGATCAATAATAATAGATAATCAAAATAAAATATATGATACATATGATCACAAATGCAACACATAAAAAATTGCAATATATTATGAAGCAAACTTTTTATTTTGTTTAAAAATATATATATTAACATAAATTATAATAACATAATAATATTTCTAACTTTTTATCCAGTTCATATGCAAATATAATATGATAAAATTAAATATATAATGATTTTTTTATTTAATTTAAAATTGTATGTATGATATATTTTAATTTATTCATTGTTGTTGTTTCAGTATATTTTACTTTGCATAACTGACATGTTTATATTTTTTTATATTATATTTCGTGTCTTTGATATATATATATATATATATATACATATATATATATATATATATATATATATAGAGAGAGAGAGAGAGAGAGAGAGAGTCAGGCTAGAATACACTCGAGTGTATCCGGTGCGGAATACACTCAAGTAGTTTTTCATAATGAAATATTTTTTTTTAAATCTAATCCACTAATCTTCTTAAACATCTTGTGAACAACTCATACACAAAATTTGAGCACATTTGGATATGTATAACTCATGTTATGAAGACCGCAAAAATTATGCATTTAAAATTAGTTTCACGCGTTGATTTTGTTACCCTTGGATGAGTGACTTACACTCATCCAAATGGGTTCAAAATTTGTATGTATCCTAGTTATAGTATGACGGTGAAGATCAATGGTTTACATTTTGCAAAAAATAGTCTTGATATGCAAACACACTTGAGTGTATTCGTGCGATCTGTACACTCGAGTGTATTCTAGCCTGACTCTCTCTCTCTCTCTCTCTCTCTCTCTCTATATATATATATATATATATATATATATATAATATTTATATATATTGTGCATATCAACGTGTGCTATATGTTGCTATATTAATTTTCTTTTTATTTTTTCTAAATTTACAAATAAATATATACATGTATATGTATATATGTATATATTTGTTTTATTTCTATAGTTTTAAACGTTACTGTATAATTTTGGTATTGTATCCGTTAATTTTAAATACTTCTATCTACATTTATAAATATTATATATATTAATGAAATATAATATTATGTTATTATTTTATTATGTTCAAATATTATTTAAAATATATGGTTAACTGTATATAAGTTAATGTAGATTATGTTCATTTAGCAATTTAACATATATATTTATTTATATAATGTACATGGTATCATAATTAAAAAAAAGTAAAAAATAAAATAAAAAATGCAATACGTCCTTTTTAGAGCAATACGTATTGTTTTTTTAAAAGTAACAATACGTCTCCCGAGGGGACGTATTCGTCCCACCGGGAGCAATGTGTCATCTTTGGGGTCGTATTGTCTCAGAAACGTGCCATTTTAAGAATTAAGTTTGGAATTGTGCCATTTTGGTAATTAAAACACCCAAACATGTCATTTTAATTTTTTTACAAAATAACAATCTAGAATGCTCACTATTGCAATGCAGCTTGTTCAATACGAGAAAGATGTAAACAAAGCTAGTAAATCCCCACACGTAAGGGATTATATAGAGCTAAATCGGTACTATCTTGCTTACATATTAATTAAACAAATGGATACGGACAAGAAACTACGCGAGGGTGCGGTTAAGCTTGGTTCCCCCCAGGGAAAGCGAGGGCTCTTGCCCCGATCTCCATCAATGGAAGTTGGTGGTACTAGCTGTTGCTGCGGCAGTTGGAATGTTCGTGTCAGTTGTTTGTGTAAGGGCAACTCCATGGCCATCTGGACATTCTTTACCTCTTCTTATTTCCTACCCTGACGGCTTCGGCTCAGTCAACCAACCATGGCATTTTTTTTCCAATTAAGAAGACAAAACGAATTGTATATCTTGATCTTCTGGTGTAAGTTTGATCAGCGAGTGGGATCAGTTTGGTACAAATAACTTTCATGATGATGATATTTTAGAATATGACCCGATCATATAACTAAACCGCATGTCCCAGTAAACCTCGTCTTCTTCCTCCCATCAAAACCCCCACTCCACCTCGTCACATGGTTCGTCCTTGATGAGAAGAGGCCCCAACGGCGACATCATTGTGACTATGTGGTACGAATATCTTCTTTCACTTTCTTGCTTGTGCTGAGGCATAAAAATGGCGAAGTCTCTTCTGGAATGTGCAGTTGTTCCACATGTTTTTATTCCCAATAACTAATATGGAAGACCAGCAACATTAGTAGCTCTGTCTTTTCTGGATGATGAAATAAGTTCTCTGGGTCCACGACTACTCCAGTATGATATACAAGTTCGCCTCTATTCAAGCTGGATCACGGTGCCTGGCCACCGAGCCTCAATCACCACGTCTTCCACAGTTGCTTGAGCTGGTATCTCGGTTCTCCAGAAACGTACCGCGCCGCCCAACGACATGGATGGGCACGCGGTAGCAACAGAAGGAGCGCGATATACCAGCAGCCAGACCAACTTTTTAGGTGGGTACGGTCGTTAGTAAGGGCGGCAGTTGGTTAGCGCTGACATCAGAGTTACACATGGTATTCAAACTAATTGCGGTATAGCATGTTCTGCTCTCCTTTCCGGACTGGACGAAGACGCTGCAGCGTCCCCACATTCAGTTAAGGAGTTGTTGGTAACGGCACTTGCTAGCTGGAGTGAAATTGACACCCTAACACAAGGGCAAGCAAAATCGGCCGATATCGGAGTGGATATGGGATATCCTAAGCCGGCTATTGGAATTAGGATAAAATAACACGTTTAAGAAAATAAACATATGACATGTCAAGAAACAATCTACATTTAACACACCTTCAGTCAGAACCGATTGTTTACCTTGTAATTGTTTTTCTCCTTTTTCCTTGTGGGTTGGGGGGGGGGGGGGTATTTGTGTATCATTTTCTCAAAAACATCCATTTGAGATATCAATTTGAATTAAATTCCGTAAACTTTGAATTTGAAAATGACATAAAAAAACTCCTTTCCATGTGAAAAACTTCACGTATACAGATGAGGGATACCGACTGCTATTCACATGAAACAATGAATGGTAAATAAAAACTTCACTTGAAGCAGAGGTTTTGCTTGTTTTTATACTTCTGAAATTTCAAAACACGTTTTTTTTTAGTAAATCTATCAAATCAAATGTTGGTTGTTAACCAATATGTTATAAGATGTCAAACAAACCGATGGCTTCGATATATATTGATTTCTATTGGATGGAAGCTTAGCGCCTAGAGAAAATTTAATCTCACTTGTTTGCTTCACTGAATTTGGACAAAGCAAGTCCATGTGTGAGTTGGTATAGTAACTCATCGCTGGCAGTCGAAGACATTCATCTATGTAAACTACTGGGCTACTTCTTTCAAAGCTAATTAGTTTCGGGATGAGATTCTAATTGCGTCATACACGTGTAACTTGACTCTCTCCTTTGTTTCTCCTATATGAGAATTCAATGACTACCTGGCTCAAATAATCTCACCTAATAAATACATTAAGCACCTGCTGCGGACCCCAACTTCATGACTTGCATGACCTAGATGCTAGGAATTAATATGACATCATCTTGCATTACTCATGTTATATGAACGACAAGTTTAATCGGGGGTTATTTCGTCTTGTCCACAAGATGGGGACAACATGAATTTTATGTCTGTACAATGCGTCGCATTAAGGGCTGCTTGGGGTGGAATAACGTTCCACTCTTTATCATAAAAAAATTACCAAAACAACAATACATCCATAAATGATATGTGTCTCAGTTCACATCATGTAAGTTATGCTTCATATATTAAATCGTAAACGAATCGTAACTTGGCTTCTCTTACCCACCACTCGAAAATTACGATTTATAGATGTAGTATAGTGATTAGTTTTCCGCTTCACTCCAAGCAAACAAGCACTATATGGATTAAAATATGAGTCAGAAAACGACTAAATTGATACGTATACCCCTCTGCCAATCATGTTTAGTAGCTCCACGGACAAGTCGATTAGGAAGCCTTTAAGAAGAAGAATAAAATGGGACCATTTAGAGACGTGCAAGCGGAAATCTTTTTCTTTGTCCTGTATGAATCATCCCCATCATGTTGTTACATTAGCTGACTTATTTCTTTGTACAACAAAGAACTCTACATCCTCAATATATGGGCATGTTTCTTTAAAATAGGCCTAGAAAGGAAGTGAACCATTGATATAAGACCAACACTATTATCATATACATCCTCTCAAAGTCATGATGAAGACCTTGCCATGTTCTTCTTTGTTTATATGGTTTCTTAACCTAGGATGCAATGAAAACATCAATAAGATGGGTAGATAGTAAACTAATTCAAAGAGAAACTTTGTAACTAGTGAAATGTTGTTAATGTTTTAATGTTTGGTTCGACAAGGAAAAATGGGATTATATAAAAATAGTAAAGAGTAGGCTATGACGATTGATGGATCTATGAGCTAGTGAGATAACCTTGTAGTCCCATGAACAATATAGGATGTGGACGTTGATTCCAATGGTGACAAATTGCTTGTTTAATCTAAAGGTTTTGCTCCTTATAATCATGCTCTTATAGTTTGAAATTGTAGATTTAAGTTTTATTAAAATACAAGTTATATATTAAAGGTATTGTATGAATTATGCATATTATAGGTGATATCAAAATTAGATAGTAATAACTAATGAAGAGTTCCTAAATTTTGATTATAGTCCAGCTATCATACTAGAATTGAAGATATGACTTTTACATTTATCTTAGGTTTAGATACCCCACTCAACTTACTAATTCACATTCATTAAGATTTGTAGTGATGTACATATTTTTTCTATTTACAAGGGATATAACTCTTAGTTGTATCTTAGTTTTTCATATAGTGTAAAGGTTGTGGGCCTTGCATTGGAAGAGATGTAGATATATCCAACACATATATATTTCATCAACTGTTAGAGTAATAGATTTTGATACAATGATTTTTGTTGACATGTTGGAGCATATAATTTGCTACTACATTTAAACACATAAACATACCTCTATTCAACAACGGGCATACTTATTCTATGTACTACTTTATTTGAAAAGTAACAATCAATAAATTAGTAGCCTTCTATGGAGGCCACTCCCATTACATTGTCTGTTTCAGAAGAATATAGTGGTCAATGGGTTTGTGTATTAGATGTATTAGTGGTATCATGTCCAATAGTAAGTTATCTTAAACAATATTAGATCTATTGTGAAATCATCTTCTTAGTTCTCGTATATGGTCTATCCATCATGATAGACTTTCAAATTTTATCGTTACTATTTGTTTTCCATTGATATCATTACAAATATCTAATATATTAAGTGTTATGAAATCACATAAATTTTTTGATTTGATATGCAAAGGGAGAGACATTGTCAATAAGTATCACCTGATGTGAATAATACATTAAGTTCTCGAAGACTCTAATATAACAATAATTTTGTTACTCATTAGTGAATGATAATCTAGTATTATACTATTCCCAACTCCACCACTCATCTCCATCCTTCAACTTACATAATTTGTGTGGACTCTAATATTCTTTCCATGATCTAATCAAAAATAAATTTGTTGTGTCTTTTCTAGTGAACCAAACTTCTCATAGAAATGTATCATTTTACTTAAAATGTGCGAAAGTATTTTTTATTAGATCATTCAATGATGAGATAATTAAATCTTTTTAATATATGGTAACACCCTCAGACATTCACAAGTGATGTGTTTGTCTCTCATAGTAAAACTTATTGTTTGTTACGATGAGTCCAATACTAGTCTCCATCATTTATGCTTCCATTAGAACCCAATAAATCAAACATGCATCTTTTACCATGGTAGATTTATCTGTCATACTTGGAACAAGTCACATCTTTAGTAGAATCTCTTTCCTTATGTTGTTCATGGCATTAGAGTGGCCTGAAATCCTTGTGACATGTCACAATGTAGTGATATGAATTATTATAAAGATGAAATGCTCTATGATATTGTCAATTATGATCATAACTATAAAGAGTGGGACCTGATAGGGAATCCATTAAAATGATACAATACAAGAGCCATGTTATAATAAAGTAGCGGAACAACTATTACAAAGTTACATCACTATTCATTTAAAAATTTTCTCATCATAAAAGGTGGTACATCAAAGTAAAAGGCATACATATAATAAATCCAATCACATGTAGGGCTTGTTGCAGAGGGCAACCTGGCCATTCGAAGTTGTCCTTAATCCCAATACCCTGTAAATGGTCTTCGTGCATCCTTGTCCTCTAAGGTACCTACACCTAGGTGGGAGAGAACATCACCCATGACATACGAAACAAGGTAGAGGTCAACAAAGGATGATTACGTAGATATAAAAAACTCTTTGAGCATTAAATTGAGTTAGAAGTTCAATAGAGATGTTCCTATAAAAGGGGGGCTATTTACAAATAGGTAAGTTCAAAAGAATTATATCAAGAGGGACAAGGCATATTAAATTCAAATTGCAAACATGGATAATAAAAGAGCCTTGCCATAATTGTTCACCATATTTCTAGTATAAAATAATAAACTTTTGCATGCATAACAATGTAGAAGAAATATACCTAATACATGGCCAGGATAGGATGGCTAAATGGGGCATCAACACTAATGAGAGATGTTGCTTCTGCTCTGAAGATGAAAACCATGATCACCTTTTCCATGAATGTAACAAAGCCAAGTATGTTTGGTCCTTGATGTGGCTCAAAATTGGATGGGGTGCTTTTAGGTCCGAAAGTTTGAGGGATACCATGGAGCAGATAAAGAGGAAGTGTAGGAATGACAGAGAGCTGGCTTTTGGCGGTCTTCGCTTCACCAACATTTGCTTTAATGTTTGGAAAGTCAGGAACCTGGTGGTGCACAATAGATCACCAAACCTTAACATTTTTCAACTTGTGGCTAGATATATAGGGGCGGTGTTAAAGGCCAAAAAAGGCCTTGATAAAGGGGTTATCCCTATAGCCCGTTTACACTGGAGCTTTTTGTAGAGTCAGGCCATGTATACTTTTGTGTTTGACTTGTACAATATATCCCTGCTATACCACTATTTTTGGCAATATATTTACCTATTTCCGAAAAAAAAAATACATGGCCATAACACCATAGGATCATGGACTAAAAGAAATAAGGGTGGAAACGTGCACCCTAGGTGGAATACACACACCTCGGGCAAAATATGCACACCCTATATAAATATGGTTGTACATAAGTACCACTATTTTAGATATTCTAGTCAAACATGTAGAATGCATTAAATAGATAGGAAACACTATCATTGCATTCAATTTCACATAAAAAGACAACAATAGCAGGAAGGGTCCAAAGACCCATTGTAACAGAGTAATTCATCAATAATAAGAATTTAATGAATCCAAATAAGGAAATATGAATGTTCAACAATTAAGTTTCAAGTAGAATTATTATTCAAGAGGTGCCTCATTAAAAAAATCCTGTTTCAGTCAAATAATGCCCAAAATAAAATAGAGGATGTACATACCTTATCTTAATGATTAGTGCTAAACTCAATCTATATACTTTGTCCACAAAGTCGAGTTTTCATCCTAGGAACTTAGTTGGTATGTTAGTCAAACCAAAACATACATATGTATAAATTCTTATTATAAATTTTCATATTGCTCTTATTTTGATCCAAATCACCTAATGATAGATTAGGGGTTTAATCCTATCAAGTGTATAAATGATTCATTAGATATCTATTATAGTTTTACTATTCATATTTGGTCACATATGTCTCAGTATGTCTAGGTTATATATATTTATGGGTAATAATGCATATTCCTTCAATAAAGGTCTTAATATAATATTCTCTTTATAATACCATGTGATTGCATACTATTCCTAACATCCTATTTAGCATGCATATTAGTGTATGTGGATATCTTATTATTGATTTCTAAGATATTTGATAAATACATGAAAGTTATATATGGATAAATGGAAATGGTTATACTCCATTCCAACATGTTGTTCCAAAATAGGTGGATACATAAATGTATTCTCCAATTCTATATTGTATACCATCATATATAGGTGTGATATGCATATATATATCAAGGTTTCTAATCCCCTTGTAACTAATACTCAAATTATTGGTCGATAAGACTACACCGTCATTATTTCTGACTTTGTTTCTATTAGTACCAATATCCTAAGCATTATCAATTCTTTTCCAAGATAGACATAACAACATCAATATGCTAAATTCTAGTGATATTTTTCACGAGGCCTCTAGTATATCTATATTCCTAGGGTTTCTAGCTTTTTTATGAGTATAAGATCCATTATCATTGACATTCCTAGGTACTCATTTATGTGAAGTTACCAATTTTCCCTTCAAGAACAAATGCCTTAATGTGTGTCCTCAGTTGATATGGCATTTTATTAGGATTTACTAGATACATCTTTTACTAATCAAGGCATAATCATACTACTAATTTGATGCACATGACCTATGGTTTTTATTATAAAAATCCATGGCACATGCATGATTATATGGTTAAGGAATCAAACTACTTTACTAGGATGGGTCATTGATATATATGATTCCAATTATCTATATTTTTATATCTTAAGCTATAGTATACGAATTTCTTAATAGAAAGGAAACAAGGAGTAATCATGGAAATACCTCTTGAAGGCCATACGGGAGTTGGTTGTAGCTTTCTCATAGATAAAGGTTTGATGGTGAAGATCACGGCGTTTCTACAGATATCAACCAAGGATTGGATCTGTAGATTTTCTTTCGGTGACTTTGAGCCTTTATCCAGTTGTAGGTGTGTTAGGAGGGGTTGAGAGATGGTGGATCCTTTCATGGTGTTGCAAGGTTCAAGATGGTCAAATCATATATCTATGTGAGATAGATTGAGTCATAGGCATGTGTAAGGTGGTGGGATTGTCTATGTGGATCCATTTTGATGGCTACGCAGTCATGGTCAATGTTGTTTATGACCAACACAATGTACAACACTAGCCACCACAATGGGTGCTAGAGGCTCTCTCTCCTGTAGAGGTTGAGGGCAAGGGAACTTGCTGGCATGTTTACTGGGCCATGAAGGAAAGGAATAAGAGGACGTAATGAGAAGACAAGCACCTGAGGAGGAAATGTAGTGTATCAATAATAGGTGGCTATTGTAGAGGAGCCGAATTTGGTGATTGTTACAGAAGGGTCAGAGTTGTGGCGGTGGCTAGGGCTTTGATTGGAATAAATAGAAGAGAAAAGGTAGGAAGATGAATAGGAAGAGGGAGAGAAGAGGGAAGGGAAAGGAGAGTGGTGATCAGTAGTCTACTGACGGACATCACAATAGATGGCAAGAAGTATGTTTAGGTTTAATGCCTGGTGAAGTAGTGTTGTAGCCATGGGAAGTGATGCAAAAGGGAGAAAGATGCATGGAATTGTAGATGTGGTGATGTTGGATTTTTTGTAAGTAAGTTTATGCAAAGGCATTGCTTCCAAAGTAGGATGTTGAAGCACCAGGCTGATGTGTCTACAACCCTGACAACTAGGCCCACAATGGCTAGGGTTAGGTGATGTTGGTCTAAGGGTGAAGAGGTGAGGAAGAAATGGGTAGAGGTCGTGTCATCAAAATTCATGAACATGATGATGGTAGAGGTGATCGTTGTACATATGTGATCATCAAGTCAGATGGCAACCACCAAAACAGGTGGTGTCACCTTTGTGCACCCAAAACGGCTGATGGTTCTCTATTTGCAAGTGGCGGTGTTCCATTGTAGGTTCATTGAGACGATAGAACTTGTATATGCTGGTCTGCAGATGAGGAAGCACCTTTTCCTCATTAGGATGCACACTCATCACTGGGATATTTGGTGGAGATAGCTTGCCATAAAAGTGGTTTCCCCGATAGGAAAGATGCTAGTGCTGGTGTAGAGACGAGAGGAGGGAGGAGAATGTATGGTGGCAGTTTGGGCAAGAAAAGGAAGGGAAATCAATGAAGAAGATTAGAGGGGGGAAGAACATGGTTGCAGTGATGCTGATCATAGTGTTGGTAGTGGGTTTTCTTCATCAGGACGAACATTAGGAAGAGGTGAAGTCTATGATTTGCATCATGTTGTAGAAAGGAAGGAGTAGAAGAGGGAGGAGGAAGAGAAAGAGTAGGAGAAGAGATGAGGTCTAGGAAGAGAAGAAGAATAAGGATCCACCAGCTGTGAAATCCAATGTGAGAGGAAGAAGTCACGGAGGCAACCACATGACTAGGACCTAGGGGAAGATGGACCAATGGCGATTAAATTAAATCGTTTTATTGAATTATTCAAATTTAGGTTATTTTTAACCTTTCTCTTGTTAATTAATTTGGAGAGTAATTAGAGTCTTATAGAATTGAAAATTATTGGCTAGACTAATTAAGAGGCAAGGAATCAAATTTTGGCATGAATTTTATATTTTGAAAAGTTTGATATTAAATTTCACTAGTTATGTATTAGACCTTTATAAAAATATTCACTCCTAATTAATCAATGTGACACACTCTACCCTACTGAATAAATTTATTTTATCTTTTTATCCAATCAGATTCTTAAGGGTTGTCAAAGATATTAGTTGGTGTATTCATATGTCAAATTATATAATCAATTTAGTTTGGATATGTCAACATGGTATCTCATATGTGAAGGCTTTTCTTTTAACTATATCGTGTTATTAGACTTCAAGTTAACATGATCTATCTTAAATTAGGGGAAAATCTAGATATTAACATAATCATAAGGAGTCTAGAACAAGGTTGATTTAAACCATAAACCTAGATTTTAATATGTTATAAACTCCACCCCTTAGAGAGCATTTCTGTGACGACCCCAATTCATGTATACTTTCCATAATGACATTCCCTAGATATGTATGCCCTCATATCTAAAGATGTTAAAATGGAAAATATAAGAGATTGTGATAGTCAACTAAATAATGAAAGGATCCAGATCATTGTTCACAAGCATCATTAATTAGACACACAAAAAAAACATTCATGAGGATAAAAGTCATACATATTATTCAAGAGAAGGAAATGAATAGTTCTAAGGAATGAAAAATTCATAGGAGATACTTCATCCTATACATCATCTAGAGGAAAAGAAATAACTATCTAATAGCAATAGAGATAAGGAGCAGTACAGATAGGTGCTTGAACTCCACTAACGTTCAACTTCTTTAGAACCAACGGTAGGTTAGAGGGAGAAAGCTCCAACTTCTCTCTAGAAAATCTCTTCGGTCCTTCACCATCTATGATCGGTACCATCTACCACACCCGGTGCGCTCCCTCCGCCTCAAGCTTCTGCTTGGCCCTGTGGCGGCGACGATCATCCTCACTTTACCGGCGTCCGATTCTCCCCATTCAGGTACCAACAACCATTTTCAGGTAACAACCATTCTCATGTAACTTCATCCCTCGACCATCTCTCTGCATGTTGGCGGTGGTTGCCATCATTCCTCTTTGCGACCCATTTTCCATCCTCTGTGTGCTTGCTCCTTGCCTGGCTTCAGTGATTTTGAGCTTGCACTAGGGATTCACAGGTTTGAAACGTATTCTTGCATCTGCTTTTTTTGATTTAGCTCTCCTACGATTCCGATTGAGTGTTTTCATCTCCTACCTCCTCAAAGTTCCGCCATCGGAACCCTATTCCATAAAAGGCCTTTTCATTACCCACACCAATCTGCAATAAATTCTGAGAATATCAACACCCTTTGCAACTCACCTCGGGTATCTCAAACAACATACAGATACATGTAGATGATATCTCATTGATTACGCCTTATACACCTTTAGAGATCACATTTTTTACCCTCGAGCTTCATACCAACTCAGCAAAATCTCCCTCATAAAAAAATCACGTTTTCAAAAATCAAAAATTCTATTCTCTCTGCCGGCTATAGCACTCCTTCCCTAGAACACCTTTGGCAGTCAGATCAGATCAGCACAACAGTTGGCTCATAAATCAGCAATAAAGACCCATCAAACAATCCGATAACACCATGAGAACAGGAGGCGTGATCACCCTCGCCTCATGCATAAAATCACCTTGCATGCATAGATTCGACAAGACATCAGCCTTCCGCCGAGCTCTAAGGAAACAAAAACCCTTGGTGTCAAGCGGAAACACAAAAACTCCACCATCCCCAACCAACATGAACTCCCATTTCTCCTTCATAGAAATCCCCCTCACAGACCCATCCTTTTCTACGAGAATCCCTTTACCTCGAGCATGGATCTACCACAAGTTCAACATCTTGCCTGGCACCAGCATGATAAACATCGGTCACCGCTCCTTCCAGGTGAAGGTCTCATGGTCAACCCCCACAATTCCAACTTGGGGCAAAAAACCTCCCTTCCTCCTCATATCGGAAGGATGGAGCGACAGGTGCGAAGAGCTGAATCTAAAGCCTGAGTGGTCGATTTTCATACAATCGATGGAAAATCGCACTTTCCATGCCTGGGTGCGCGACTTCGTCCACGACACTCCTCCAGAGCTAGCCTATCTGTACAAAAAACATGATCAAGATAGCTCTTCATCATCCAACATGGCGGATCAACTCTTTGTCAGAGATGAATACCAACCCCCCATGGGTGAAAAATCTTGGCCTATCGCCATCTCTTCAGGCTCTGAGGATGACGATGATACAATCACATCTCCTATGGATCAACAACAATGTTCAATCGCTGAAAGGTACAAGCTTTTCTCCTCCCCATCATTTAAGGGAAAAAAAATAATCCCAATCTGTCATCTTTATATAAAACCCTAATCCCTCGACCCTCCCTGGTCGAGGATATCATCCCAAAGGACATTTTTCGCCTAAACTCTACTTTTCCTGTCCTGGGTCATGCAAAATCATCCCTCCTCATAAACAATATCCTAGATAAAAACCCCACCGCTCATATCTGGACTCCGGTCCCCCCAAACGACCTTTTAGAGCTCTGCACTGTTCTCTTTGCCACCGTAACAAGCACTCAACATCCAGATGTTTTTCTCGCCGCATATGTTTTGGATGCCACCAGATAGGGCACATAAAAAGGTTCTGTAAAGCTCGCCTCCTCCCAAACCAAGACAAAAACCATGCAGATCCCTCCTCATCCTCCATGCACTCTCGCTCGATTAAAATATCACCTTTTCACAAAACCTCCACTGTCCCAAAAAATCCCTTTTCAGATCTCTGGCACAACACACATCTCCCCCAACATCATTATCATTCAAAAAACTCCTTTGGATGCCTCACAAATCCCCCTCCTGAACATGCAGACGCTACCCCTTCACGCCATCCAAACACAAGCTCCTGGACTCCTCCTATATCTAAACCCTTTCAAAAGACAAAGAACCTATCTGCCACAAAGCACAAACCACAATCCAAAAACCCTCCTCCTCCATCCCCCTCACAAGCGCACAACGTAAACTATCATACTACCTCACCAAACATGAAGGTCCCTGACCACTTGGAATATGTGATTGCCCTTGACCTTCCAGCCAACTCAATGCGTCTTCTCAATGTCTTCACCCTTAGAAGTATTCTTGTATCTGTTGAAAACAACCTGGACAACAACCCCATAAATGTCCTAGACATTACCCGCACCTTAGCCCTTCTCCTTCCTGGTCACACCATCCTTAAACCAAAAATTTTCTCTCCCACCCAGCTCATCTATACCATCCCAGAAGGTACAAAGATAAATCACCTCTTCAACCAAGTTCTCACCATACCATGTGGATCGAGCTTCATCATGGCCAGACTATCAAAATGGTCTGCCAATTTTGGATCTTTCCCTGCCCCCGCTAGTGGCTTTGACTGGGTCGCCATATCGAATCTCCCTCCTCATCTTTGGGAAATAGAGATCTTTAGAGGCATTGCACACTCTATCGTGGCAACTCTACAATACATCAGCCCCAAAACCTTACACCCATCTCAATACATCAAAGCATACTGTCTCTTTTCTGTCAAAGCTGCCATCTCTCTTCCTCCATCCATCAATATAAGAATTGGAAAATCCATCTACCATTTAAAACTTTCTACTGAACATCCTACCATTAACAACATATCCACCATCTTGGTTTAGCCCAAACAAAGATAAATTATCATCCTTGCATTCCAAGGCATCAAATGACCGAAACCATGTTTGGATCTGGAAAAACTCAAACCACACCGAAAACTCTTATCTCCTTCCAAGCAAAAAAAGAACCAGATCTCCTGAACCTTCTCTCCATGTTAACAAATACAAACCTAGAAGCTCCACTTTCCCATCTCCTTCCTCTACTAAGGAAAGCTGCCCATCTCAAAACAAAAACCATCTAACAACAAAAAACCAAGCCTCATCTCAGCTCAAGGATGATAATTCTTTGCAGAGTTCAGAGCAGGAGAGCCCAAAACAAAGGCTCTCTTCCAGCTACCTCCAGAAGATCATGCAGCCAAATCACAAAGACCCAAAAGGTTCTATCATCATCAACAGAGTAAAGAAAGGCACTTCTCCACATTTCTCTCCCCGCTCTTTTAGTGATGTTACTTCTGCTACTTCTTTATCATCTACTCCATCTTATAAAGACAAAAATAAAGACTTAGATTCTATCGAAGATTTAGCATCTTGGTCTAACATAAATAGCTTCACTTCCTTTGCAAATAAGATAGGTTTCCAACTAGAAGATGAAGATGATGCCCATAAAGTTCTAAACAACCTAGAAACCTTTATGGGATGGACAAAGAAAAGACTCGCTCCTGCTGACACCAAAACAACGACCATCTAATTAGCCCTTTTAGCACTCATCATCCCTAGTTTTTAAATATGAAGATTTCCTCTAGGAATATATGTGGAGCTACAAACCTCCAAAGAAGAAAAAAAATACGCTCTCACATATACAAAAACAAAATCGATCTAATTACCATTCAAGAAACAAAAACCTCTCTTTCCCCTTTTCCTCTCAAAAAATTGGAGGTAATAGAATCACAAATTGGATCCAATTACCTCCTGAGCATTTTAAAGGTGGCATCATTATTGGTTTTAACAACCAGACTCTAGTTTCACAAAATACATCCATCCTTAACTTCTCCATAACCATTGAATTCAAAAACCTTTCCGATGGATATCTCTGGTCATTCTCTGGTATCTATGGGGATCCTGGACACATCAAATCCCTCTACCTTGAGGAACTAAACCACCTCATTACAAATTTACACTTGACTCCCTGGGTTTTGGGTGGAGATTTTAATCTGATCACCCAAATATCAGATAGGCTCGATTCAAATCTCTCCCCACAATCGATGTCAGCAGCTGATAAAAAATTCTGTCATATGCTTACAAACCACTCTTTGATCGACATCATACCCTCAAATGCTTTATACACCTGGTCTAGAAACCAGACATTTGCCAGACTTGACCATTTCATTTGCACAAACCTTTGGGAAGATAAACACCCTCTATCATCAGTACATATCTCCCATCGAACCATATCTGACCACTTCCCTCTAATCCTTGACACATCTTCTACCTTGTGGGGCACACGACCTTTCAAATTTGAAAACTGTTGGCTCTCCATAGACAACTTCTCTAGATCATGTCTAGAATCTTGGATTCTTGCCGACTCACAAACAACAAACATTTGTCTTCATATCCAAAACAACATAAAAAATATCAAAACACACATAAAAAATGGAAACTACAAAACCCTTTAAACTTATTTGATTTACAAAAAAATCTTGATGATCAGTTCCTCTTTGTGGACAAGGACCCAAATGTTGGCCCTTCTCTTGTCCTTACCATCAAAGCCGAACTTGACCACATAAATAATTGTATTGACACAAGATGGAGACAAAGGGCTAAAATCACTTGGTCTAAAGAAGGGGATAAAAAAACAAAATTCTTTCACAAAATTTGTAACCAAAACTTTCGACATAATGCCATAACCCATCTAACAATAAACGGCAGACTCACATCTCACAAACAATCCATCATAACCCACATAAAAAACCATTTTAAAAATATCTTCAATAACAACCACAATCCCATATGTCTCAATAACTTATCATGGAATACCATTTGTCATAAAAACATAAAAAATCTTCGTGAACTCATCAAATCCTTCACCCTCGAAGAATTGCAAACTGCTATCACTGACCTTGGTAAAAATA
The DNA here is from genome assembly GCA_963693085.1 of Alisma plantago-aquatica. Lineage (NCBI taxonomy): Eukaryota > Viridiplantae > Streptophyta > Magnoliopsida > Alismatales > Alismataceae > Alisma > Alisma plantago-aquatica. Next base: position 1,146,945,272 of record OY856413.1, on the reverse strand, counting down.
AATCTCCCGGACCTGATGGACTTAATGCGGAATTCTACTTGGCCAATTGGGACCACTATAAAAATGATTTCATAGCTTTTGTCTGCTTTCCATGCTAGTACAAACCCACATAACATCATCAAATTCATAAATAAAACTTTCATCACCCTGATTAAGAAAAATAGTCAACCTGAAAACATATCTCACTTCTGACCCATCAGCCTCATAAATACCTCATATAAAATCATTGCTAAAACTCTAGCAAACAGGATTAAACCACACTTGGAGGACATCATCCCTCTTAATCAAACTTCCTTCCTAAAAAACAGAAGCATTCAGGATGCCTTCCTGATGGTAAATGAAACGATTCATCTCTGGCACAAAAATAAAACCCCCCTTCTAGCCATCAAACTAGATTTTGAAAAAGCCTTTGACTTTGTTAACTGGAAATGTCTTTTAAAAACTCTTAAGGGTTTTGGTTTTCCCGACATTTGGGTTACTTGGATCCATGCTTGCATATCAACAAACCATTTCTCTACTATCATTAATGGTGTTCCATTTGGTTATTTCCATAACTCAAATGGACTTTGATAAGGGGACCCTCTCTCTCCTTACATGTTCATCATCCTGACTACAATTCTCTCCTGCATGATCAAATTGGGCAAACAAAATGGTCTTATCATTTCTCCTGATGAATGTAAGGAGAATATCATCCAATTTGCAGATGATACCATTATCTTCTCCTCCCCAGATGAATCCTCCCTTCAAAATATCTTCAAGATCATTAGCATCTTTTCATATATCTCTGGGCTAAAAATAAATATGCAAAAATCTTCCATCTTTGGGGTAAACATAAATCAATCTACTTTGGAACACTTTAGAGACCTCTTAAAATGCAAGTCCGAAGTTTTCCCTATCAAATATCTGGGTCTCCCCATCACTCCATACAACATTACTAATTCTATATGGACCCCCATCATATCAAAAATAAACACAAAACTCACAAACTGGAGAAATAACTTCCTAAACCTTTTGGGTAGACTTACCCTTCTAAACAGTGTCATCACTCCTATCACTACCCACTTCCTGAGCTGCATTCCCCTGCCCTCAAAAACAAAATCCATTTTAGACAAACTCAGGAGAAATTTTTTGTGGAACAACTCCCACAAGCTGGATAAACCAGGGAAACATTACCATCTTGTAAATTAGAAAACCATATCAGCTCCCCTCGATCAAGGAGGTTGGGGAATCGTCAACATTGAAACTCACTCACTCTACCTTATAGCAAAAATCATTGATAGTCTGCTCCAAAACAAACAAAAAATCTGGACCCAACTCATCATTTACAAATATTACCAATTTTCTCCACCCTGGCACCAAATCCCTAAGAAAATAGCTTCCCCACATTGGAAATTCATCAACAAAAACATCCATATGATAACACAAATCATTAACACTCCCCCTCACTCGCACAAAAATATCTCCTTTTGGTTTGATCCTTGGTTCGAAAACAACTCTGTCATAAAACTTTGACCAAATTGGACTATTCCAAATAAACTCCTCAACATAAAGATTGACAAAGCTCTACCGCTTATCACCAGCAATAGATCAAATTCCCTTAAAAGATGCATTCTTTCTCAGATCAGTCAAAATGAATTCATACATCTAACTCTCTCCCTGGAAAATAACACCTCAAATACTATCACTTGGAAATGGGGCAGAAAATATCCGGTTAAACTTGCCTACACCTACCTCTCCTACAGAGGCCTTTCCCCATCATCATCAATGATATGGAAACAGATATGGCCTCAAAAATACAAAACATTCTTTTGGCTTCTGCTACATAACAAACTTCTCTCAGGTGAAAAAATTACATAAAAGGGTTTCATTGGCCCTTTCAGATGCTCACTTTGCGAAAAAAATAGTGACTCGGTTGACCACATCTTCTTCAAATGCATTTTCTCTCAAAATATCTTCTCACATTTTATAAGAAACTGCCTTCCTGACCTCAAGGAAGCCACTTTTCCCTTACAAACAACACCAAATAGACTTTACAAAAATTTCAAAAGCAGTTATTTATTCACCACAATCAGTTGGAATCTATGGAAAGAAAGTAACAACAGAATTTTCAACAACAAAAAGAATCTGGCCCAAAATATTATATCACAAATAGATGCAGAACTTTACATTCTAACAAAATGTAGGTAACCTAGCAGATGGGGGACTGGATGAATCCGAGGAAGGTGAATCTGAAGCGGCTTTTCTGTGTGATCTCAAAGCCATGGTTGACGATGAGACTGGTGTCAGTTTGGTTCAGCAACAACTGTGATTCCTCTTTCAGGCGGATGTCCTTTTTAACAAACTAGGGTTCATCATCTTCATAACATCTAGAGGCTTGTTATGGGGTGCCTCCCCCACATTACCAAAACATTGCTTTTTCATTTGATCTACATGCATTTTCAGTTATTAAACTTTCTGATACATTTCCAACATTCTGTAAGTTTTTCACATAACTAGGTTTTGCTTGCTTGATGTGCTATCAATATATGACATAACCTTTCCTAAAAAAAAAAGAGATAAGGAGCAGCAATCTAGCTAGCTATTATCCATGAATAATTATTTAGTAGCTTCTGGTACTTTGAGATACATTATTTGTTCCTTGTACCTATAGTACAAGCAACAAAAATCATCAACACAAGGTTGGTACATAGTTAAAAATACTTACAATGATTGCATATTTCAAAATACTAGATGAAACAAAAGAAAGAAAGAAAAACCATTATTTAAGGCAGAAAATCTGGTAAACACATATTTTAGACACATCTTTAGATGCAGTTGTACTACTCTTTCTATTAGCACTTTATCATACGTCTAGTATGGTAAAAGTACTTTATCATACATCTATCATGGGAAATTCATCATACTTCCATTGTAACATCCCTGAACTGGGTTATGCCTTAACCCTAGGATTTTTTCTTAAGCAAGATAATTAAATCCTTAATCTTGTTTGGTGAAAAGTAATTAAGGCTCAAGAGGAACTTATGTTTCAATTTTGGTCCTATTTGAATAATATTGAAGCAATGTTTGCTAATTATGGACAAAAGTGCAAATTAACCAAGTTGAGGGGTTAACTTGCAAATGTTACTTGATCAATGTTCCTCAAGTAGTTTGGCATCATTATAATGATGGTGATGTAGAGGAATGGATTATGAAAGCCTGGGTACCAAGAAAGAGCTGATAAAACAATGTTTGTGCATTAAAACCTAGTTTTGGTGTAAAGTACAATTTATCCAAAACCTAGGGTTTAATATGCAAATTACCACTTCAATAAGGTACCTAATGTTTCTTGGAACTATCTAGAGCAAATAAAATGAGAGGGGCGCCTCATTTGAATTAAGTTGAAGGAGAGAGAATCTTGATATTAAAATAATCAAGATTTAAACCTAATTGGAACCCTAATTTAATTTAATGAAAAAATAAATAAAATAATTTGAGGGGTCCTCAAACAAAATTAATATGGTTGGATTCATATGTGTGTGGACGAGCTAAAGCCTTGCAAAGGCACGAGCATATCCTAAGGAGGTGAAATTCCACTCACCATTATTATAAGAAAAAGAAATTCCACTCAAAAATGGATATTAATATTATAAGGGTTAAGGTGCTTAATTTATTTTCCCTTTTTTCTTGGATAATGAAGAAGTTTTCCAAGGAGATGAAGATGGCTTCGTGGCCAATGAGTTTTGGGGGAGTGGTGGAAATAATTTTGGGAATTAAAGGAAATAATTCCATTTTCTCTTTCATTGGGATCACCTTATACATATCCCCTTTTCCACTCACTTAAGGACTTCTTTTCGGATTTCCTTTCTTCCTTTTCCTTGGCCGACCACAAGAGGAGCTCAGGGACAGGAGGAGGACGACCCCAACCTGTTGGTAAGGTTCTTGACCCTTTTCACCTTGACTCCATGGTGGAAATCGAAAATAAATCATTGATTTCTTCTTAATTCGATCTCCTCTTCAACCCTAGCCAACCTTTTCAACCAAAAGCTTGAGGACAAGCCTAGGGGGAGTTGCAAAAGCTTCATACACCATTTTTGCCATGATCTTGGAGCTTTGGAGCTCAATTGGAGGCTGGTTTTATAACTTGAACCCTTAATATTGTTATTTCAATCTATTCCTTATCACTTGATGATCCTTTTTACATTTCTGAAATTTGATTTGGTTGATGGATGCAACCACCATGGAAATCACAGCAGATTTCGTGAGTTTATAGCTTTATGATGATGACATCATCATAAGCATACACCTCACCAAATATCTACGCCAAACGGTTTCAATTAGTTGCTCAAACGGTTTCCCAAACCGATTGGGGAGAAAATGGTTTCAAACCTTTTAAGGAAAAACGGTTTCACCAAACCGCATGAGAGCAAACGGTTTCAGACCGTTTGGAGGTGTTGACCAGGATTGACCATTTGTAAATTTGTTTCTAATAATGTTGGTTAATGATCCCCCAATTAAAATTGATTAGTTCCAATTGCCTCATGAGTTGAAGGTCAATCAATCACCAAAACCCTAATCGAGTTAAGTTCTGATTTCTAATTTGATTAAGTTGGAAACTTGGGTTGATTGACCCAAACGGTCTCAAAACCATTTGGGGATCACCCAAACAGTCTCAAGACCATTTGGAGGTCACCCAAGACCATTTTAAGGTCTATGGTTGAGTATGGTTAGGTGTTTGAAGATCTAAAGATACCAAGTTGATTTGCAATCAAATGTTGATTTGGTGATCAATCCAATGATCCAAACCCTAATTGGTTGACTTGGATTTTTGATGTGACATAGTAAAATGGTCTCAAGACCATTTGGAGGTCATCCAAACGACCTCAAGACCGTTTGGGGTCAGTTCATGACCATTTTGGATGGTGGTCCAATAGTTTCGAAGTAATTAGTTCCTCAATGATCAACATTGAAGGATCATCGATTCCAAACCCTAATTCAGCTGATTCAAACCATAATTGATGATCAATTGAGGGTTAATTGAGGATCAAATAAGTTCAAGGATGACCTATTTAACTCAATTGAAGTATAGTGTTAGGATCAATTGATGAGTGATAACATGATTTCAATCACTGAAGGAATCAATCTTGGAAACCAAATTCAATTTGAGTGGTTGAGACCATATTTGGTCCATGTGGTTTTGAGGAGGTTTGGACCAAATGGTCTGAAGACCGTTTGAGTCCAAACGGTCTCAAGACTGTTTGGGACCAAGCAATCTAAAGACCGTTTGTAACACCCACTATCATTAAGATATCAAGTGAACAATAAAACATACGGAAACGATCATTAACAGCGGATTACTGAAAATCACTAAAAATTAAAACCTTTTTCAAAGAGACCCAATCATAGGAAAACTCTTTCAACAAGAACCAATGTATTACATTTACATCATGGTTCATAAGTATATATCTTATACCATCTCTTATCGAGGGTTACAACATCAACTGCCTTGTTAAAAGCTAAACACAGACAACATAATAACCTCTAGGCATCAAGCCAAAATCTCAAAACGATACATTAAAAGCACTAAGTACTAACTCCGAGGACCTGAGAGTACAGAGACGACACATAGGACTTCTATCTACAAAACACGACAGACAACACAGTCAACCTGAGTTGTCACTGTTGTCCCTGTTGCTGCTGATGTTCTCCCTCCGCAAGATATTCTCAGTCTCTTTTGCACACGTCCACCTAAAAATGTTGGTTCCCACAGGGGTGAGACAATTGAAAATTGCCCCAGCGAGAGATATAACTCTCCGCCAGAAACATCATTATTGTAGTTTAATTAATATAAAATTGAGCATAGGATAAGCAGATTAGATCATTCTCATCTTTTAAAGTATTACACCTATCTATGATTGAGCAGTAATTCATCTATTCTCTTTATAAGGAATAGAATGAACATGTATAACATTTATCTACCATACATTTTCAACATCTCAAGCTTTGCTCATGTCATTCATTATTCTGATGTGTCACCCATGATTCATTCTTGTTTCTATTTTTTGGCCTTAGCCAATCTGATAAACATGTATTCACTTATGCCAGACATGTGATTATATATATCATCATGTCTTATTCAAGCATTAAACTATATCAATCAGGTATAAATGTTTCAAGCATTGGACTATACCAATCCTGATTACACAGCCAGGCATTGGACTTTAAACAACCCTAATTACAGGCATTAAGCCTTTGCTAGGTATTTCTAATTATAGAGGCATGGATAGCATGCGAAACATAACTATCAACATGAGATATCTAGAATCATGATTATAATCAATAGTAGCAGTATGATATCAACATAAGCATGACTACTGTATGTACACATTTACAGTCTTATGCATATCCACAACATAAGTATAATTACTATCTCTTAGTTGCACTAAGCATCATCTTTATGTAAAGAGAACAAACAAGGGTTATCATCCAATGTGAAGCGTCATGTATAACCCTAAACAGATATGCTATACAACTGTATTACATCTTTTATTATGCCCTGAGGAAATTGAGGATACCACTCAAAATCCAACTGACCACTGCTAAGTCGAAATCAGTGCCATACAAGATCTAGGAAGAGCCGGACTCCTAAGATCTTCTCCGCCCCCAGTCAGTACGGGTCCTCCACAGCGACACAAAAGATCAAGCTGCTAACAGCCTAGTCCGTCCTTGGTACAGGTCACGGCACTAGTAAAAGAGGTGGGTACGCATACCCTACCATCTGAGGTACAACCGCAGTTGTCCTCCAATATCATCACACATATAATCACCGAGACACGACCGCAAACGTTCTCAAACTAAGGTCTAGGTATGACCGCAGTCATCCTCCCTAAACACATGAATTCAGGATGACAAGCACCCCACATACTCATCAGTATGCACTCCGAGTTTCCCTTAGGAATACTCGTTTCACCATCTGGCAAGTTCTGAGACTCAGATGGATCTATGGCACAGGGAACTACCTGATAAGAGTTGCACTTGATTAGTTATGCCAATTGGGTGAATTAAGGCTACATCAAATAAGTGGACATACAAACCCTAATTCACTTCTAGCAAGCATATAAATATCAAAACCTGAAAAGATATAAAACATATGAAACATAATTTCTCATCTCATCATCACATGATAATATTCACTTGCCATTCATGAGACTACACCAATCATCATATTATCACAGGATATAAATCCTTTTCACAATATCACAGTGTATCAACCCTTATCAACATAAGAGGAATACACCTCATTCAGGGCTCAACCATGCCCAAAGGTCATTAAGACCATCATACTATCACAGGATATAAATCCTTTTCACAATAACACAGGGAATCAACCCTTATCAACACAAGGGGATTACACCTCATTCAGGGCTCAATCATGCCCATGAAACATCTTGTTACCTCTTACTAGGTAACATCTAACCATATGGCTCACAAGGCCATTAAACATCTTGTCACCTCTCACTAGGCAACAATGACATATTAACTCATGTAATATAATAGTAACACCACTATTTCCTCCATAGGGTTAGGGTTTACTATTCACATCAATTAGGGTTTCATGTTCATTTTATCAATCCAACCCTAATATATTGTTCCATACATCTAGGAGCATCCATCGACATTCCAAGTATTTAATATTCTTATCATTTATCATTAAATGATCATCAACACAAGGTATGAGTTTATCTCTCATCCTTATCATGGTATGATTACATCATACTCATTTTAGCTTACTTATCAAGTATGTTAAACTCATTACATTTCATTGTAACAATTTACATAACACTCTCCTTGTGTATCTTATCCAAAAATATTGGATTTGAGATGCATCAAGGTATATCAACCCTGAAATGCTAAATGTGATATCTATCATGTCTCAATGTAACACTTCCCTCATCACTTCTATCTTACTTGAGCTTATTAACTTATCTTATAATAAGGAATCTCACATCTTAATACTTTCATCCACCAAACTATCACCTTTACCATGATGTGCATAGATCACACATGAGGATTGTATAACTATCTTCAATGATATGGACTCATCTCAAGTTAAGGCATTGCTTATTATAAGGTTGCCTATAGTCAACCACTTGAGATATTTCATCGTTATAGGGTATTACCCATTATTTCATCATTAAGGTTTACTCATATCATTACCCAGACATTAGGGTTATGATTTTTCATCATATTGCCCATGATTAGAATTCCATGAACTATAGCCCAAATTTAGGGTTTCACATAGCTTTAATATGTGTTAGGTTTAAGGTTTCATATGACATCACCCTCAATTAGGGTTTCACATGGAATCATCCTCAATTAGGGTTTCTCATGGAATCACCCTCACTTAGGGTTTCACTAATCATCCCAATTAGGGTTTCATTCAATTACCCATAAATTAGGGATTCATTATTCATCCAATTAAGTATTTGGCATTTCATTACCTTAAATTATATTTACCCAAGTCATTACCCTTAATTAGGTTTACACTATTACCCTTAATTAGGGTTTTACTCAGAATTTCCCTAAATCAGGGTTAGGGTTCATTAACCTTCTCAATTAGGGTTTCTTGATCTCTTTACTAAGGACCATACCCTAAATCACCATATGAATCATACTCATGTATGAATTCATTTCTATCATTCTCTCCACTTGATTTGGTTACATCAACCATCCGATCAAATACAAACAACTATGTTTGACATAGTATACTGAGTTATTGCTTCCATAAACAATTAGGGTTTGCATTTTAGGGATCATTCACAATTGAAACCATTAATATCAAACCAATTGAACCCATTGGATCAATATCCAATTACATCAACATATTTCCTAAAATGGTCAGCCATTGCAAATGGTTAACCACTCCAAACTATTTGAAATTGTTTGGTTTCAATCAATTTGTTGAAATCGTTTAGCCAATTTCATTGAAACTGATTGGTCCCAATTTTTGAAATTGTTTGCCTAAGATATTAATTGAGGTGTGTGCTTGTGATGACATCATCATATTCAAGCTACAAACGCGATTTCCATGGTGGTTTCATCAATCAACAAAAATAAATTTCAGAAATGAAGATAGCATCAACATTTGATAAGGAATTGAATGCAATAACAATATTAAGGGTTCAAGTTATGAAACCCGCCTCCAATTGAGCTTCAAAGCTCCAATCTCACGCCAACAATGGTGGATGAAGTTTTTGCAACTCCCCCTAGAATCGTCCCCAAGCTTTTGGATGAAAAAGTTGGCTAGGTTTGAAGAGGAGATCGAAATAAGAAGAAATCAATGATTTATTTTTTATTTCCACCATGGAATCAAGGAGAACGAAGGTCAAGGACCTTACCAACAGGTTGGGGTCGTCCTCCTGCTCCTCCACAGCTCCTTAGTCGTTTTCCAAGCAAGGGGAAAGAAAAGAATCCGAAATAGCCTTTGTTTTGGCTTGGTAAAGGTACTTTTATAAGAAATTCCATGAGAGAGAAAATGCCTTATAAAAATGCATTTAATTCCAAAATTGGTGCCGCCTCTTCCCCCTTTCATTCCTTGGATACTAGGCTATCCCATTTTCCTCTTATTCCTCTCAATTATCCTCAATTTAAAGAAAAGAAAATTCAACACCTTAGATCATATTATAATAATATCCCAATTTGAGTGGATATTACTTTTCTTTATAATAATGGTGAGTGGGTTATCCACTTGCTTGAGATATTTTCGTGTCCTAGAAAAGGCACAAAGGTGTTCACCCTTGAGAAAATTCAACCAACTCGTTTTTGGTTGAAGGCCCTTCAATTATTATATTTGTTTTTGTACTAAATTGAATTAGGGTTTCAATTAGGATTAAATCTTGATTATTTTAATATCAGGATTCTCTCTCCTCCAACTTAATTCAAATGAGGCGCCCCTCTCATTTTATTTTCTCTACTTGATGCCAAGAAACATTAGGGACCTTATTGAAGTGGTAATTTACATATTACACCTTGGGTTTTGGGTAAATTGCACATTACACCAAAACTAGGTTTTCATGCACATACATTGCTTTATCAGTTCTTTCTTGGTATTTAGGCTTCCATAAGCCATACCTCAGCATCATCTTTAATATCATGATGCTTCAACACAAGAGGAACATATTATCATGCACAATTTGCACTTAAACCCCTCAACCTGGGTAATTTGCACTTTAGTCCAAAATAGGCAAAACATTGATTTCAACAATGTTCAAAAAGGACTAGAATTGCAACATAAATTCCTCTTGAGACCTAATTACTTTTCACAAGATGAGATTAAACATTTAATCACCTTTCTTAATCAAAACACCTAGGGTTAAAGTATAACCCAGGTCAGGGATGTTACAAATTATAAACCCCTAACAAGGAAATCGAGATAAAGGAAGACAAATGTATTTTATTCATCATACTATCTAGTCTTCACATATCATCTCCTTATTATAGAGACACCATAAAATTTTGATCAGCACCAAGTTTTTCCATACAAGATTCTCATAGAATCAATATACAAGGCACATGCCCCACTATCCCTCATCATTGACTATAGAGTCAACTTTGTGTCAAATAACACTTTTCTTATTCAGAGAAGCATCATACATTCATTATTAGTATTATGTTTATGCAGAGCATAAACCCCTAACATATGATGTTCATATTATTTTATATAATCAGACTAATTTCATAGTTGACCACTCCAGGTAGCCAACCTAACCCATCTGATAACTCTCAGATACCAGAATCTTTCACCTTGGTATCTATCACATGTGTTGGAAACACATCATATATATCTCTTCCTTTCATCTTGGAACATTAATTGTTTCATATGTCCTCATCATGGGACCAAAGTCCAAGATAACTGATACTTTTCTAAGTATCCATCACATGAACACATTTATCTTATGCACATCAAGTGTCCTAAGACCCACTTGATTGCCATGTCTCTGAAAGGAAAGAAAACAAGGATTCATATTCCTCTTATGAATTTGTGTATTTTCAACTATTCATGAACGATTTACTCTTTATCTCATCCTAGGTTCCTTGCCTTTAGCATTGAAATTTGTAAGGATGATTTCCTGTCATTATCCCTTTCTTTATTATTATCTAGCATGTTTATGATTATCTCATGATCTCATCACATTTCCCATTTCCTTATTATGGGAAAGATCTTTATTATGCTGGCATCATTATTGAACAGGGTTCATCTCCCTCATTCTTATTCTTATCTTATGAGGAGTACACTTTTAGTTCCTCATACAACATACTCATCTGAGATTATCTCAGACTTCTCTTTCTTATGAATGGGATATGACACATTTATTCATCCCATATTTCTAATTTCATGATACTCATCAGATTGTCTCAGAATGACTACTTAATCAGAGCAATCAAAAAGAGAACAATCTAAGAGTTTCCATACCCACTTTATCATCAATAGTTGTATACCTGGCCAGGGTATATAAATACTGAGATTAAGTGGTATGCACTTTGTATACTATCATATTTCTTCTTTTCATATTATCACAAGCATAAGACTTATCATCCCTGAATTTCATTTAGGCATCTCTTCTGTACCTCATCATTTCTCAAGGAGGTAAGAACAACATAAAACATTTGTAATGTTTCACGATGCAAAACATAGGTCCTCATAGTACTAATTAAGGAGAGTTCAATCAATTCCTTTCTCAATTAATCTAGGAATTCATAAAATGACATATTTGAATAACATTATCTTGTCTAACTTGTCATAATTCATGGATTATTCACTGTCTCAGGCTAACTCTGCCTCAAAGATTGATTCAATAGGCTAAGGTTGAGCACAAACTCAATTTAAGTCCAGAAATTCATCATTTCCTTTTGCTTCAACCTGTAGATGCTGATTACAAATCATGTTGATATCTAAAACATCATCATTGGGGTTGGTAATCTGGGTTACAGTGCCAATGCTTGATCCACTATATACATTATTATTGTCCTAAATTCTCCAACAGTAATACTTAAAGAAAGATTTTCTTATCATAGATAGATCAACTAGGAGATTCTCATGCAATTGTCTCTCTCTTACCTGCTCCCATGCACCTCTTCTTAGTGCAACATTGCTGCTCTCAGCAGCAATCTCCTCATGTGACACAGTCATCTTTAAGTTCTTCTTCTCTTATATGAGCAGAAGACATTATCAGATACACTGGATGATACCAGAACAGACTCTACTACCTTAGTCCTATGTCTTTGTAGACTCAGCGAACCTAGGGCTCTGATACCACTAAATTGTAACACCCACTATCATTAAGATATCAAGTGAACAATAAAACATACGGAAACGATCATTAACAGCGGATTACTGAAAATCACTAAAAATTAAAACCTTTTTCAAAGAGACCCAATCATAGGAAAACTCATTCAACAAGAACCAATGTATTATATTTACATCATGGTTCATAAGTATATATCTTATACCATCTCTTCTCGAGGGTTACAACATCAACTGCATTGTTAAAAGCTAAACACAGACAACATAATAACCTCGAGGCATCAAGCCAAAATCTCAAAATGATACATTAAAAGCACTAAGTACTAACTCCGAGGACCTGAGAGTACAGAGACGACACATAGGACTTCTATCTACAAAACATGACAGACAGCACACTCAACCTGAGTTGTCCCTGTTGTCCCTGTTGCTGTTGATGTTCTCCCTCTGCAAGATATTCTCAGTCTCTTTCGCACTCGTCCACCTAAAAATGTTGGTTCCCAGGGGGGTGAGACAATTGAAAATTGCCCCAGCGAGAGATATAACTCTCTGCCAGAAACATCATTATTGTAGTTTCATTAATATAAAACTGAGCAGAGGATAAGCAGTTTAGATCATTCTCATCTTTTAAAGTATTACACCTATCTATGATTGAACAGTAATTCATCTATTCTCTTTATAAGGAATAGAAAGAACATGTATACCATTTATCTACCATACATTTTCAACATCTCAAGCTTTGCTCATGTCATTCATTATTCTGATGTGTCACCCATGATTCATTCTTGTTTCTATTTGTTGGCCTTAGCCAATCTACTAAACAGGTATTCACTTATGCTAGACATGTGATTATATATATCATCATGTCTTATTCAAGCATTAAACTATATCAATCAGGTATAAATGTTTCAAGCATTGGACTATACCAATCCTGATTACGCAGCCAGGCATTGGACTTTAAACAACCCTAATTATGGGCATTAAGCCTCTGCCATGTATTTCTAATTATAGAGGCATGGATAGCATGCGAAACATAACTATCAACATGAGATATCTAGAATCATGATTATAATCCAACAGTAGCAGTAAGATATCAACATAAGCATGACTACTGTATGTACACATTTACAGTCTTATGCATATCCACAACATAAGTATAATTACTATCTCTTAGTTTCACTAAGTATCATCTTTATGTAAAGAGAACAAAAAAGGGTTATCATCCAATGTGAAGTGTCATGTATAACCCTAAACAGATATGCTATACGGCTGTATTAGATCTTTTATTATGCCCTAAGGAAATTGAGGATACCACTCAAAATCCAACTGACCACTGCTAAGTCGAAATCAGTGCCATACAAGATCTAGGAAGAGTCAGACTCCTAAGATCTTCTCCGCCCCCGGTCAGTACGGGTCCGCCACAGCGACACAAAAGGTCAAGCTGCTAACAGCCTAGTCCGTCCTTGGTACAGGTCATGACACTAGTGAAAGAGGTGGGTACACATACCCTACCATATGAGGTACAACCGTAGTTGTCCTTCAATATCATCACACATATAATCACCGACACACGACCGCAGCCGTTCTCAAACTAAGGGCTAGGTATGAACGCAGTCATCCTCCCTAAACACTTGAATTCAGGATGACAAGCACCCCCACATACTCATCAGTATGCGCTCCGAGTTTCCCTTAGGAATACTCGTTTCACCATCTGGCAAGTTCTGACACTTAGATGGATCTATGGCACATGGCACTACATGATTAGAGTTGCACTTGATTAGTTATGCCAATTGGGTGAATTAAGGCTGCATCAAACAAGTGGACATACAAACCCTAATTCACTTCTAGCAAGCATATAAATATCAAAACCTGAAAAGATATAAAACATATGAAACATAATTTCTCATCTCATCATCACATGGTAATATTCACTTGCCATTCATGGGACTACACCAATCATCATATTATCATAGGATATAAATCCTTTTCACAATATCACAGGGTATCAACCCTTATCAACATAAGAGGAATACACCTCATTCAGGGCTCAACCATGCCCAAAGGTCATTAAGACCATCATACTATCACAGTATATAAATCCTTTTCACAATAACACAGGGAATCAACCCTTATCAACACAAGGGGATTACACCTCATTCAGGGCTCAATCATGCCCATGAAACATCTTGTTACCTCTTACTAGGTAACATCTAACCATATGGCTCACAAGGCCATTAAACATCTTGTCACCTCTCACTAGGCAACAATGACATATTAACTCATGTAATATAATAGTAACACCACTATTTCCTCCATAGGGTTAGGGTTTACTATTCACATCAATTAGGGTTTCATGTTCATTTTATCAATCCAACCCTAATATATTGTTCCATACATCTAGGAGCATCCATCGACATTCCAAGTATTTAATATTCTTAACATTTATCATTAAATGATCATCAACACAAGGTATGCGTTTATCTCTCATCCTTATCATGGTATGATTACATCATACTCATTTTATCTTACTTATCAAGTATGTTAAACTCATTACATTTCATTGTAACAATTTACATAACACTCTCCTTGTGTATCTTATCCAAAAATATTGGATTTGAGATGCATCAAGGTATATCAACCCTGAAATGCTAAATGTGATATCTATCATGTCTCAATGTATCACTTCCCTCATCACTTCTATCTTACTTGAGTTTATTAACTTATCTTATAATAAGGAATCTCACATCTTAATACTTTCATCCACCAAACTATCACCTTTACCATGATGTGCATAGATCACACATGAGGATTGTCCAACTATCTTCAATGATATGGACTCATCTCAAGTTAAGGCATTGCTTATTATAAGGTTGCCTATAGTCAACCACTTGAGATATTTCATCGTTATAGGGTATTACCCATTATTTCATCATTAAGGTTTACTCATATCATTACCCAGACATTAGGGTTATGATTTTTCATCATATTGCCCATGATTAGAATTCCATGCACTATAGCCCAAATTTAGGGTTTCACATAGCTTTAATATGTGTTAGGTTTAAGGTTTCATATGACATCACCCTCAATTAGGGTTTCACATGGAATCATCCTCAATTAGGGTTTCTCATGGAATCACCCTCACTTAGGGTTTCACTAATCATCCCAATTAGGGTTTCATTCAATTACCCATAAATTAGGGATTCATTATTCATCCAATTAAGTATTTGGCATTTCATTACCTTAAATTAGAGTTACCCAAGTCATTACCCTTAATTAGGTTTACACTATTACCCTTAATTAGGGTTTTACTCAGAATTTCCC
Source organism: Alisma plantago-aquatica (assembly GCA_963693085.1). Taxonomy (NCBI): domain Eukaryota; kingdom Viridiplantae; phylum Streptophyta; class Magnoliopsida; order Alismatales; family Alismataceae; genus Alisma; species Alisma plantago-aquatica. The sequence goes on along the minus strand of OY856413.1, from coordinate 1,146,929,674 downwards.
TAAATCAGGGTTAGGGTTCATTAACCTTCTCAATTAGGGTTTCTTGATCTCTTTACTAAGGATCATACCCTAAATCACCATATGAATCATACTCATGTATGAATTCATTTCTATCATTCTCTCCACTTGATTTGGTTATATCAACCATCCGATCAAATACAAACAACTATGTTTGACATAGTATACTGAGTTATTGCTTCCATAAACAATTAGGGTTTGCATTTTAGGGATCATTCACAATTGAAACCATTAAGATCAAACCAATTGAACCCATTGGATCAATATCCAATTACATCAACATATTTCCTAAAATGGTCAGCCATTGCAAATGGTTAACCACTCCAAACTATTTGAAATTGTTTGGTTTCAATCAATTTGTTGAAATCGTTTAACCAATTTCATTGAAACCGATTGGTCCCAAATTTTGAAATTGTTTGACTAAGATATTAATTTAGGTGTGTGCTTGTGATGACATCATCATCTTCAAGCTACAAACGCGATTTCCATGGTGGTTTCATCAATCAACAAAAATAAATTTCGGAAATGAAGAAAGCATCAACATTTGATAAGGAACGGAATGCAATAACAATATTAAGGGTTCAAGTTATAAAACCCGCCTCCAATTGAGCTTCAAAGCTCCAAGCTCACGCCAACAATGGTGGATGAAGTTTTTGCAACTCCCCCTAGGCTCGTCCCCAAGCTTTTGGATGAAAAAGTTGGCTAGGTTTGAAGAGGAGATCGAAATAAGAAGAAATCAATGATTTATTTTTTATTTCCACCATGGAATCAAGGAGAACGAAGGTCAAGGACCTTACCAACAGGTTGGGGTCGTCCTCCTGCTCCTCGACATCTCCTTAGTCATTTTCCAAGCAAGGGGAAAGAAACGAATCTGAAATAGCCTTTGTTTTGGCTTGGTAAAGGTACTTTTATAAGAAATTCCATGAGAGAGAAAATGCCTTATAAAAATGCATTTAATTCCAAAATTGGTGCTGCCTCTTCCCCCTTTCATTCCTTGGATACTAGGATATCCCATTTGCCTCTTATTCCTCTCAATTATCCTCAATTTAAAGAAAAGAAAATTCAACACCTTAGATCATATTATAATAATATCCCAATTTGAGTGGATATTAATTTTCTTTATAATAATGGTGAGTGGGTTATCCACTTGCTTGAGATATTTTCGTGGCCTAGAAAAGGCACAAAGGTGTTCACCCTTGATAAAATTCAACCAACTCGTTTTTGGTTGAAGTCCCTTCAATTATTATATTTGTTTTTGTACTAAATTGAATTAGGGTTTCAATTAGGATTAAATCTTGATTATTTTAATATCAAGATTCTCTCTCCTCCAACTTAATTCAAATGAGGCGCCCCTCTCATTTTATTTTCTCTACTTGATTCCAAGAAACATTAGGGACCTTATTGAAGTGGTAATTTACATATTACACCCTGGGTTTTGGGTAAATTGCACATTACACCAAAACTAGGTTTTCATGCACATACATTGCTTTATCAGTTCTTTCTTGGTATTTAGGCTTCCATAAGCCATACCTCAGCATCATCTTTAATATCATGATGCTTCAACACAAGAGGAACATATTATCATGCACAATTTGCACTTAAACCCCTCAACCTGGGTAATTTGCACTTTAGTCCAAAATAGGCAAAACATTGATTTCAACAATGTTCAAAAAGGACTAGAATTGCAACATAAATTCCTCTTGAGCCCTAATTACTTTTCACAAGATGAGATTAAACATTTAATCACCTTTCTTAATCAAAACACCTATGGTTAAAGTATAACCCAGGTCAGGGATGTTACAAATTATAAACCCCTAACAAGGAAATCCAGATAAAGGAAGACAAATGTATTTTATTTATCATACTATCTAGTCTTCACATATCATCTCCTTATTATAGAGACACCATAAAATTTTGATCAGCACCAAGTGTTTCCATACAAGATTCTCATAGAATCAATATACAAGGCACATGCCCCACTGTCCCTCATCATTGACTATAGAGTCAACTTTGTGTCAAATAACACTTTTCTTATTCAGAGAAGCATCATACATTCATTATTAGTATCATGTTTATGCAGAGCATAAACCCCTAACATATGATGTTCATATTATTTTATATAATCAGACTAATTTCACAGTTGACCACTCCAGGTAGCCAACCTAACCCATCTGATAACTCTCAGATACCAGAATCTTTCACCTTGGTATCTATCACATGTGTTGGAAACACATCATATATATCTCTTCCTTTCATCTTGGAACATTAATTGTTTCATATGTCCTCATCATGGGACCAAAGTCCAAGATAATTGATACTTTTCTAAGTATCCATCACATGAACACATTTATCTTATGCACATCAAGTGTCCTAAGACCCACTTGATTGCCATGTCTCTGAAAGGAAAGAAAACAAGGATTCATATTCCTCTTATGAATTTGTGTATTTTCAACTATTCATGAACCATTTACTCTTTATCTCATCCTAGGTTCCTTGCCTTTAGCATTGAAATTTGTAAGGATGATTGCATGTCATTATCCCTTTCTTTATTATTATCTAGCATGTTTATGATTATCTCATGATCTCATCACATTTCCCATTTCCTTATTATGGGAAAGATCTTTATTATGCTGGCATCATTATTGAACATGGTTCATCTCCCTCATTCTTATTCTTATCTTATGAGGAGTACACTTTTAGTTCCTCATACAACATACTCATCTGAGATTATCTCAGACTTCTCTTTCTTATGAATGGGATATGACACATTTATTCATCCCATATTTCTGATTTCATGATACTCATCAGATTGTCTCAGAATGACTACTTAATCAGAGCAATCAAAAAGACAACAATCTAAGAGTTTCCATACCCACTTTATCATCAATAGTTGTATACCTGGCCAGGGTATATAAATACTGAGATTAAGTGGTATGTACTTTGTAAACTATCATATTTCTTCTTTTCATATTATCACAAGCATAAGACTTATCATCCCTGAATTTCATTCAGGCATCTCTTCTGTACCTCATCATTTCTCAAGGAGGTAAGAACAACATAAAACATTTGTAATGTTTCACGATGCAAAACATAGGTCCTCATAGTACTAATTAAGGAGAGTTCAATCAATTCCTTTCTCAATTAATCTAGGAATTCATAAAATGACATATTTGAATAACATTATCTTGTCTAACTTGTCATAATTCATGGATTATTCACTGTCTCAGGCTAACTCTGCCTCAAAGATTGATTCAATAGGCTAAGGTTGAGCACAAACTCAATTTAAGTCCATAAATTCATCATTTCCTTTTGCTTCAACCTGTAGATGCTGATTACAAATCATGTTGATATCTAAAACATCATCATTGGGGTTGGTAATCTGGGTTACAGTGCCAATGCTTGATCCACTATATACATTATTGTTGTCCTAAATTCTCCAACAGTAATACTTAAAGAAAGATTTTCTTATCATTGATAGACCAACTAGGAGATTCTCAGGCAATTGTCTCTCTCTTACCTGCTCCCATGCACCTCTTCTTAGTGCAACATTGCTGCTCTCAACAGCAATCTCCTCATGTGACACAGTCATCTTTAAGTTCTTCTTCTCTTATATGAGCAGAAGACATTATCAGATACACTGGATGATACCAGAACAGACTCTACTACCTTAGTCCTATGTCTCTGTAGACTCAGCGAACCTAGGGCTCTGATACCACTAAATTGTAACACCCACTATCATTAAATATCAAGTGAACAATAAAACATACGGAAACGGTCATTAATAGCGGATTACTGAAAATCACTAAAAATTAAAACCTTTTTCAAAGAGACCTAATCATAGGAAAACTCTTTCAACAAGAACCAATGTATTACATTTACATCATGGTTCATAAGTATATATCTTATACCATCTCTTCTCGAGGGTTACAACATCAACTGCCTTGTTGAAAGCTAAACACAAACAACATAATAACCTCGAGGCATCAAGCCAAAATCTCAAAATGATACATTAAAAGCACTAAGTACTAACTCTGAGGACCTGAGAGTACAGAGACGACACATAGGACTTCTATCTACAAAACATGACAGACAGCACACTCAACCTGAGTTGTCACTGTTGTCCCTGTTGCTGCTGATGTTCTCCCTCTGCAAGATATTCTCAGTCTCTTTCGCACTCGTCCACCTAAAAATGTTGGTTCCCAGGGGGGTGAGACAATTGAAAATTGCCCCAACGAGAGATATAACTCTCTGCCAGAAACATCATTATTGTAGTTTCATTAATATAAAATTGAGCAGAGGATAAGAAGTTTAGATCATTCTCATCTTTTAAAGTATTACACCTATCTATGATTGAACAGTAATTCATCTATTCTCTTTATAAGGAATAGAAAGAACATGTATACCATTTATCTACCATACATTTTCAACATCTCAAGCTTTGCTCATGTCATTCATTATTCTGATGTGTCACCCATGATTCATTCTTGTTTCTATTTGTTGGCCTTAGCCAATCTACTAAACATGTATTCACTTATGCTAGACATGTGATTATATATATCATCATGTCTTATTCAAGAATTAAACGATATCAATCAGGTATAAATGTTTCAAGCATTGGACTATACCAATCCTGATTACGCAGCCAGGCATTGGACTTTAAACAACCCTAATTATAGGCATTAAGCCTCTGCCAGGTATTTCTAATTATAGAGGCATGGATAGCATGCGAAACATAACTATCAACATGAGATATCTAGAATCATGATTATAATCCAACAGTAGCAGTAAGATATCAACATAAGCATGACTACTGTATGTACACATTTACAGTCTTATGCATATCCACAACATAAGTATAATTACTATCTCTTAGTTTCACTAAGTATCATCTTTATGTAAAGAGAACAAAAAAGGGTTATCATCCAATGTGAAGTGTCATGTATAACCCTAAACAGATATGCTATACCGTTGTATTACATCTTTTATTATGCCCTGAGGAAATTGAGGATACCACTCAAAATCCAACTGACCACTGGTAAGTCGAAATCAGTGCCATACAAGATCTAGGAAGAGTCAGACTCCTAAGATCTTCTCCGCCCCCGGTCAGTACGGGTCCGCCACAGCGACACAAAAGGTCAAGCTGCTAACAGCCTAGTCCGTCCTTGGTACAGGTCATGACACTAGTGAAAGAGGTGGGTACGCATACCCTACCATATGAGGTACAACCGTAGTTGTCCTTCAATATCATCACACATATAATCACCGAGACACGACCGCAGCCGTTCTCAAACTAAGGGCTAGGTATGACCGCAGTCATCCTCCCTAAACACTTGAATTCAGGATGACAAGCACCCCCACATACTCATCAGTATGCACTCCGAGTTTCCCTTAGGAATGCTCGTTTCACCATCTGGCAAGTTCCGACACTTATATGGATCTATGGCACATGGCACTACATGATTAGAGTTGCACTTGATTAGTTATGCCAATTGGGTGAATTAAGGCTGCATCAAACAAGTGGACATACAAACCCTAATTCACTTCTAGCAAGCATATAAATATCAAAACCTAAAAAGATATAAAACATATGAAACATAATTTCTCATCTCATCATCGCATGGTAATATTCACTTGCCATTCATGAGACTACACCAATCATCATATTATCACAGGATATAAATCCTTTTCACAATATCACAGGGTATCAACCCTTATCAACATAAGAGGAATACACCTCATTCAGGGCTCAACCATGCCCAAAGGTCATTAAGACCATCATACTATCACAGGATATAAATCCTTTTCACAATAACACAGGGAATCAACCCTTATCAACACAAGGGGATTACACCTCATTCAGGGCTCAATCATGCCGATGAAACATCTTGTTACCTCTTACTAGGTAACATCTAACCATATGGCTCACAAGGCCATTAAACATCTTGTCACCTCTCACTAGGAAACAATGACATATTAACTCATGTAATATAATACTAACACCACTATTTCCTCCATAGGGTTAGGGTTTACTATTCACATCAATTAGGGTTTCATGTTCATTTTATCAATCCAACCCTAATATATTGTTCCATACATCTAGGAGCATCCATCGACATTCCAAGTATTTAATATTCTTATCATTTATCATTAAATGATCATCAACACAAGGTATGAGTTTATCTCTCATCCTTATCATGGTATGATTACATCATACTCATTTTAGCTTACTTATCAAGTATGCTAAACTCATTACATTTCATTGTAACAATTTACATAACACTCTCCTTGTGTATCTTATCCAAAAATATTAGATTTGAGATGCATCAAGGTATATCAACCCTGAAATGCTAAATGTGATATTTATCATGTCTCAATGTATCACTTCCCTCATCACTTCTATCTTACTTGAGTTTATTAACTTATCTTATAATAAGGAATCTCACATCTTAATACTTTCATTCACCAAACTATCACCTTTACCATGATGTGCATAGATCACACATGAGGATTGTCCAACTATCTTCAATGATATGGACTCATCTCAAGTTAAGGCATTGCTTATTATAAGGTTGCCTATAGTCAACCACTTGAGATATTTCATCGTTATAGGGTATTACCCATTATTTCATCATTAAGGTTTACTCTTATCATTACCCAGACATTAGGGTTATGATTTTTCATCATATTGCCCATGATTAGAATTCCATGCACTATAGCCCAAATTTAGGGTTTCACATAGCTTTACTATGTGTTAGGTTTAAGGTTTCATATGACATCACCCTCAATTAGGGTTTCACATGGAATCATCCTCAATTAGGGTTTCTCATGGAATCACCCTCACTTAGGGTTTCACTAATCATCCCAATTAGGGTTTCATTCAATTACCCATAAATTAGGGATTCATTATTCATCCAATTAAGTATTTGGCATTTCATTACCTTAAATTTGAGTTACCCAAGTCATTACCCTTAATTAGGTTTACACTATTACCCTTAATTAGGGTTTTACTCAGAATTTCCCTAAATCAGGGTTAGGGTTCATTAACCTTCTCAATTAGGGTTTCTTGATCTCTTTACTAAGGATCATACCCTAAATCACCATATGAATCATACGCATGTATGAATTCATTTCTATCATTCTCTCCACTTGATTTGGTTACATCAACCATCCGATCAAATACAAACAACTATGTTTGACATAGTATACTGAGTTATTGCTTCCATAAACAATTAGGGTTTGCATTTTAGGGATCATTCACAATTGAAACCATTAAGATCAAACCAATTGAACCCATTGGATCAATATCCAATTACATCAACATATTTCCTAAAATGGTCAGCCATTGCAAATGGTTAACCACTCCAAACTATTTGAAATTGTTTGGTTTCAATCAATTTGTTGAAATCGTTTAACCAATTTCATTGAAACCGATTGGTCCCAAATTTTGAAATTGTTTTCCTAAGATATTAATTGAGGTGTGTTCTTGTGATGACATCATCATCTTCAAGCTACAAACGCGATTTCCATGGTGGTTTCATCAATCAACAAAAATAAATTTCGGAAATGAAGAAAGCATCAACATTTGATAAGGAATTGAATGCAATAACAATATTAAGGGTTCAAGTTATAAAACCCGCCTCCAATTGAGCTTCAAAGCTCCAAGCTCACGCCACAAATGGTGGATGAAGTTTTTGCAACTCCCCCTAGGCTCGTCCCCAAGCTTTTGGATGAAAAAGTTGGCTAGGTTTGAAGAGGAGATCGAAATAAGAAGAAATCAATGATTTATTTTTTATTTCCACCATGGAATCAAGGAGAACGAAGGTCAAGGACCTTACCAACAGGTTGGGGTCGTCCTCCTGCTCCTCCACAGCTCCTTAGTCGTTTTCCAAGCAAGGGGAAAGAAAAGAATCCGAAATAGCCTTTGTTTTGGCTTGGTAAAGGTACTTTTATAAGAAATTCCATGAGAGAGAAAATGCCTTATAAAAATGCATTTAATTCCAAAATTGGTGCCGCCTCTTCCCCCTTTCATTCCTTGGATACTAGGCTATCCCATTTGCCTATTATTCCTCTCAATTATCCTCAATTTAAAGAAACGAAAATTAAGCACCTTAGATCATATTATAATAATATCCCAATTTGAGTGGATACTACTTTTCTTTATAATAATGGTGAGTGGGTTATCCACTTGCTTGAGATATTTTCGTGGCCTAGAAAAGGCACAAAGGTGTTCACCCTTGAGAAAATTCAACCAACTCGTTTTTGGTTGAAGGCCCTTCAATTATTATATTTGTTTTTGTACTAAATTGAATTAGGGTTTCAATTAGGATTAAATCTTGATTATTTTAATATTAGGATTCTCTCTCCTCCAACTTAATTCAAATGAGGCGCCCCTCTCATTTTATTTTCACTACTTGATACCAAGAAACATTAGGGACCTTATTGAAGTGGTAATTTACATATTACACCCTGGGTTTTGGGTAAATTGCACATTACACCAAAACTAGGTTTTCATGCACATACATTGCTTTATCAGTTCTTTCTTGGTATTTAGGCTTCCATAAGACATACCTCAGCATCATCTTTAATCTCATGATGCTTCAACACAAGAGGAACATATTATCATGCACAATTTGCACTTAAACCCCTCAACATGGGTAATTTGCACTTTAGTCCAAAATAGGCAAAACATTGATTTCAACAATGTTCAAAAAGGACTAGAATTGCAACATAAGTTCCTCTTGAGCCCTAATTACTTTTCACAAGATGAGATTAAACATTTAATCACCTTTCTTAATCAAAACACCTAGGGTTAAAGTATAACCTAGGTCAGGGATGTTACAAATTATAAACCCCTAACAAGGAAATCCAGATAAAGGAAGACAAATGTATTTTATTCATCATACTATCTAGTCTTCACATATCATCTCCTTATTATAGAGACACCATAAAATTTTGATCAGCACCAAGTGTTTCCATACAAGATTCTCATAGAATCAATATACAAGGCACATGCCCCACTATCCCTCATCATTGACTATAGAGTCAACTTTGTGTCAAATAACACTTTTCTCATTCAGAGAAGCATCATACATTCATTATTAGTATCATGTTTATGCAGAGCATAAACCCCTAACATATGATGTTCATATTATTTTATATAATCAGACTAATTTCACAGTTGACCACTCCAGGTAGCCAACCTAACCCATCTGATAACTCTCAGATACCAGAATGTTTCACCTTGGTATCTATCACATGTGTTGGAAACACATCATATATATCTCTTCCTTTCATCTTGGAACATTAATTGTTTCATATGTCCTCATCATGGGACCAAAGTCCAAGATAACTGATACTTTTCTAAGTATCCATCACCTGAACACATTTATCTTATGCACATCAAGTGTCCTAAGACCCACTTGATTGCCATGTCTCTGAAAGGAAAGAAAACAAGGATTCATATTCCTCTTATGAATTTGTGTATTTTCAACTATTCATGAACCATTTACTCTTTATCTCATCCTAGGTTCCTTGCCTTTAGCATTGAAATTTGTAAGGATGATTGCATGTCATTATCCCTTTCTTTATTATTATCTAGCATGTTTATGATTATCTCATGATCTCATCACATTTCCCATTTCCTTATTATGGGAAAGATCTTTATTATGCTGGCATCATTATTGAACAGGGTTCATCTCCCTCATTCTTATTCTTATCTTATGAGGAGTACACTTTTAGTTCCTCATACAACATACTCATCTGAGATTATCTCAGACTTCTCTTTCTTATGAATGGGATATGACACATTTATTCATCCCATATTTCTGATTTCATGATACTCATCAGATTGTCTCAGAATGACTACTTAATCAGAGCAATCAAAAAGACAACAATCGAAAAGTTTCCATACCCACTTTATCATCAATAGTTGTATACCTGGCCAGGGTATATAAATACTGAGATTAAGTGGTATGCACTTTGTATACTATCATATTTCTTATTTTCATATTATCACAAGCATAAGACTTATCATCCCTGAATTTCATTCAGGCATCTCTTCTGTACCTCATCATTTCTCAAGGAGGTAAGAACAACATAAAACATTTGTAATGTTTCACGATGCAAAACATAGGTCCTCATAGTACTAATTAAGGAGAATTCAATCAATTCCTTTCTCAATTAATCTAGGAATTCATAAAATGACATATTTGAATAACATTATCTTGTCTAACTTGTCATAATTCATGGATTATTCACTGTCTCAGGCTAACTCTGCCTCAAAGATTGATTCAATAGGCTAAGGTTGAGCACAAACTCAATTTAAGTCCAGAAATTCATCATTTCCTTTTGCTTCAACCTGTAGATGCTGATTACAAATCATGTTGATATCTAAAACATCATCATTGGGGTTGGTAATCTGGGTTACAGTGCCAATGCTTGATCCACTATATACATTATTGTTGTCCTAAATTCTCCAACAGTAATACTTAAAGAAAGATTTTCTTATCATAGATAGATAAACTAGGAGATTTTTAGGCAATTGTCTCTCTCTTACCTGCTCCCATGCACCTCTTCTTAGTGCAACATTGCTGCTCTAAGTAGCAATCTCCTCATGTGACACAGTCATCTTTAAGTTCTTCTTCTCTTATATGAGCAGAAGACATTATCAGATACACTGGATGATACCAGAACAGACTCTACTACCTTAGTCCTATGTCTCTGTAGACTCAGCGAACCTAGGGCTCTGATACCACTAATTTGTAACACCCACTATCATTAAGATATCAAGTGAACAATAAAACATACGGAAATGATCATTAACAGCGGATTACTGAAAATCACTAAAAATTAAAACCTTTTTCAAAGAGACCCAATCATAGGAAAACTCTTTCAATAAGAACCAATGTATTACATTTACATCATGGTTCATAAGTATATATCTTATACCATCTCTTCTCGAGGGTTACAACATCAACTGCCTTGTTAAAAGCTAAACACAGACAACATAATAACCTCGAGGCATCAAGCCAAAATCTCAAAATGATACATTAAAAGCACTAAGTACTAACTCCGAGGACCTGAGAGTACAGAGACGACACATAGGACTTCTATCTACAAAACACGACAGACAACACACTCAACCTGAGTTGTCACTGTTGTCTCTGTTGCTGCTGATGTTCTCCCTCTGCAAGATATTCTCAGTCTCTTTCGCACTCATCCACCTAAAAATGTTGGTTCCCAGGGGGGTGAGACAATTGAAAATTGCCCCAGCGAGAGATATAACTCTCTGCCGGAAACATCATTATTGTAGTTTAATTAATATAAAATTGAGCAGAGGATAAGTAGTTTAGATCATTCTCATCTTTTAAAGTATTGCACCTATCTATGATTGAACAGTAATTCATCTATTCTCTTTATAAGGAATAGAAAGAACATGTATACCATTTATCTACCATACATTTTCAACATCTCAAGCTTTCCTCATGTCATTCATTATTCTGATGTGTCACCCATGATTCATTCTTGTTTCTATTTGTTGGCCTTAGCCAATCTGCTAAATAGGTATTCACTTATGCTAGACATGTGATTATATATATCATCATGTCTTATTCAAGCATTAAACTATATCAATCAAGTATAAATGTTTCAAGCATTGGACTATACCAATCCTGATTACGCAGCCAGGCATTGGACTTTAAACAACCCTAATTATAGGCATTAAGCCTCTGCCAGGTATTTCTAATTATAGAGGCATGGATAGCATGCGAAACATAACTATCAACATGAGATATCTAGAATCATGATTATAATCCAACAGTAGCAGTAAGATATCAACATAAGCATGACTACTGTATGTACACATTTACAGTCTTATGCATATCCACAACATAAGTATAATTACTATCTCTTCGTTGCACTAAGTATCATCTTTATGTAAAGAGAACAAAAAAGGGTTATCATCCAATGTGAAGTGTCATGTATAACCCTAAACAGATATGCTATACGGCTGTATTACATCTTTTATTATGCCCTGAGGAAATTGAGGATACCACTCAAAATCCAACTGACCACTGCTAAGTCGAAATCAGTGCCATACAAGATCTAGTAAGATTCAGACTCCTAAGATCTTCTCCACCCCCGGTCAGTATGGGTCCGCCACAGCGACACAAAAGGTCAAGCTGCTAACAACCTAGTCCGTCCTTGGTACAGGTCATGACACTAGTGAAAGAGGTGGGTACACATACCCTACCATATGAGGTACAACCGTAGTTGTCCTTCAATATCATCACACATATAATCACCGAGACACGACCGCAGCCATTCTCAAACTAAGGGCTACGTATGACCGCAGTCATCCTCCCTAAACACTTGAATTCAGGATGACAAGCACCCCCACATACTCATCAGTATGCGCTCCGAGTTTCCCTTAGGAATACTCATTTCACCATCTCGCAAGTTCCGACACTTAGATGGATCTATGGCACATGGCACTACATGATTAGAGTTGCACTTGATTAGTTATGCCAATTGGGTGAATTAAGGCTGCATCAAACAAGTGGACATACAAACCCTAATTCACTTCTAGCAAGCATATAAATATCAAAACCTGAAAAGATATAAAACATATGAAACATAATTTCTCATCTCATCATCACATGGTAATATTCACTTGCCATTCATGAGACTACAGCAATCATCATATTATCAAATGATATAAATCCTTTTCACAATATCACAGGGTATCAACCCTTATCAACATAAGAGGAGTACACCTCATTCAGGGCTCAACCATGCCCAAAGGTCATTAAGACCATCATACTATTACAGGATATAAATCCTTTTCACAATAACACAGGGAATCAACCCTTATCAACACAAGGGGATTACACCTCATTCACGGCTCAATCATGCCCATGAAACATCTTGTTACCTCTTACTAGGTAACATCTAACCATATGGATCACAAGGCCATTAAACATCTTATCACCTCTCACTAGGCAACAATGACATATTAACTCATGTAATATAATGGTAACACCACTATTTCCTCCATAGGGTTAGGGTTTACTATTCACATCAATTAGGGTTTCATGTTCATTTTATCAATCCAACCCTAATATATTGTTCCATACATCTAGGAGCATCCATCGACATACCAAGTATTTAATATTCTTATCATTTATCATTAAATGATCATCAACACAAGGTATGAGTTTATCTCTTATCCTTATCATGGTATGATTACATCATACTCATTTTATCTTACTTATCAAGTAAGTTAAACTCATTACATTTCATTGTAATAATTTACATAAAACTCTCCTTGTGTATCTTATCCAAAAATATTGGATTTGAGATGCATCAAGGTATATCAACCCTGAAATGCTAAATGTGATATATATCATGTCTCAATGTATCACTTCCCTCATCACTTCTATCTTACTTGAGTTTATTAACTTATCTTATAATAAGGAATCTCACATCTTAATACTTTCATCCACCAAACTATCACCTTTACCATGATGTGCATAGATCACACATGAGGATTGTCCAACTATCTTCAATGATATGGACTCATCTCAAGTTAAGGCATTGCTTATTATAAGGTTGCCTATAGTCAACCACTTGAGATATTTCATCGTTATAGGGTATTACCCATTATTTCATCATTAAGGTTTACTCATATCATTACCCAGACATTAGGGTTATGATTTTTCATCATATTGCCCATGATTAGAATTCCATGCACTATAGCCCAAATTTAGGGTTTCACATAGCTTTACTATGTGTTAGGTGTAAGGTTTCATATGACATCACCCTCAATTAGGGTTTCACATGGAATCATCCTCAATTAGGGTTTCTCATGGAATCACCCTCACTTAGGGTTTCACTAATCATCCCAATTAGGGTTTCATTCAATTACCCATAAATTAGGGATTCATTATTCATCCAATTAAGGATTTGGCATTTCATTACCTTAAATTAGAGTTACCCAAGTCATTACCCTTAATTAGGGTTACACGATTACCCTTAATTAGGGTTTTACTCAGAATTTCCCTAAATCAGGGTTAGGGTTCATTAACCTTCTCAATTAGGGTTTCTTGATCTCTTTACTAATGATCATACCCTAAATCACCATATGAATCATACTCATGTATGAATTCATTTCTATCATTCTCTCCACTTGATTTGGTTACATCAACCATCCGATCAAATACAAACAACTATGTTTGACATAGTATACTGAGTTATTGCTTCCATAAACAATTAGGGTTTGCATTTTAGGGATCATTCACAATTGAAACCATTAGGATCAAACCAATTGAACCCATTGGATCACTATCCAATTACATCAGCTTATTTCCTAAAACGGTCAGCCATTTGAAATGGTTAACCACTCCAAACTATTTGAAACTGTTTGGTTTCAATCAATTTGTTGAAATCGTTTAACCAATTTCATTTAAACCGATTGGTCCCAAATTTTGAAATTGTTTGCCTAAGATATTAATTGAGGTGTGTGCTTGTGATGACATCATCATCTTCAAGCTACAAACCCACGAAATTTGCTGTGATTTCCATGGTGGTTTCATCAATCAACAAAAATAAATTTCGGAAATGAAGAAAGCATTAACATTTGATAAGGAATTGAATGCAATAACAATATTAAGGGTTCAAGTTATAAAACCTGCCTCCAATTGAGCTTCAAAGCTCCAAGCTCACTCCAACAATGGTGGATGATGTTTTTGCAACTCCCCCTAGGCTCGTCCCCAAGCTTTTGGATGAAAAAGTTGGCTAGGTTTGAAGAGGAGATTGAAATAAGAAGAAATCAATGATTTATTTTTTATTTCCACCATGGAATCAAGGAGAACGAAGGTCAAGGACCTTACCAACAGGTTGGGGTCGTCCTCCTTCTCCTCCACAGCTCCTTAGTCGTTTTCCAAGTAAGGGGAAAGAAAAGAATTCGAAATAGCCTTTGTTTTGGCTTGGTAAAGGTACTTTTATAAGAAATTCCATGAGCATGAAAATGCCTTATAAAAATGCATTTAATTCCAAAATTGGTGCCGCCTCTTCCCCATTTCATTCCTTGGATATGAAGCTATCCCATTTGCCTCTTATTCCTCTCAATTAAGCACCTTAGATCATATTATAATAATATCCCAATTTGAGTGGATATTACTTTTCTTTATAATAATGGTGAGTGGGGTATCCACTTGCTTGAGATATTTTTGTGGACTAGAAAAGGCACAAAGGTGTTCACACTTGATCAAATTCAACCATCTAGTTTTTGGTTGAAGGCCCTTCAATTATTATATTTGTTTTTGCACTAAATTGAATTAGGGTTTCAATTAGGATTAAATCTTGATTATTTTAATATCAGAATTCTCTCTCCTCCAACTTAATTCAAATGAGGCGCCCCTCTCATTTTATATGCTCTAATTGATGCCAAGAAACATTAGGGACCTTATTGAAGTGGTAATTTACATATTACACCCTGGGTTTTGGGTAAATTGCACATTACACCAAAACTAGGTTTTCATGCACATACATTGCTTTATCAGTTCTTTCTTGGTATTTAGGCTTCCATAAGCCATACCTCAGCATCATCTTTAATATCATGATGCTTCAACACAAGAGGAACATATTATCATGCACAATTTGCACTTAAACCCCTCAACCTGGGTAATTTGCACTTTAGTTCAAAACAGGCAAAACATTGATTTCAACAATGTTCAAAAAGGACTAGAATTGCAACATAAGTTCCTCTTGAGCCCTAATTACTTTTCACAAGATGAGATTAAACATTTAGTCACCTTTCTTAATCAAAACACCTAGGGTTAAAGTATAACCCAGGTCAGGGATGTTACACTGTTTGGGACCAAACGATCACAAACCGGTTGAAGTTCAAATGGTTTCAAGGGTCACCTTTAGCAAACAGTTTCAAGGGTTACCTTTAGCAAATGGTTTCAAGGGTCACCTTTAGAAAATGGTTTCAAGGGTCACCTTTAGAAAGGGTCACCTTTAGTAAATGGTTTCAAGTTTGCACCTTTAACAAACAGTTTCAAAGACTACCTTTGGCAAACGGTTTCAACCTCAACTTTACTAAACGGTTTTGAGTATTCAACCAAGACCGTTTGAGGTTTGATTGGTGAAGACCGTTTGAGGTCTAAGAGTCCAAGATCATTTGGAAGTTAATCAACCAAATTGTAGGAACACTTAAAGTGAATAAAGTTCAATTGTTTAAGTGAACAACTACATGGTGTAAACCAAAGGTGATTATAATAATGGTAACCTTAATGAGATAGGGTTATTATTACCCTTTGAATAATTAAGCTTTCATGATCATGGTGGTAATGATATAACTCATGGTGTAAATTCTTCTTCAAGTTGGGTTGACTTAGCTTAATCTAGACTAAAGTAAACATCATCCTATAGAGGATGAGAGAGAAAAGACTTCCTACATGAATGATAATCATGTAGTGGACTTTCAATAAGAATAAATGTCTAATTATGGTATGATCCATGAGTGTGAGATCATGAAACCCTAATTATGAAGGTTAATGAATCATAACCTTAATTGAGGGCATTGATAGGTGAAACCCTAATATATGATGATGGTAAGATCTTAATTCATGGTAATGACATGGGAAGCCCTAATTCAGGGTACTTTGATGATCACTCCTCCTTGGAGTAAATAGTAAACCCTAATTGTTGATTGTTGAATACAAATCCTAAACTAGGGTGATGTGATGTGAATAGTAAACCCTAATTGTGGATTGTTGAATATAAACTATAATTAAGGGTGAATCCATGAGAAATCCTAGTTGAGGGTGATGTTATGAGAATCCTCAATTGAGATTAATGTTATGAGAAACCTTAATCTAGGGTAATGTTATGTGAAACCCTAATTAAGAATAATATTATGGAAACTCTGAAGAATAATATGAAGTGAGACTTAAATCAAGAATGATGCCATATGATAATATATGAAACCATAGTAATGTTATAATGGCCAATACACTAAAGTAGGATGTGGTTATTACAATCAAGTAAGATAAGGATGTTATAACCATGAAGGGTAAAATTGATGAACTATATGAGTGATAGTGTTGATACCCTAATGAATAAGGGTCTAAAGGACAAGATGATGCTTAGATTATTATATATATAATTTCATACATGTGTAACAACCCTATATATTTTACAATGACAAGAATATGAAACTCTTAGAAATGATGCATGTTATACTAAATGGTGATATGGATAACATCCTAAGAGTTGAATTACCTAAAGTGGAGGATAATGGTTTATCCTATATTCTATAATGCCTAACCATTGGATAAGTCCATATACTTAAAGATAGTTGGACAATTCTAATGTGTAGCCTACGCACTGTATGATGAAAGTAACAAGTTAGTGGATAAAGTATTGAGAGGGAAATACCCTAATACAAGGTTAGTTGATTAATTGAAGTAATATGGAAATGAGAAGAAAGTGGTACATCAAGACATGATAGATATCACATTCAGCATTTTAGTGTAGACATACCTTGGTGAACCACTAATCCAATATTCTTGGACAAGAAACACATGGAGTGTGTGATATGTAATTATTACAATAAAGATGTAATGAACTCAATGTACTTTGATAAATGTTGATTAATATACCTTGAGAATGGGGTTAATCCAAATCAATGAGTATGATGTAATCATACCATGACAAGGATGAGAAACGAACTTATACCTTGAAATGATGATCATTAATGATATATGATGAGAATGGTAATCATAAGCAAATACTTATGATATCTTTGAATACTCATATAGGTGTGGAGCAATATATTAGGATTGAACTAATAATGTGAGCATGAAATCCTAATTAATGTGTGATGGGAAACCCTAACCCTAATTTTGGGTAAAGGGAATGAAAAGCCCAATTTAATAGATAACCCTAATCCTGATAAAGGATGGTGGTGTTACTATTATTTTATATGATGTGATAAATGATTTACATGACTATTATCATGTCTATTATCATGTAGACATCATGAGATGATGAACATAGCCAGATTTGAGCTATGACATTCATATAATAAATATGTTGAATGGCCTTATGTGCCTAATGTTGTTGTTGCTTAGTAAAAGTAACAAAATGTGTATGGATCTTATGAGTTCCATGAATAAGTTGTTGCCTAGAAAGAGTTGACAAAATACTTAATAGGCCTTGTGAGCCATGTGGGATAAGTATTATATATATATACCTCGGTCTAAGAACCTGGAGGTAACATTTTACCTAATAAGTGGTAACAGTGATAGTGATGAATTGAGGGTATGATTACCCAAACTTGATAAGTATGATAATGATGTTGTTGAGGGATGTGAACATTCAAAGAAATGAAATGAGGGACTGAGATCCCAATGTATTACAAAGACTGAGAAGTGATTGATGAAAATAGTACTTGTTTCTTAATGGAATTTGTCTGAATAAGTTATGTTTGAGAACCTGACTGATGCTAAAATAATATGATAATGATCTTAATTAATCAAGTGAAATCATATCATGTAGAGCCCTGACCATAGATCCATCATCGTCAGCAATAGGTGATGGTGAAACGGGTGCTCCGCGGCAAAACTCAGAACACATATTTTGAATATGTGGGGGTAATGGGCGACTGTATCCTGATGTCCTAATGAGGGAATTGATGAAAGGTAAACAACAAACCTCTCAATCTGTCATTATTTGCACAGGGATAGATGTATCACGAATCTCCCAAAGATTGGGACAAATGCAATACACATCTCCCAATAATGTTAATGCCAGATCGATGGAGATAAACATGAAATCTCATGATTGCAAAGAGAGTGCGACACACCATTGTAACTCTAATAGAGAAGTTACCAATATACCCTGGAAATATATATATATATATATATATATATATATATATATATATATATATATATATATATATATATATATATATATATATATATATATATATATATATATATATATATATATATAGCAGAGACACAAGATGTCCTATATGTAATCTCGTGCTGACCGAGATATGGGAGGTCTTGGTAGCCGACTCTACCATTGACCTTGTATGGTACCGATTTTGACTTTGCAATGGTTGGTTGGAGCATGAGCGGTATACCTCATCTCCTCAGGGCATAAGTGTGATTGTAAGATGTAATCAACTGTATAGTATGTTTGCTTAAGGATTGAATACAGATTCTCATTGGCTGATGTTACATTTCTTTTATGTATCTTTAGTTGATAAATGTTATTCATATCTCTTTACATTCCTTATAATTAGATGAATGAAATATGAATCTACCATGAGTAGATACAATGTTCTCCTTGGGAAAGGAGATTACCTTACTCTGTTTATATATTGAATAATACTGCTGATAATATGTAAGAAACTCTTATTCAGTTTTAATCTAATAATCTGTAATAACAATGTTTTGGCGGAGAGTTATATCTCCCGCTGGGACAATTTACAATTGTCTCACCCCCGTGGGATCTAATGTTTTTAGGTAATCGCAGAAGAAGATGCAGGAACCCTATAGTAAGGAAAAAGTAGCAGCAATATCAGGGACATCAGTGATAACTCAGGTGGAGGCACTGGCTACCAAGTTTTGTATAGTTAATAGTCCTATGCATCGTCTTTGTACTCTCAGGTCCTCGGAGTCAGTAGTTAGTGTTTTAACGAATCGATCTGAGATTTTGGCTTGATGCCTTGAGGTTTTTATGCTGTCTGTATATAATGTTGAACATGGCAACTTATGTTGTAATCCTCGAGAAGAAATAGTACAGGTTGTGTACTCATGATCCAGAATGTAAATATTATACTTTGGCTCTTGAAGAAAAAGACTTCCTATGTGTGGATCTCTTTGCAAAAAGTTTTAATTTTTAGTGATTTTCAATAACCCGCTATAAATGATTCGCTTCCGCTTAGTTAATCTTGTGTTTTGTAAGTTGGATGCCACAATTTAGTGGTATTAGAGCTCTAGGTTTACTGAATCTACAGAGACATAGGACTAAGGTAGTAGAGTTTGTTCTAGTGTCTTCCAGTGTATCTGATAGTGTCTTCTGCTCATATAGGAGAAGAAGAAACTTGAAGATGACTGGGTCACATGAGAAGTTTGCTGCAGAAAGTAGCAATGCTGCACCAAGAAGAGGTGCAGGGGAGCAAGCAAGAGAGGGACAATTGCCTGAGAACCCCCTAGCTAATTCAACTATGATAACAAATCCTTCCTTAGGCATCACTGTAGGGGAACTCAGGGCAACCATGATGTATTTAGTGGACTGAGCACAGGCAGTGCAATCTAGATTACCAACTCCTAATGATGATGTTTTGGACATCAACATGATATGTAATCCACATCAACAAGTTGAAGCAATAGGAAATGATGAAGTTCTAGACTTAGATCAAGTCTGTGCTCAACCTCAACCTGTTGAATCAATAAATAGTAATGTAAGGAATAGATTACAATCTAAAATTAGGGTTTGTCACAAATGTAGGGAACCTGGACATATCAGAAGGTTTCGCCCAAAAAAGAAAAACAAGATGATGATTGAGAAAAGGCCTATCAAAATCCAGGGACAGATGCCTAGTAGTTCCAAAAAGGGAAAGACTTTAGTATCACCAGTACAACCAGGGCCTAGTGCACCAAGGCAATGGCTATCCAGAAAGGGTAAATAGCCTTCTAGACTACATCTAGCACCTAGAATTTGCTACCAATGTAGACAGGTAGGACATCTAGCAAAAGATTGCTCAGTCAGAAATGTTATGATGAACCAACCTCTGAGGCAGAGTCAGTCTGAGGCAATGAACAATCCACAAATCATGACAGGTTAGAAAAAATAATTTCATTTTAATATGTCTTTTTATGGTTTCCTGAGTTAATCGGGAAGGTAATTGATTGAGTTTTCTTTGATTAGTCCTATGAGGACTCATATTTTGTATAATAAACATTATAGATGTTTCATGTTGCTCATACCTCTATGAGAAGGAGATGAGGTATTGGTGAGATGCCTGGATAAAATCCAGTGATGTTAAATCTTATACTTATGATAATATGAAAAGGAAGGGATATGATAGTATAAAAGTGCATACTACTTAATCTCAGTATTTATATACCCTGGCCAGGTATACAACTATTGATGATGAAGTGAGTATGGCAACTCTTAGATTGTTATCTTTTTGATTGCTCTGATCAAGTAGTCATTCTAAGAAAATCTAATGAGTATAATGAAATAAGAAATATGGAGTAAATAAGTATGTTATACCATATCTATAAAAGGAGAGTCTGAGATAATCTCAGATGAGCAAGTGTCTGAGAGGAAATAAAAGTATATTCCTTATAAGATAAGAATGGGACCAAGGGAGATGATCCCTTTCCAATAAAGAAGTAAGTATAATAAAGATCTTTCCCATAATGAAGAAATTGAAAAATGTGATGAGATCATGAGATGATCATAAATATGCTAGATAACAATAAAGAAAGGGATAATGTTATGTAATCATCCTTATAAATTCCTATGTTGAGGGCAAGGAACCTAGGATGAGATAAAGAGTAAAAGGTTCATCAATAATTGAAAATACATGAATTAAAAAGAGAAATATTAATCCTTGTTTTGTTTTCTTTCCTTTCAAGGACATGGCAATCAAGTGGGTCTTAGGATACTTGATGTGCATAAGATAAAAATGTTCATGTGATGGATACTTAGAAAAGTATTAGTTTATCTTGGACTTTGGTTCCAAGGAAAAGATATATGTAACAAGTAATGTCCCAAGATGAACGGAAGATAAAGATGAGATGTGTCCTCAACACATGTGTTAGGTACCAAGGTAAGAAATCCTGGTATCTAAAGAAATAACATATGGTTTATGTTGACTATCTGGAATTGTCAACCAAGAAATCAGATTAATTATGTAAAATAATATGAACATCAGATGTTAGGGGTTTATGTTTTGCATAAACATAACAATTGAAGATATTTTTGAGAAAAGTTCTTGGTTGATATGTAACCTCTCTTTATGGTAAAAGAATGCACAACTAATAAGATAATTAGTGCAAGTAATAAGGAAAGCTTGTGTTGTGTCATCAGGTAAGGTGACACAATTAAAGTATGAGAAGACTTATAGTCCCAAGTGGGTGACAGAATATAATTGTGAATCTTGAATGTTAAATGTTGAATTAACTAAGGAACATGGGAGTATGTGTCCCATGTGAACCAATCCATGATAATTTGTGTGAAATAATTTTGTGTTGATCAAAGCTTTATGATGTCTCCATAACAATGAAATGTTATGGGAAGACTAGATAAAATGATGAATGAACAATATTTGTTTCCCTTTATCTGGGATTTCGGGGACGAAATCCTTGTTAGGGGTTTATAATTTGTAACATCCCTAACCTGGGTTATGCCTTAACCCTAGTAGTTTTGATTAAGCAAGATAATTAAATCCTTAATATTATTTGGTGAAAAGTAATTAAGGCTCAAGAGGAACTTATGTTTCAATTTTGGTCATGTTTGAATAATGTTGATGCAATGTTTGCTTATTATGGACCAAAGTGCAAATTAACCAAGTTGAGGGGTTAACTTGCAAATATTACTTGGTCAATGTTCCTCAAGTATTTTGGAATCATGAGAATTATGGTGATGTAGAAGAATGGCTTATGAAATCCTGGGTACCAAGAAAGAGCTGATGAAACAATGTTTGTGCATTAAAACCTAGTTTTGGTGTAAAGTACAATTTACCCAAAACCTAGGGTTTAATATGAAAATTACCACTTCAATAAGGTCCCTAATGTTTCTTGGAACCATGTAGAGAAAATAAAATGAGAGGGGCGCCTCATTTGCATTAAGTTAAAGGAGAGAGAATCTTGATATTAAAATAATCAAGATTTAAACCTAATTGGAACCCTAATTCAATTTAATGCAAAAATAATTAAAATAATTTGAGGGGCCTTTAAACAAAATTAATATGGTTGGATTCAGATGTGTGTGGTCGAGCTTAAGCCTTGAAAAGGAACGAGCATATCCTAAGGAGGTGAAATTCCACTCACCATTATTATAAGAAAAAGAAATTCCACTCAAAAATGGATATTAATATTATAAGGGTTAAGGTGCTTAATTTATTTTCCCTTTTTTCTTGTATAATGAAGAAGTTTTCCAAGGAGATGAATATGGCTTAGTGGCCAAGGATTTGTGTGGGAGTGGTGGAAATAATTTTGGGAACTAAAGGAGATAATTCCATTTTCTCTTTCATTGGGATTTCCTTATACATATCCCTTTTTCCACTCACTTAAGGAATTCTTTTCAGATTTCCTTTCTTCCTTTGCCTTGGCCGACCACAGGAGGAGCTTAGGGACATGAGTAGGACGACCCCAACCTGTTGGTAAGGTTCTTGACCCTTTTCACCTTGATTCCATGGTGGAAATAAAAAATAAATCATTGATTTCTTCTTAATTCGATCTCCTCTTCAACCCTAGCCAATCTTTTCAACCAAAAACCTTGAGGACAAGCCTAGGGGGAGTTCCAAAAGCTTCATCCACCATTTTTTCCATGATCTTGGATCTTTGGAGATCAATTGGAGGCGGGTTTTATAACTTGAACCCTTAATATTGTTATTTCAATCAATTCCTTATCACTTGATGATCCTTTTTACATTTCCAAATTTTGATTTGGTTGATGGATGCAACCACCATGGAAATCACAGCAGATTTCGTGAGTTTAGAGCTTGATGATGATGACATCATCATAAGCATACACCTCACCAAATATCTAGGCCAAACAGTTTCAATTAGTTTCTCAAACGGTTTCCCAAACCGTTTGGGGAACAACGGTTTCAAACCGTTTAAGGGCAAATGGTTTCACCAAACCACATGAGAGCAAACGGTTTCAGACCATTTGGAGGTGTTGACCAGGGTTGACCGTTTGGAAATTTGTTGCTAATAATGTTGGTTAATGATCCCCCAATTATATTTGATTAGTTCCAATTGGTTCATGAGTTGAAGGTCAATCAATCACTAAAACCCTAATCGGGTTAAGTGCTGATTTCTAATTTGATTAAGTTGGAAACTTGGGTTGATTGACCCAAATGGTCTCATGACCATTTGTAGGTCAACCAAGACCGTTTGGAGGTCTAGGGTTGTGTATGGTTAGGTGTTTGAAGATCTAAAGATACCAAGTTGATTTGCAATCAAATGATGATTTGGTGATCAATCCAATGATCCAAACCCTAATTGGTTGACTTGGATTTTTGATGTGACATAGGAAAACGGTCTCAAGACCATTTGGAGGTCATCCAAATGACCTCAAGACCGTTTGGGGTCAGTTCATGTCCATTTTGTATGGTGGTCCAATTGTTTCAAAGTAATTAGTTCCTCAATGATCAACATTGAGGGATCATCGATTCCAAACCCTAATTCAGTTGATTCAAACCCTAATTGATGATCAATTGAGGGTTAATTGAGGATCAAATCAGTTGAATGATGACCTATTTAACTCAATTGAAGTATAGTTTCAGGACCAATTGATGAGTGATAACATGATTTCAATCACTGAAAGAATCAATCTTGGAAACCCTAATTCAATTTGAGTGGTTGAGACCATATTTGGTCCATGCGGTTTTGAGGAGGTTTGGACCAAATGGTTTCAAGACCGTTTGAGTCCAAACGGTCTCAAGACCGTTTGGGACCAAAAGATCCCAAACCGGTTGAAGTTCAAACGGTTTCAAGGGTAACCTTTAGCAAACTGTTTCAAGGGTCACCTTTATCAAACAGTTTCAAGGGTCACCTTTAGCAAACGGTTTCAAGGGTCACCTTTAGCAAACGATCTCAAGGGTCACCTTTAGTAAATGGTTTCAAGTGTCCACCTTTAGCAAACGGTTTCAAAGACTACCTTTGGCAAACAGTTTCAACCTCAACTTTACTAAACAGTTTTGAGTATTCAACCAAGACCGTTTGAGGTTTGATTGGTCAAGACCGTTTGAGGTCTAAGAGTCCAAGATCATTTGGAAGGTAATCAACCAAATTGTATGAACACTTAAAGTGAATAAAGGTCAATGTTTTAAGTGAACAACTACATGGTGTAAACCAAGGGTGATTATAATAATGGTAACCTTAATGAGATAGGGTGATTAGTACCCTTTGAATAATTAAGCTTTCATGATCATTGTGGTAATGATATAACTCATGGTGTCAATTCTTCTTCAAGTAGGGTTGACTTAGCTTAATCAAGACTGAAGTAAACATCATCCTATAGAGGATGAGAGAGAAAAGACTTCCTACATGAATGATAATCATGTAGTGGACTTTCAATAAGAATAAATGTCTAATTATGGTATGATCCATGAGAGTGAGATCATGAAACCCTAATTATGAAGGTTAATGAATCATAACCCTAATTGAGTTGTTGAATACAAACCCTAAACTAGGGTGATGTGATGTGATTAGTAAACCCTAATTGTGGATTGTTGAATATAAACTATAATTAAAGGTAAATCCATGAGAAATCCTAGTTGAGGGTGATGTTATGAGAATCCTCAATTGAGATTAATGTTATGAGAAACCTTAATCTAGGGTAATGTTATGTGAAACCCTAATTAAGAATAATGTTATGGAAACTATGAAGAATGATGTGAAGTGAGACTTAAATCAAGAATGATTTCATATGATAATATGTGCAACCATAGTAATGTTATAATGGTCGATACACTAAAGTAGGATGTGGTTATTACAATCAAGTAAGATAAGGATGTTATAACTGTGAAGGGTAAAATTGATGAACTATATGAATGATAGTGTTGATACCCTAATGAATAAGGGTCTAAAGGACAAGATGATGCTTAGATTATTATATATCTAATTTCATACATGTGTAACAACCCTATATACTTTACAATGACAAGAATATGAACTCTTAGGAATGATGCATGTTATACTAAATGGTAATATGCATAACATCCTAAGAGTTGAATTACCTAAAGTGGATGATAATGGTTTATCCTATATTCTATAATTCCTAACCATTGGATAAGTCCATATACTTAAAGATAGCTGGACAATTCTAATGTGTAACCTATGCACTGTATGATGAAAGTAACAAGTTAGTGGATAAATTATTGAGAGGGAAATACCCTAATACAAGGTTAGTTGATTAATTGAAGTAAGATGGAAATGAGAAGAAAGTGGTACATCAAGACATGATAGATATCACATTCATCATTTCAGTGTAGACATACCTTGATGAACCTCTAATCCAATATTATTAGACAAGAAAAACATGGAGTGTGTGATATGTAATTATTACAATTAATATGTAATGAACTCAATGTACTTTGATAAATGTTGAGTAATATTCCTTAAGAATGGATTTAAGCCAAATCAATGAGTATGATGTAATCATACCATGACAAGGATGAGAAACGAACTTATACCTTGAAATGATGATCATTAATGATATACGATGAGAATGGTAATCATAAGTAAATACTTATGATATCTTTGAATACTCCTAGAGGTGTGGAGCAATATATTAGGATTTAAGTAATAATATGAGCATGAAATCCTAATTAATGTGTGATGGGAAACCCTAACCCTAATTTTGGGTAAAGGGAATGAAAATCCCAATTTAATAGATAACCCTAATCCTGATAAAGGATGGCGGTGTTACTATTATTTTATATGATGTGATAAATGATTTAAATGACTATTATCATGTCAATTATCATGTAGACATCATGAGATGATGAACATAGCCAGATTTAAGCTATGACATTCATATAATAAATATGTTGAATGGCCTTATGTGCCTAATGTTGTTGTTGCTTAGTAAAAGTAACAAAATGTGTATGGATCTTATGAGTTCCATGAATAAGTTTTTGCCTAGCAAGAGGTGAAAAAATACTTAATAGGCCTTGTGAGCCATGTGAGATACTTGTATAAAAAGTATTATATATATATATATATTCCTCGGTCTATAAACCTGGAGGTAACAGTTACCTAATAAGTGGTAACAGTGATAGTGATGAATTGAGGGTATGAATACCCACACTTGATAAGTATGATAATGATGTTGTTGAGGGATGTGAACTTTCAAAGAAATGAAATGAGGGACTGAGATCCCAATGTCTTACAAAGACTGAGAAGTGATTGATGAAAATAGTACTTGTTTCTTAATGGCATTTGTCTGAATAAGTTATGTTTGAGAACTTGACTGATGCTAAAATAATATGATAATGTGCTTAATTAATCAAGTGAAATCATATCATGTAGAGCCCTGACCATATATCTATCATCGTCAGCAATAGGTGATGGTGAAACGGGTGCTCCGCGACAAAACCCGGAACACATATTTTGAATATGTGGGGGAAATGGGCGACTGTATCCTGACGTACTAATGAGGGAATTGATGAAAGGTAAACAACAAACCTCTCAATCCTTCATTATTTGCACTGGGATAGATGTATCACGAATCTCCCAAAGATTGGGACAGATGCATTACACATCTCCCAATAATGTTAATGTTGGATCGATGGAGATAAACATGAAATCTCACGATCATGAAGAGAGTGCAACACACCACTATAACTCTAATAGCGAAGTTTCTTGTATACCCTAGAAAGCTATATATATAGCAGAGATACAAGATGTCCTGCATGTAATCTCGCGGTGATCGAGATATGGAAGGTCTTGGTAGCGGGCTCTACCATTGACCTTGTATGGTACCGATTTCGACTTTGCAATGGTCGGTTGGAGCATGAGCGGTATACCTCATCTCCTCAGGGCATAAGTGTGATTATAAGATGTAATCAGCCATATAGTATGTTTGCTTAAGGATTGAATATGAAAACTCATTGGCTGATGTTACATTTCTTTTATGTATCTTTAGTTGATAAATGTTATTCATCTCTCTTTACATTCCTTGTAATTAGATGAATGAAATATGAATCTACCATGAGTAGATACAATGTTCTCCTTGGGAAAGGAGATTACCTTACTCTATTTATACATTGAATAATATTGTTGATAATATGTAAGAAACTCTTATTTAGTTTTAATCTAATAATCTGTAATAACAATGTATTGGTGGAGAGTTATATCTCCCGCTGGGACAATTTACAATTGTGTGACCCCCGTGGGATCCAATGTTTTTAGGTAATCACAGAAGAAGAAGCAAGAACCCTATAGTAAGGAAAACGTAGTAGCAGTATTAGGGACATCAGTGATAACTCAGGTGGAGGCACTGACTGCCAAGTGTTGTATAGATAATAGTCCTATGTGTCGTCTCTGTACTCTCAGGTCCTCGGAGTCAATAGTTAGTGTTTTAACGAATCGATCTGAGATTTTGGCTTGATACCTCGAGGTTTTTATGATGTCTGTACATAATGTTGAACAGGGCAGCTTATGTTGTAATCCTCGAGAAGAAATAGTACAGGTTGTGTACTCATGATCTAGAATGTAAATATTATACTTTTACTCTTGAAGAAAAAGATTTCCTATGTGTGGATCTCTTTGCAAAAAGTTTTAATTTTTAGTGATTTTCAATAATCCGCTGTAAATGATTCACTTCCGCTTAGTTAATCTTGTGTTTTGTAAGTTGGATGCCACATCCATACTAGGCAATATTTCATACATCCGTACTGGGCCATTTCCCATTTGTGCCTAACATAGTAGCTACAACTCATCAGAAGTTCTTTTATGTTCATTTATGTTTTGGCGAAGCATATAATACTAGTAATCATCCAACAAGTATAAAAAATTAGATTCACCCAAGGTACATCATATCTTTATACAACCATGGAAAACTAGTCTTATACTTAGTAAAGACCACATACCTGATTTGATTAGATCTGAAATCCAAGAGTCTAGAGAAATAGTAAATAGATCACCATGAAAGGAAATTAAGGGTATGGTGTTACTATTGGTCCATATGACCCATGACTCATATTTGTTATTTAAATATGATTACTTTCATCTTCTTATGATTAGATTAGGGATTATCCATGACTTTTATCTTGTTTTGGAGTCACAAGATCAGATCTCAAAATTAATGTCTCATCTATTTAATGATACCTCTTATTATCCAAAAAGGAAACATCCACAAATAGGGTTTCTACTATAGTTTAGATCATTAATGGTTTCCATTTAGGATTCACAAGATCCAAGGGATCAGAGTTGGATCTAGGGTTTCAAGGTCAGTCATGATCAAAGGGGTCATTAAACAGTTAGGGTTTGGCGTATAATTGCATGAAGTATACATATGTAGAGAGATAAATTATAATTTAGGGTTTTCCATAATTATTGAGTCAACTCTCCCTATTTGATTAGGGTTTTGAGAAATGTGAGGATATATGACTCTATTAGGGTTAGGTTTCACAATTAATTAGGTTACTCAATTAATAACCAATATTACATAATTAAATTACATAAGTACGATCCTTAGACTTTAAGCTAGTATTTTTGGAAAAGGATTTGGAACTAGGTCCTACAGATATTTTATTTGAAAAGCTTATATTTTTCTGATGAAAATAATATATAAGTTTATTACCATCCGATCATCCTACCATTTTATATGATATTTCTAAGGTAACCCATTTTCTTTGATACTAAAAATAAAAAGAAAATGTATTACGTTGATCAACGGCTGGATCCGACTGGATCAACGACTCACGTTGATCAGGTCTTCGTGAGATAAGGAGGCTTGACCATTGACCCATGACTTTCCTTGCTGAACAAACATCAATTTCTCATTATATATTATCATATCACTCATGTTTTGATTTTATCACCTGAATCCTAGCTGGTCGACATCCCCTCTCCTCTAGTTGCCTTTCTCTAGCAGCCAAGAGCAGACTTTTACGAGAGTCATGCTCGCAAGGTGAGGCCTTGGTGAGGACGTGAAGGTTCTAGCACCTTTGCAGGGTTGTTCTGCACCTACGTGTTAGGGTCCTGCACCATAGCTCCTTGTGGGTGCTCCTTCGTCCATGAGGGTGGGGAAGGTCGTCGGTGAAGAGAGGGTTTAGGGGTGGAAGGGAGTCTGGGACGATAAGGATTTTCCATTGGGCACCTTTGGGGACTAGCAAATGTGTTGGTGAGGTAGTGTTAGTGTGAGGAGCACTGTGGTAGTGGGTAGTGGAAGGTCTGGAGGTTGAAGATGATGTAGGTATCTAGGGGCGCTCAGTAAGATTTACTACAAATTGGTAGTCAGGAATGATCAAAGGGAAGGTGGCAGAGCTAGAGGGGTCCTCAAATAGGTGCACAGGGTCTATATTGGGAAGCCCTAATATCATTGCCGTCAGAGTGAGAATGCATCTCAATTAGGTTGTTGAACCGGCGCAACGGTATGCGGAACTAGGTGAAGGTAGGGCCGGTTAGGTGCATTTTTGAGAGCTAAGGTTTATCTAGACATGAGAATCTCTGGGATTAGAAACAAGGTGGTGACTCATGCTAATCAGGTTTGTTCTCACTCCCCACCCTTTGCGGGAGGTAGGAGACAAGCCCCTGATTGTTGGATCCTCGCGTGATCCAAAGGGTTAGGTTCCTAGGCTTAGGAACTCATGAACCCAACCTGAAGCTGTGTGACACATAAATGTGCCACGGCCTAGTTATTTTTGTTCGAAACCTAGGTCCTAGGCTTAATATTTGATATAATATGCATCAAAATCAAACGATTATAACTCCTAAATGGCTTATCCAAATAGAATGAAATTTTAAATCAAGCTTAATGATGATATTATCTAGCCATGGTAAAAATTGAGGGTCAAACTCAGATGTTTGTTATATAAATTGAATATATACTGTAACATAGGTAATTCATCTTAATATGAAATTAGGGTTTTGATATTTATGAAAATGTTGATCACTTTTAGTCAACTAAGTGATGGATATTTTTTAGGGTATTATTGGAAATAAAAAAATTACAAGAGAGAGAAAATATAAGTAAAATCTCACTCTATAACAATTTCATCCTCAAAATCCATCCATCACTAGCCAGGTTTACTAGATTGTACTTCTAAACCAATCTAAGGTTTTGAATACACTTAATGTAGTGGATCATAGTACATCACTAAGACTAATCATATTACTCCATGTGACAAGTCTCCATTTGTCTTCTCACCTAAGATGTTGAGCTTGGTAAGTTACACCAAACCTTGTATAATCTTATTAGCCTTTTAGTCATTAAAGTGATCTCCATTTCCATCTATCATGATTAGTATCATTCCCTAAAAAATCATGATTTTTTTGGCTTAGCAATCTACCTTAATCATGTTTACCATTTTAGATAAGGGAATATATATTTGAAAAACATATTCAATTATGTCATTAATGTTCATGGTGGTAAAGTTTGCAAGTCTTACCCATATACCATGGTTAGGTTACATATCTATGGCCTTATTGCTATTTCTCATGTATAACTTACAACTACCACTATTTACTTGAGACACCTAAGTTAAGTTACATCCCTAAAGGATAAAGTGTGAATGCTCCACCCCTAAAAAGGATCAAGATATATCCTAAGTAATGATTCATATGGGCATCATGCATAGATCAACTAGGACATCAATGTATAAACTTCTACATCATATTCCATACATCACACTAAGGCCTAGTTTCAGGGTTGAACATGTCGGTTAGGGGGTTATTCACTATTGAATTTCTCTACTGTTAAAACTTTCTTGTGGTGGTGACTTGGTTCCAAAAACTTTTGATAAAATCTAAAAACCCTTATTTTTACATATAATTTAATAATGAAAATAAGTTTAATGATAAATCTTTGCGATGAAAATCCAAAATTGATCCGAGAACCAAGTCAGACACCCTTCAAAATCCAACACATATACCGTTCTTTTATCATCACTTTGTTCCACTAAGAGGGTCTAGATCTTAAAACATGAGAATGGAATACATCTGTACCTCTATTACATGAGCATACAAGGGCGAAGGTTCTCTAATAAGCATGAACAACTTCTATCAAACTCTAACAAGACACGATGTCTAACATTCCCATGTCACTCTTAATCATAATTCCTGCTACCTCATCTTAAGACCTAGGGGAGTCATAAGGTTATCCAATGTTATCAGGATAGATTTAGGGTGTTACCAATAATAGTTGGTTAACAATCATGATGCCTTCATAGGATAAGGTAATGTATGTAGTCAAGATACTCATCGCAATCACTATACAATCCAAGTGCATTATTCTAGATGAGAGAGGTGAGCACTTAAGGTTATATATTGAAACTTATAGTTTTTATTAACCAATCCTCATATATGAGGCATAACAAGCCCAATGAAGATGATATCAACCCTTAAATAAAAGAATTCAGATAGATCTATATGGGTATACTCCACATTGAAAGCAAGGCATGTCCAACTACAACATGACTAATTTCAGTCATCACCCAGTACCAAGGGAATTACCACCTTTCTACAACTTATGCCAGAGTTCTATGTTTTCCATCCATGCATGGCTAGACCTCCTAGTGGACGTATTCGAGGCATGGTTGAAAACAACAAGGGAAGGACTCATATCGGAATTTGGGCTAATCATATGTATGAGTGTTCAAGCCAACCTATATTTTAGTTGTGAACTATCATTCCCTAAGGTGGGGAGATTAAGTCTAATGACCAGGAGAGTCAACTCCTATGTAGGGAAATTTTATTCTCCATAAAGGGTGTAGGGTTGACTAAGGTTCTTAAAATCTGAGTCTTGACTGCATAGTGGCTTGGGGAGTGGAATCACCAAATTAGACATGGATTGAAACCCTATTTGGTATTCCAATATTCAAAATTAGGTACATCAACTACATTTAAAGGATCACATAAGTACTTAATTAAGGATCAACTAGGATAACTTGAAATAGTCAAGCTACCGACTATTTTTTGCTCTGATACCATTTTGTATATAGTGGGACCCGATAGGGAATCCACTCAAATGATATAATACAAGAGCCATGTTAAAATAAAGTAGCTTAAACAAAACTATTACAAAGTTATATCATTATTGATTTAATTTTTTTCCTCACCATAAAAGGGGGTACATCAAAGTAGATGGCATACGTCTATTAAATCCAATCACATGTATGACTTGTTGTAGAGGGAAACCTGGCCATTCCAAGCTATTATTAAGCCCAATACTCTCTAAATGGTCTTCATGCATCCTTGTCATCTAAGGTACCTACACCTAGGTGGGAGAGAACATCACCTGGAACATATGAAACAAGGTAGAGGTCAGCAAAGGATGATTATGTACATATAAAAAACTCTTTGGGAACTATATTGGGTTAGAAGTGCAATAGAGATGTTCCCACAAAAGGGGGTATATTTGCAAATAGGTAAGTTCAAAAGAATTATAACAAAATAAATGAGGCATATTAATTTCAAATTACAAAGATGGATAATAAAAGAACCTTGCTGTAACATCCCTCTTTTCATGAGTAAAATAAAACCTTTTGTGTAGTTTTCTTCAAATAATATTTTGTTAAGAGTCTTAATGCAATTTGTCCAAATTAGTTTTATTTCTAGGATTGTAATACAAAGAGGAATAAGGGTTCAAGTTATATAACCCACCTTCAATTGATCTTTAAAGCTTGGAGCTTCACGTCAACAATGGCGGATGAAGCTTCTTCAACTATCCCAAGGCTTATCCTCGAGCTTTTGAGTGAAAAGATTGGCTAGAGTTGAAGATTGAGTGAAGGAAAGAAGAAATCAAGCATTGATTTTAAGGTTTGAATATAATTTGATTGGATTTGTGTTCAATGCACTTGTTTCCCTATAGTCCTGGGGTTTAATCCCTGTCACGCGCCTTCATTTCTCATTTTCCTTCTTGGGCGTGATCAGATGACCCATGTTGATTTGACTCACGATCGGACGGTCACAAACCCATCTCCTACCTCTGTTCATTTTGGGCAAGTAGGCGCCGAACCAGTGGTTAGATTTCCACGTGATTTCTCCCTCCTCAGTCAGCCGTTTCGCAAGATTCTTATTGAGTTGGCTTCCTTTTTCTCTCCCGCACTTGACTAGCCATAAATCGTGACCTCTCGTGGAATACAGATAAAAGACCTCTTAGGGAACCGCTTCCCCTCTCCGCGGGAATTTGCAGCCACCACCCTAGCCCTCTCCACTTCCTGACAAGCTACCAAAAGAACAACCAGCCTCCAAAGTTCATTCCTTCACCTCTAATTTCTTCTCTCGTGCAACTGAGTGCCACGACCTAGTCGACCTTCATCTCTGGTGATGGCTGTCTGTAGCTAAGGTTTCCAACCACCTCGGTTCAATTACATATGCGGTAAGCATCCCCGCAGACTCTCCTATGTTTTCTTACCGCCGGTTTCCCTCGCAATTTTCCCCATCACCGTACCCTAATGAGGACAGTATAGGTGTTCACCGGTGCCAGTCCTCTCGGTGCCTCAGTGCATCTTTGGCCTCTGTTCTTCATCGCCTGACCCCGTAAGATTCAAGGGAGTGTTGACCTACCCTTAGTCCCTCATTTTCTTGGTCGTGGCTTCATACCCCATTGTCGAGTATGCCTCCCCTATTTTTACGATGTGGCATGGAGCAGTGCCTCCCGTGGTTCTTCTTATCCACGTAATTGGACCTCTTCCCTCAGTTTGTGACTTGCGGATGGCTCAGACCCCTGATTCAGCTTGCTTGCGAGCGATTCCCCAATGCCACTTTTGCCTGCCGTACTGGACCATGGTTGGGGCCGTTCTAGAGCTCCAGTGCTCGCCACGGTGAGGAAGTTGGCTCCCTAGCTCCACTGTAAGGCAATGATGTCCCTCGAGGTCACAGTTTCCCCGCAATCGACCCCTTTTCATTGGATTTGATCATAGCTTCGGGCTTCAGTCTTGGTACCTCACCATGGCTTGGAGCGGGGAACAAACGAAGTCTTAGTTTGACCTTAGTACCCCCGCGTGGTTAATCACACGATTTGTTCTGTGAGGGCATTTTGGGGATTTCAATCGCCATGCCTTGTTTGACTGAAGGCCCTCTGGGGAAAGATCCCTTTGCTGGTGTAGCCGCTCGTGATTGGCCCACATCAGCCGGGCCCAGGATCGCAGTGGATAAAAAGCCTGCCCAGATGACATTTCTCTAAACTCTGATTGGTCTATTTTCATTAACTCATAGTAAATCGCTTGATGCTCAGAAAAATGAGGAAAAATATGTTTTGGAAATGTTTTTTCGAGAGGAATTCAAATATGTAGTTTTTAGAGTCTACTTATAAATCGCCAAATGTTGGTTTTATAGGAAATGGAAAGTAGGGTTTTGTTTGGTGAATAAAATGTATAATAATGTGATATTTGTTGCAAACAGGATAATTAGGATTTCTCTGACCCAGGACATGATTAGGGTTTTACCCAACCTAGGAAGAGAGAGAATTCACTCTCCAAGTGAAAAAGTAAGTGGTCCATGCAATTTAACATAGTTAATTTGTTTGATTTAAAGTATGCATGTATGAGTTGCAATGAATGCCATGTTTATGTTATTTACTATTCCTAATTGCTAAAGTCAGCAAAGTTAAGATGTATTGAATTGCATATTATGTATAATATCATCTTCATGAATCTTAATGATAAAGTTACAAATAAGGTTAAATGTAACGCTAAGAGTTATAAGAGAAAGAAGAAAATGTTAATGTTAAGCTTATATAAGTACCTCATAAGAGAAGAGGCACTTCGGTGCATAAGAGAAGAGGCACCTTAGTGCAACCTAAGAGGAACTTTAGTGCATGAGAGAAGAGGCACATTTGTGCAACCTGAGGTTACCTATATAGGTTAAGATAAAAGAAATGGATCTAAAAGAAAATGCATGACTTTTCAATGTTCAATGTTTAATGTTAATGCATATTTTCAGTTTTCAAGTTTTCTTATATTATAACATGTTCAATCCACTTATCTTTTGTTTGATGCATGGCTGGGGGCGTGATGCCCACAGGTAAGGAGCAAGATTAGGATGGAGAAGCTTTTGACATACAAGAACTAGCTCAAGGAATCCTTGAGATGAAAATACCTAGTGGGGTGCCATTTACCAAGGCGATCCAAGACATAGATATTATGTAAAGTATGCATAGTTCTATCATAAAAATAGATTAGACTTCATATAAGAGCTTGATGTAGTTTCTTTTTTCCAAAAACTATGTATGAATCATATTTTATACAATGTCAAGTGTTCTATTTATTCAAATTGCAAAAAGGTTATCATTTATGTGACACCCCCTTGAGTAAAGAGCTTCTGCTCAGTGATTTATACATGTGATGAAAAGTGGGGTGTTACAATATGGTATCAGAGCAATTTGGTAAATGGAGACTAGGCAAACATGATTCTCATAGTCACCTCAGAGTGAAGGTGTAAAATTAGGATTTAGTAATATATATGTCACGCCCTAGAATGACTAGAAGAGGAATAGAAGTGATAAGGATAGATGGTTATCTAGTGTCCACCTAAACCTAGCTAATGATATAACCTCTCCACTCTCATTGGTTATGGCCACCCAACTGAGACTTAAAGAGGAATGTCATGAGCATAAGACATATCTTCCATTTCTCCTTTCTTACTGGTGCATGTGGTGTGGGACATGTGCATTAGTAGGCGAGTGAGAGGTAGTATAGTAAGATTCCACATCTCTGGGTATGTGCATGATCACCACATATCTTGGAATGTAGGAGTTACCTAAATGACCTAAGATTAGATAGGCATCTACACCTAGTGATGGGTAGTCATGACAAGGTTGAGTCAAATGCCTCAAATATGATTATGGGTTGGTTTAATAAAGCCTAAGTATCGGTTGAGAGGAAGACCAAAGTAAAAGTTAATCCATGTCACATGAAAATTTCATGAAATCTAGATGCCTTACATATAAATTTTTTTTAATGCAAAATATTGAACATAATTGAACCTTGAAAAGTAATTTGTCAATGAACGAAAAGGTTAAGTAAACCTTAAGGTGGGTAGTACCCTAGAAAATTTCGAGGACGAAATTTTATTAAGGTGGGTAGAAATGTAACATCCCTCTTTTCATGAGTAAAATAAAACCTTTTGTGTAGTTTTCTTCAAATAATATTTTGTTAAGAGCCTTAATGAAATTTGTCCAAATTAATTTTTTTTCTACAATTTTAATACAAAGAGGAATAAGGGTTCAAGTTATATAACCCGCCTTCAATTGATCTTTAAAGCTTGGAGCTTCACATCAACAATGGTGGATGAAGCTTCTTCAACTATCCCAAGGCTTATCCTCGAGCTTTTGAGTGAAAAGATTGTCTAGAGTTGAAGATTGAGTGAAGGAAAGAAGAAATCAAGCATTGATTTTAAGGTTTGAATATAATTTGATTAGATTTGCATTCAATGCACTTGTTTCCCTATAGTCCTGGGGTTTAATCCCTGTCACACGCCTTCATTTTTCATTTTCCTTATTGGGCACGATCGAACAGACCATGTTGATTTGACTCACGATTGGATGGTCACAAACCCGTCTCCTACCTCTGTTCGTTTCGGGCAAGTAGGCGCCGAACCAGTGGTTGGATTTCCACGCGATTTCTCCCTCCTCAGTCAGCTGTTTCACAAGATTCTTGTTGCGTTGGCTTCCTTTTTCTCTCCCGCACTTGACTAGCCATAAATCATGAGCTCTCATGGACTACAGATAAAACACCATTTAGGGCACTGCTCCCCCTCTCCGCAGGAATTCGCAGCCGCCACCCTATCCCTCTCCACTGCCCGACAAGCTACCAAAAGAACAACCAGCCTCCGACATTCTCTCCTTCACCTCCAATTTCTTCTCTCGTGCAACCGAGCGCCACAGCCTATTTGACCTTCATCTTCGATGATGGCTGTCTGTAGCTAAGGTTTCCGACCTCCTCGGCTCAATTACGCGTGCACTAAGCATCCCCACAGACTCTCCTATGTTTTCTTATCGCCGATTTCCCTCCCAATGTTCCCCATCGCCGTACCCTAATGAGGCCAGTATAGGTGTTCACTGGTGCCACTCATCTCGGTGCCTCAGTGCATCTTTGGCCTCTGTTCTTCATCGCTTGACTCCATAAGATTCAAGGGAGTGTTTACATGCCCTTAGTCCCTCATTTTCTTGCTCGTGGCTTCGTACCCCATTGTCGAGTATTCCTCCCCTGTTTTTACGGTGTGGCGTGTAGTAGTGCCTCCTGTGGTTCTTCTTATCCACGTAATCGGACCTCTTCCCTCAGTTCGTGACTTGCGGATGGCTCGAACCCCTGATTCAGCTTGCTTGCCAACGATTCCCCGATGATGATTTTGCCTGTCGTGCTGGACCATGGTTGGGGCCGTTCTGGAGCTCCAGTGCTCACCACAGTGAGGGAGTTGGCTCCCTGGCTCCGCTGTAAGGCAAGGATGTCCCTCGAGGTCACAGTTTCCCCGCAATCGACCCCTTTTCTTTGGATTTGATTGCAGCGTCGGGCTTTAGTCTCGCTGCCTCGCCATGGCCTGGAGCGGGGAACAAACCAGGTCTTAGTTTGACCTTAGTACCCCTGCGTGGTTAATCACACGATTTGTTCTGTGAGGGAATTTTGGGGATTTCAATCGCCCTTCCTCGTTTGACCAAAGACCCTCTGGGGAAAGATCTCCTTGCTGGTGTGGCCACCCATGATTGGCCCACATCAGTCGGGCCCAGGATCGCAGTGGATAAAAAGCCTGCCCAGATGACATTTCTCTAAACTCTGATTGGTCTATTTTCAATAACTCATAGTAAATCGCTCGATGCTCAGAAAAATGAGAAAAAATATATTTTGGAAATGGTTTTTCGAGAGGAATCCAAATATGTAGTTTTTAGAGTCTGTTTATAATTCGCCAAAAATTGGTTTTATAGGAAATGGAAAGTAGGGTTTTATTTGGTGAATAAAATGTATAATAATGTGATATTTGTTGCAAATAGGATAATTAGGATTTCACTGACCCAAGACGTGATTAGGGTTTTACCCAACCTAGGAAAAGAGAGAATTCACTCTCCAAGTGAAAAAGTAAGTGGTCCATGCAATTGAACATAGTTAATTTGTTTGATTTAAAGTATGCATGTATGAATTGCAATGAATGCCATGTTTATGTTATTTACTATTCCTAATTGCTAAAGTCAGCAAAGTTAAGATGTATTGAATTGCATATTATGTATAATATCATCTTTATGAATCTTAATGATAAAGTTACAAATAAGGTTAAATGTAACACTAAGAGTTTTAAGAGAAAGAAGAAAATGTTAATGTTAAGCTTATATAAGTACCTCATAATAGAAGAGGCACTTCGGTGCATAAGAGAAGAGGAACCTCGGTGCAACCTAAGAGGCACTTCGGTGCATGAGAGAAGAGGCACATTTGTGCAACCCGAGGTTACTTATATAGGTTAAGATAAAAGAAATGGATCTAAAAGGCACATTTTTTTTTTTACCGACCAAAAAGAAACATGTTCAATCCACTTACCATTTGTTTGATGCATGGTTGGGGGCATGATGCCCATAGGTAAGGAGAAAGATTAGGATGGAGAAGCTTTTGACATACAAGAACTAGCTCAAGGAATCCTCAAGATGAAAAGACCTAGTGGGGTGCCATTTACCAAGGCGATCCAAGACATAGATATTATGTAAAGTATGCATAGTTCTATCATAAAAATAGATTAGACTTCATAGATGAGCTTGATGTAGTTTCTTTTTGCCAAAAACTATGTATGAATCATATTTTATACAATGTCAAGTGTTCTATTTATTCAAATTGCAAAAAGGTTATCATTTATGTGACACCCCCTTGAGTAAAGAGCTT
Source organism: Alisma plantago-aquatica (assembly GCA_963693085.1). Classification (NCBI taxonomy): domain Eukaryota; kingdom Viridiplantae; phylum Streptophyta; class Magnoliopsida; order Alismatales; family Alismataceae; genus Alisma; species Alisma plantago-aquatica. Next base: position 1,146,889,863 of record OY856413.1, on the reverse strand, counting down.
CCGCTCAGTGATTTATACATGTGATGAAAAGTGGGGTGTTACACTTGCCATAATAGTTACCCATCAAGTATAGAACTATAAAATTTTGAATGCATAGAAATCTAGAATAAATATACCTAAAACACGGCCATAACACCTTACGATCATGGCCTAAAAGAACTAAGGGTGGAAACACACACTCCAGGCAGAATACACATGCCTTATATAAGTATGGTTGTACATAAGTACCACAATTTTAGATATTCTAGTCAAATATGTAGCATGCATAAAATAGAGAGGCAAGACTATCATTTTAGTCAATTTCACATAAAAAGACAATCATAGCAGGAGGGTTCCAAAGACCCATTATAACAGAGTAATTCATCAATATCTAGAATTTAATGAATACAAATAAGGAAATATGAATGTTCAAAAATTGAGTTTCAAGTAGAATTGTTATTTAAGAGATGCCCCATTAAAAGAATCATGTTTCAGTCAAATAATGCCCAAAATAAAATAGTGGATGTACATACCTTATTTTCTTGACTAGTGCTAAACTCAATCTATATACTTGGTCCACAAAGTCGAGGTATCATCCTAGGAACTTAGTTGGTATGTTAGTCAAACCAAAACATACATGTGTATAATTTCCTATTATAAATTTTCACATTCCTCTTATCTTGGACCAAATAACCTAATGATATATTAGGGGTTTAATCCTATCAAGCATATACATGATTCACTAGATATATATTTTAGTTTTAATATTCTTATTTGGTCACATATATCTCAGTATGTCTAGGTTATATATATTTATGGGTAATAATTCATATTCCTTCAGTAAAGGTCTTAACATATTATTGTCTTTATAATACCATGTGATTGCATATTGTTCCTAACATCCTATTTAGCATCCATATTAGTGTATGTAGACATCTTATTATCGAGTTCTATAATATTTTCAAAATACATGTAAGTTATATACGGATAAATCAAAATGAGTATACTCCATTCCAACATGTTATTCTAAAATAGGTGGATATATAAATGTATTCTCCAACTCTATTCTGTATACAATCATATATAGGTGTGATATACATATATATATCAAGGTTTCTAATCCCCTTGTAGCTAATACTCAAACAATCAGTCGATAAGACTACACCATCATTATATCTGACTTTGTTTTTATTAGTATCCAATATCCTAACCATTACCAATTCTTTTCCAAGATAGACATAACAACATCAATATGCTAAATTCTAGTGATATTTTCCATGAGGCCTCTAGTATATATATATTCCTAGGTTTTATAATTCTTCAATGAGTATAAGATCCATTATCATTAACATTCCTAGGTTCTCATTTATATGAATTTATCACTCTTGCTCAGTTGATATGACATTTTATTAGAATTCACTAGATACATCTTTCATCAATCAAGGCATAATCATACTACTAATATGACACACACGATCTATGTTCTTTATTATAAAATTCAATGGAACATGCATGCTTATATGGTTAAGGAATTAAACTACTTTAGTAGGATGAGTCATTGATATATATGATTCCAATTTCCTATATTTTTATATTTTATGATATAGTATACAAATTTCTTTATAGAAAGGAAACAAGGAGTAATAATTGAAATACCTCTTGAAGGACATAAGGGAGATGGATGTAGCTTGCTCGTAGCTACATGTTTGATGGTGAAGTTCATGGGGTTTGTAAATATACAAACCTAGGATTTGATATGTAGATTTGCTTTTGGTGACTTTGATCCTTTATCTAGTTATAGGTGTGTTAGAAGGGGTTGATAGATGGTGGCTCCTTTCATGGAGTCTCCTGTAGGAGGTTGCGATGGTTGCAAGATTCAAGGTGGTCGAATCATAGATTTGTGTGTGATAGATTGAGTCATAGGCATGTGTAAGGTGGTAGGATATTCTGTGTGGATCCATTTTCGTGGTTGAGCAGTCATTGTCAGTGTTGGCTATGATCAACACAATGTGCAACACCAGACACCACAATGGATTACGGTTGTAACGTCCCCGATTCAACCACCTGATTTTATTCCTTTGGAAATCAAGTAGTTGAATCTGAGCCGTTAATATGGAACCAAGAATCAAAGAATAAGTGTGAGATAAGCAATATTTCATTTCAAAATATTACACCCTTACAAAAGGTATTTTTACATTATCTCCTATATCGATAAAAAAATGATACATGAGTTTAAAATTAAGCTGGATCCATCTTTGATTTTTGGCACCCTTCAGGATCTTTTCAAGATGAGTCTTCCACAAGGAAAGGTCCTATAAATGATATATCTGCAACATGGAAGAATATGTCGCATCCCAAGTGGGAGACTATGGGTTAGAAAAATGTCTAAGTATGGAAAAATAGAGATAAGCAGTAGGACACTATTAATATAATTGTGCTCTTAATGTATTACCAAAGTATCAAAAGTCCAAACCAAAATTATTGACCATCTACTAGCATGAAGCATAAGGAATGTGTATGTACGTATATTCATAAACCATTTATCATATGACAACTCTATCAAAATGTTAGACAGATACTATGGAGCATAATCAAGATTATTGGTATAATGATAACAAAAAGGGAGACCTTATTCCATAAACGAGTTTAACTACAACTCTCAGAGAAGGTGTCAATTCACCTTGGGCAACTGGCCTGCAACCACAAAAACTTAGCCAAGACTTTAGTCCATTAGGGTCACCAAAACACTTATAAGTACCCTGGCACACCCCTAGCCAATCGTGCACACCACATGCTCTATATAACGAATCATATTACCACAAGCAGCCACCGGTCGCCTTTCCAAGACTAGAAGAGGGTGCTCCTTGCATAAAATATCTCTTGAATAATCATTAGTTAGCATGCTTAATCTTTGCAGGAGATTATTCCCCATTACTAACTTGGTCATGCCTGACTCTACATGACCAACCCAAGTGTGGGCCTGAGTATGGTAGAGCATTATACGCATCCATCCCTGACTCTAAAAGACTTAGATCTGGATCCCAAATGTATCAATCCCCGGCCAAGACATTCCGACTCTGTTACTAACACATCTCCCAATTTAAGGATTACAATTAAAGGGACATCATCAAAGATATACATCTCAATATCATGGGCATTCAAAGTTAATGAGGTCAAAAGGTAGCCATGAATAATTAAGTATTTCACTATGACACCTAAAATGTAAACTTGTGGGATTGTGGAATTCAATCAGACAAATCTATGGCCAGGAGCATGCAAGAGGTTAGGGAGTCCCCCCGTGCGAACACAGAACTAATTAAATAACCTTTCATCTTTACTGGCTACAAACATCAGTGAAATAGGATCCTAGTCACCTTAGAAGTGTCTGATAGAATTCCATTTTCCAACAATAGCACATGACACAATTAATAGAGAGAAATAAAGGAAAAGGGAATCAAAAGACAATAGGACTAGAATCCAAAGAAATGCTTGATTATCATCTAAAGCCTTTAAACTCAATTTTACAAGATAATATGGATGAATATATGGAAGTCATACCTAGCTTATTAATAAAGAGGTTGTGTATAGTTGATCACTTATTCATTATTTAGGAAAGTATATGAAGTATACTATACTCTTACTGCATATAATACCAAACCATTCTATACCATACCTTTTATTGATGTTGATATAATAGATTACAATAGGAATTGAATATCATATTAAACAATAATAAACTGTACTTTTTGGATGATAAAATGTGGGAACCATACTAAACAATATTAAACCATGTTAAATCATACTTTCTTATTAATGTTTATACCAGGGATTATGAGAAGGTGATTATACTTAACTATACCAAACCATAATAAATCGTATTTTTCATAAGTGGTGATACAAGAGTTAAGTTAAGAAGTGAAGATTATATGAAATCATATACGAGATTAAGTCACAAAGTGAAGACCATACAAAATCATACTTTTCCTTAATGATTATATAAGAAACTATTACAAGGAGTGAGGACCATACCTTCCCCTAAAGTGTGATGTTGAAATAGATTAAAAATAGAGAGAGAAGGTCAATTTCCAAGAGTATTTTGACAGAAATTCGGCTTACAATGAATTCTTATCAAAAGAGAGATAGCCTAAGATCAAGGAGAGAGAGAGAATTAGCATTTTAAAATGATATTTAGGAATCATATGAAAGGATAAAACCTTAGGAGGGGATAGACTATGCTGCCAAAGTAACTCTCCTATTCAGCATCTTCTCCAAGCAGAACTTCTTTATAGTTGTAGAAGAGGGAAATGTTTATGGTTTCTAAAGAGAGCAAGAGTGTTACTTGTCTTTGAAGAATAGAAAGAAGCAAGGGGGACGTTTTCTTTCATGGAAGAACTTGAGCTTTGGAATAATAATTAAGTTGAGTGGTGGCTTCTATTTATAGGGATGTGGGAGGGTAGCATGGTCCTAATTGCAAAATGTATATGGATGACACTTGGATATATGTGGGTCATTAAAAGAGACATGATGTGTAGGTTTAGTGACACTTGGGTGTGTATGTGTCATATTTAGGTGGATGCTTACTAGTTAGGTTACACATGGATGGTTAGGTGTCATCTCAAGAATTGTTGGATGACACATGGAAGCATATGTGTCATCTCAAGATAGCTATTAAAGGGTGGTTGACACATGGTAGGATAGGTGTCAACGTTTGGAGGTGCTAGGTGTTAAGGGAAGGAGCATGCCACTCATCTACTTGCTTCACCAACTAATGTTCTTGCTCAAGCTACCTACTTGCTACCCAGCTACATGCTTTCCTCTATAAGCAACTTGCTTGCCACCCAGCTACCTGCTTGTGTGCTTACCCACCAATATATATTTTTTTCCAAAATTGGCAAAAAGTACCGCAATTATATTTTCAATATATAAAAGATTTTAAATTAATCAAAATGAATTATTTTAATATTAAAATTGATTTACTCTAACCCATACTCTCCCACTTGGGCTGCGACATATTCTTCCATGTTGCAGATATATTATTTATAGGACCTTTCCTTTTGGAAGACTCATCTTGAAAAGATCCTGAAGGGCGTCAAGAATCGAAGGCGGATCAAGCTTAATTTTAAACTCATGTATCATTTTTTATATTGATATAGGAAAATACCTTTTGTAAGGGTGTAATATTTTGAAATAAAATATTGCTTATCTCACTCTTGTGCTTTGATTCTTGGTGCCATATTAACCACTCAAATTCAGCTTCTTGATTTTTTGAAGGAAGAAAACCAGGTGGTTGAATCGAGGACGTTACAACGGTGGCTCTCTCTCCCATAGAGGATGAGGGCAAAGGAACTTGTTGGCAGGTTTACCACACCACGAAGGAAAGGAAGAAGTGGACGGAATGATAAGACAACCACTTGAGGAGGAAAGGTATTATAGCAACAATTGGTGGCTGCTATAGAGGAGCCAGATTTAGTGATTGTCATAGAAGGGTCATAGTTGTGACAGTGGCTATGGCTTTGTTTAGAATAACTAGAAGAGCAAAGACAAGAAGATGAATAGAAGGAAGGAGAGAAGAGGGAAGGGAAACAAAAGTGGTGATCAACAGTCTACCAACGACCATCATAACAAATGGCGAGATGTATATAGCAGGTTTAAGGCCTGGTGAAGTAGTGTTGTAGCCATGGGAACTGACACAAAAAGGGAGAAAGATGTAGGGTGTTGTGGATGTGTTGAAGTTGGGTTTGCTGTCAGTGTGTCTATGTAAGGGCATTGTTGCCACAGTAGAATGTTGAACCACCAGGTTGATGGGTCTCCAGCAATGACAACTAGGCCCACGATGGCTAGGGTTGGGCGATGTTGGGCTAAGGGTGAAGAGGTGAGGAAAAATTGGGTAGAAGTTGTGTCATCAACATTCATGACTATGGTGAATGTGGAGATGATCTTTGTCCATATGCGATCATCAACAAGTCAGATGGAGACGAGCACAACAGGTGGTGTCACCTTCATGCACCCAAAGTAACTAGTGGTTCTTGATTTGTAGGTGGAAGTGATCCCTTGTAGGTTAGTGGAGATGATAGAACTTGTATATATAGGTCTATAGATGAGGAAGCACCTTGTCCTCGTCAGGATGCATGATTGTCATTGGGATATTAGGTGGAGATTGCTTGACATCAACAATGGTTTCCTTGGTAGGAAAGACGCAAGTTCTAGTGTACATACTAGAGGAGGAAGGATAATGTATGGTGGCAGTTAGGGCAAAGAAAGCAATGGAAATCAATGAAGAAGATCGGGGGGAGAACATGGTTGTAATGATGCCTTATCATGGTGTTGGTGTTGTGTTTGCTTCATTAGGAAGAATGTTGGGAAGAGGTGAAGTCTATGATTCACATCATGTTTTAGAAAGGAAGGAGAAGAAGAGGGATGAGGAGGAAGAGAAAGAGTAGGAGAAGAGATGAGGTCGAGGAAGAGAAGAAGAATATAGATCCACTGGCTGTGGAATCTAATATGAGAGGAAGACGTCATGGGGGAAACCACATGACTAGGTCTTAGGGGAAATGAACCAATGGTGATTAAATGAAATAATTTTATTGAATTAGTCAAAATTTAGGTTATTTATAACCTTTATCTTGATAATGAATTTGGAGAGAAAATAGAGTCTGATAGAATTGAAAATTACTGGCTAGACTAATTAAGAGGCGAAGAATCCAATTTTGGCATGAATTTTATATTCTAAAAAGTTTGATATTAAATTTCACTAGTTATGTATTAAATATGTATAAAAAGTATTCACTCCTAATTAGTCAATGTGAAACACTCTATCCTACTAAATAAATTTCTTTTATCTTTTTATCCAATGAGATTCTAGAGGGCCAGTCAAAGATATTCATTAGTGTATTCATATGTCAAATTATATAATCAATTTAGTTTGGCTATGCCATCATGGTATCTCATATGTGAAGGATTTTCTTTTAACTACATTATGTTATTATACTTCAATTTATCATGTTCTACCTTAAATTAGGGAAAAATATTTAGATATTAACATAATCATAAGGATTCTGGAACAAGATTAGTTTAAACCATAAACCTATATTTCAGTCTGTTACAAAACATACATTGTGAAAATCAAAATGGGTTTCAAACTCAAAGTTTATCATCCCAAATAAGTCCCATGATAATTTATGACTCGCTATGTTTGACATCCAAGCAATTCAACATTCAAAATCAGATTAACAAACAAGAAGTTGAGGAGAACAGGAGAAAACATGGAGGCATACTACACAAAAGTGAACAACAAATCATCAAGTGGTATGAAATCCATAGTCTAATGAGTCATAATACTCAACCATGAACAACATATCACCATGTGTATGAAATCCATATAATATAGAAAGACTAGTGTTGCATCTGTACATGTTGTTTGGACTATCAATTAATTTTGAGATCACCCCCATGGTAGTGCAATAATTATTTAGAAGAAACTTAATTGTGGGAATGAAATACATATGATCTAGGGATGTCTTGTGGTACTGACAATGGTTGGGAGGCTCCACCCAATTGTGGTTTTGTTTGTAGTGTGACCATACATGTCTCCTATGAAGTAAGTAGTTAATGCATTCTGAAGAAAGATGCTAATTCCAGGGAGAATTACAAATAGTTCTTTATAGAATCATCATCCATCAACAAAAATGAAAAATCATAGTATCATAATATCAAGTTGACCTTCCTTCAAAATAATTGGAACTTTTGGTGCATTAATTAGTCAACAAATATTATCCCCTCGATTTCTTATCAATATTTCAATATGATTAATTGACAACTTTACAAAATTATAATTGCTTTTTGTTCTACATTTAATAATAAATAATCCAAACAGGTAGTTGTTTTTCATGAAAGAAAATAAAATTTTAGAATTTTTCCTAATAAGCTAAGATTTCAAGTATTGTAAACCTGAGAGGGAAATCCTAAACTGCCTCCACTCCCAAGAAGGGTAAAATCGGGGAAATCATTTTCTTACATACAAAAAATATGTTGTTTAATGGAGAAATTGGGGGTGAGAGGGGAGAGGTAGAGGCATCAATCTGAAGAGAAGCATGCCCAACGAGGAAGGTGATCATGATCTACGACTAGAAAATGAGAAAAGTTTGAGGCTTTGATGATCTATAGATGTAGAAACTAGTGACATTAGGAGACTCATCAACATGAATTGGGAGTCTTGATCCTAGAATTAGGTTCACAAATTCCTATGTTGTCATGCAGGGATCTAAAGGCACTATGGTGACTATTCTTGTATTGAGTCCCATAAATGAAGAAGACATGGAGTTTCATGGAGAATCGTGTCTCAAATTATCTTCTAGGGGGTACACATAAAATTATGGGAAAATGTCATAAAGCCTAATATTAGTAAAAGGTTGTAGTGTGTAATCATGTAAGGGTCTGCTTGCTCTAGCACATGGTGCTTCTGAGCCAGAGGTGCACACAATAACCAATTAGGTTTGATTAGATGCTCCCCACGAAACTCGAACACACTTGGGATCTTTCAATATTTATAAAAACCCTAGAAAGAGTTAGTCACAATATTAAATAGGTCACCCTCAAACACACATGGTACTATTGTATTAAAGAAAAGAGGTAAATATAGGGGTCGACCCTCCGGGATAGAGGGGGAACTAGAGATAAGTTAGTGTGGAATATGTTACTAAAGTGGAGACTATGTTTGAAGGGTTTAAAAGGTGTTTTGTTTGATTACACTAAGAGAGAAAGCAAGTAAAGGAAATATGAAAACTAGATTACCAAGGACTATATTATCCTAGGTGAGTTAGGTCTAAGAAACTAGATTAAGCAAGCAACTAAACGAAAGCAAGATGATCTACACTACTCTATCAAGGCAATGAGAAACTAAGAACTAAACTAAACACTAAAGCAAGAAAGAATCTAAGTTAACCCTAACTAGCAAGACTAAAAAAATGACTAGAAGAAATAAAGGCAATTAAGCTAAGCTAGCATTAACAAGCAAGAAGGCAAAGGTGGGTTTCAAGCAATGAATTAGGTAGGTGGGATGTTTGGGAATGTGTTTTGATATTAGTTGGGGGGTATCAACATGGTATGCAATATCACAATTCAATATAGATTACCAAACCAAACAACAAGGCAAGTGCTATTAGAATGTACCCTATACTACTAGTTGGAGAACTAGTGTTAGGTGTAATTCTAGTAGAACTTGTCAAGTCTAGGTTTCTAGGGTAAGTGGTATTAGGGAAATTGAGAGCCAAGGGTAGGAATGGGAGTAGAGATGAGGGTTTTTCACCTCATGCTACTAGCCATCTAGCCTTTAGAAAGCTCTAGGCAATTGCACTAATCACACTTACACTAACTACTTAGATCTCACATTCACTTGTAGAAGGAGGGATATGTATGTAGGAACAAATGGGATAGCTAGGGATCCACTAATTGGACCTAGGAGCCATTCCTAAGATTTCCACACACATTCCAATTCCTCCTAGAAGCTAAGTGTCATCAAACATCACAAATCAAGCAATTTGTGTTTAAGAGAAAAAATGCAAGATAATGGGAAATGAGATAGAGGCAAAGGCAATCATCATAGCATAAAATTATGTTCATTACAAATTATTCTCCCCCAACATGGTATCAAAGAAAAGGTCACATATTTACCCCAAACAACCCACCACTAGGGGCTTAGCTAGATCAATCAAAGAAAAGGCAAATGAAAAGAGAAGAAGGGGATATGACACCATGGATCTCGAAGTAGATTCTCCTTCTTCACCTCCTAGCTAATGTAGGGTGACCTCCTTCCTCCAAGGTGTATGATGAGCATGAATATGGAGGGGGTTATGGTAGAAATTAGGTTTCTATGATGGAAATGAGGTGGAAATGGTGGGTGGAGAGCATAAATGCAAGGGGAATGCAATGAATGCTCAAGAGAGGGTGAGGAGGAGTAATGGGAGATGGGGGAAAGTAACCTTCATGCTGTGGCTACCAACTATCTATATATAGGTGGTGGGGAAGCACTATAGTAAGTTGAGGCAAAGTAGAAAAATAGTGGTGAAAATGGGTAGGGTTAGGTGGTCACCACGACTGTGTTGAGGTGCCACAACCATGGTGGGGCTTGCATGGCACGATCATGGGGGTATGGAATGGTTGAGGTGGGAAATGGAGTGGAAATGGTAAGTATATGTGGTGATCATGACCGGGGCGGGATGCCACGGTCGTTCTTGGTAAGGGGTAACACGGTCGTGTGGGGCACCATGACCATGTTGGAGGAGGAGGTCACGAGTGAGGTAGCTTGGAAGTCATCTTATCCTCAGTTCACCACGGTCGTAGGGAGCGCCACGGGCAAGGTGGTCTTCAAGGGCCACGATCATGGTGATGGCCATGATCGTGGTTTTTCACGTGTAAAATGGACCACTTCCCTGTTGATTTTGGGGAACTTTGTGCATAATTCACCACACGCGAGGTGATGGCCACATGCGAGTTGGAGTGTGCTGGCCACGACCGTTATGGGGGCCATGACCGTGGGGTATTCAGTGACCATGGCCATTTCGAGCTCCACGGATGTGGTCATTCAAGTGTAACTTGAGCACATTCTCTGTTGATTTTGAAGCTCTTGGTGCATAAATTACCACGGTCGTGGTGGATGTGCTACGACCATTTAGGGCCCTTTGGTGCTGATCTTTACTTCATGTTTTTCATCTAGCCTCCTTTTGCTTTGAATTGATCTTGTTCATCCCAGGACAGCTTGGGAAATAAATAGGTTCACTCTTGGGGTGTAAGACCCCATAGACGTCCTTCATCTCTCTCCCATGCATCAATGCATGCATAAGTGCCCTGAAATACACAAAAAAGGAGGCATAAGTGCATTTATCATAGAAGATCACATTGAGGGGAATAACTTGTAATCTAAATTGTTTAGATGTGATTATAATGCAAAAAGGTATAGGATGGGGCCCTAAAATAGGACTACATCACCACCCCAAACATAAAACATACTTGTCAAGTATGCTCCAACTTAATCTCCCTCTTCAATTTCTTTCAATAAACAAGAGTGACAAATGCATAACAAAAGATGATTATTGACTAAATCGTCTTGAAATTGACTAAGTACATGTATTCCGCCTCTCTCTTCTCCTCTATCACATACCAATCATGAAATGAGCACTGAGCATACAAACTTCAAATATAGAGCATAGAATACACAAGCTTTCAATATGTCCTTCATGCAATTTCGGGTAAACTGTTTCATGTTGGCGTCAATCAATGATGACTAGGAGTGTTGTTTCACAAGCTTTCAATATGTCCTGCATGCAATTTCGGGTAAACTGTTTCATGTTGGCGTCAATCAATGATGACTAGGAGTGTTGTTTCACTTTCATGCATTCAATCTTATGTCTCAAACCATACCAAATGACCCACATGGCTATAGAAATGGTAAAGAGAGCTAGATTTGATGTTTTCTAGCTCAATAGGTATAAAAATTGAAGAAAAGATTGTGGTAAGAGATTGGAGTGTTTTTGCACACTCATCTTTTCTTTATTTAGATGCTCTTAAACAAGATCATCTTTTTATTTTATTTTCTTCTTTTCTTTTCTTTTGCCCTTGGTGTAGGTAGGGCATATGGTGAATAGAATGAAGTGAGGAGATGTAGATATGGCCACCCCAAACTTTAAGAGGAAGCCAAGGCTGAATATGTTCTCTAAGGAATCCTTTCTTGAGTCAGAGAGGTATGAAGACGGTGAAAGAAGAGTCGGGTCAAAGAGGGGTCATTAGTGTAGTCCTCAACATTAAATTTCTTGCATGAAAAATAATCCAACACTTCATCAAATGATATCACACCACATGAATGAACAACATGAGATTCACATTTTTATCAAGTGATTCCATAGGCTCTAAGCGTTTAAAGCTTGCTCAATTCACAATTTAACCAAAACATTCACAAACTTGAGAGAAGTGGTGCACATGTAAAAAGTCAACAATCAAGACCACATAGCAATAAAATCTAGGAAAACGGCATGCATTTGTCAAAGATCCAAATTTTCAGTTCAAAACATTGGAGATTAAGTTAAAACATGCTTTTAGGGAAGAATATCTAAATTTGGGAAAAATTGGGGAAAATGGTGCCAATTTGCAATCAATCACATCTAAACCTACATTTAGGAAATTTAAACCATAAAACATCAAGTCCTAATTAAAAACACATAAAAATTATCAAAAACTACTTGAGAATGCAATGCATGGCATGGGAAGCAAATTTTTTGAACAATTATACAAAAATTCATGAAATTGAACTACATGTATGCATGGATGCAAGTAAGAAGAAATCTAAACTAACAAGGGTAAAAGTAAGCAATTCCAAAAATCAGGTAAGATAGCTGCAAACAAAATGAGAGATCAAGATAGGGTGTTGCATACCACCCTACCACCCCAAACTTTTGAATCATGTTATCCTCATCATGAAACAGATGTTTAGGGATAGTAGGGTGAAGATCACGACTGGTGTTGTGAATCAAAGGGTAGGTCTCCCTGTAGAGGCTGATCAGGTTGGTCTGGATGGTCTGGCTGGTGCGGAGGTGGAGGTCTTGGACGGGCTGGAGGGAACTGGTAGTAATAGCCCCGATAAGCATCTTGAGGTGGAGGGTAGGTCTCCTGGTATCCCAAAATACCACCCCAAAAGTCTTCACCCCATTAGGGTTTTCTTTGTTCCTGCACATGGTGGTAGTGGTACAAGTGGTTGACCTGTTGATGCATTTGTTGTTGGTCCTACTACATGTAATGTTGTATGAGCTGCTTGTCTTATTGTGTCTTTTAGATGCCTTCAAGCTATGCATGGATGGATGACATGTCATATGCATTCCCTAAAGGCTCTTGCAGCTGGGATGTTTCATCATCCCTTCTTCTTACCCTTCGGGGATTTATTCTTTGTTCCCCTCCCACTTCTTCTTGTTGTTGTGCATTTAATTCTACTAATTCTTCTTCTTGCACAACAACGTGGTTGAAATTTTCTTGGGGGTTGGCTTGCTCCCATCTATTCTACTTGTCATGTAGTAAGTCAGGGACCCCCAAAGTAGAGAGGAGAGGGGTAGCATGATATGTCAACTCAAGAATTTTTTGCGGTGCTATGGATTTCACATTGTAGATCGACTTCTTGTTTTTTAATGTAATCATTTGAGAGCGAACAAGATACTTCAGATCAATAAACTGAGATCCCTCTACCTATTTAAGACCAGTAACATCAAAACCTAGGGTAATGGAAATTTAGGTCACAATCCCTCCCATGACAAATGGAGTTTTGCTTTTGAAGAGTATTGTCCTCATATGATTGATCAAAAGTGACCCTAAGTTGATGTGTTGTTCTTCAGTTATAGCATATAACACCAGGAGGTCTTTTTGTGAAATGCTACCTTGATTATCATACCTCCCTACAATGGTGTTTGTGAAATGCTACCTTGATCAAGGGGTTGCTGATGTACATAGTCTTGGACTTTCCAGCTATATATTTTCACTCTGCTATCATGGTGTTCCTGAATTAAGCATAGTCCAAGTCGACCTCCCTCTCTAATAAGCCATCACCCATCATTTTAGCTTCTTGAGGGTCCTTTGTAAAGATGCAGTTTAGTTTAGAAGTAGTCAAAGTGTGAATTTTATTGAATATTCGGAACTTGATAACTTCCTCCCCTTTGACCTTGATCTTCTCTAATGTGGCAAAAAATTGTTGAGTCAACTCAACATATGTGGTTTTTGCTGTGAAGAGCACTATCACAGAACCATTCTTACCCCAATCCCAATACCACTTCCTAGATAGTGGGAAAAGGATTGAAGAGCCCATCCCTAAGTGGTCTGATAGGATTTCACACATTGGCATATACAATATGAAATAATAACTCAAAAACTGGATATTTAAAGAACCAACTCACCCAATATAGGAGATATAGCCTATTTATCCTTGTCATCATAGTATATGGAGTGCGGAAGAGATCTTAGTAATGTTCTATTTGTCTTATCTAAAATTAAGAAAATCGAGACACAATCATGCAATTGCACGGTACACTATCAAAATAAAGCAAAATAGTTTATATCAAAAGAGTATACTTGGCATGACTTGTATTCAAGAAAAGTATAAAAAATGATTTTCCAAATCCAACATTTATTTGACAAGTTGTTTATTTCAAAGGATTCAATTGTTATTACAATTTCCCATTATGTTGTAATCGAGAAGTATGCTAATATATTTTGTGTGCCTCTATCACCCCAACGTGATGAGGGAGGTCACGAGGATCCTTCTCTCCATATGAAGTAGGAGGCCAATGTACAAGTCCCACCTCTGAATGAGGATGTCACTTGCACTGAATATAAACATTATCAACATCATCATCATTATCAATATACGGGAAGTCATAATGGGCAATATCATTTATGTTCCCATGTTTTTCTCAAAATATAATATAGGCTAAACAGAAGACTAATCAGTAGGGAACAGTAGCTCAAACAAGTATATATCCAAGTATACAATCAAGAGATACATAAAAAGTATCTTCAATACAACCAAGGAGGAGATATAATAGTGTACCTTTCACCGAAGATTTCGATTACAGATCAACAAGTGATGGGTCGACCCTTCGAGTTAGATCCTAAAACACAATGCTTGGATCAAGGTTCAAGATCATGATATTTGAAGATCACATTTCAATATTCGAGATTAGGGTTACACTTTCCTAGGTCAACCTTAGGGTTAGGTCATCCACTTATGAAATATCAATATGTTCAACATTATTCAAGTGTCAATTATGTATCAAGTGTGAATGATCCACTTAGGTGTTCTTGGTACATGTGTTAACCCTAACTATCATGGTCAATATGCAAGTCAAAATTAAGTCTTTAGATCATTATCAAGTTGTAACATCATTGGTTTTCAAGATTATATCAAGTTCCAAATAATATAATGAGTAAGGTCAATGATCAAGTATTAGGTTAAAGGATTAAGTATGCCACAAGATTTAGGACAATCATATTATTATGATGTTATCATCATATTCAAGATGAATTCAACAAATATAGATTTAGAAATTCACTAGTCAAGTTATTATTTTAGAGTCTCAATATGAACATCAAAGTCAAATATTAGGGTTTCCAAAGTCTACTCACAAATTAGAGTCATTTGACAAGTTAATTGAGCAAAAGAATCAAATCCTATGGATGTCAGTGAGAAATCTCTAGAATCAGTCTTTAAAAGAATTTTTAATGGGTTCAATTGGATTTTTCTTATCAAAATGGACTACTTATTTGTAATTTTTGGATCTAGCATGTATTTTCTACAATCAAAGCAAGATCTGGACATTTAATTGAATTTTTGAGTAGAGAGGAGAAGAAAATACCTTTAATCGAGAAAAATGAGGATCGTTCGATTCAAGATGAGTGATCTAGATCATTCCATGTGGGCCTGGCAGCTAGCAGGTTGAGTTGAACTGGTTCGATCTGTGGTTTGTGGGTTCGGAACCTTGATTGACCGGTTCAATTGCTAGTCAATTGGTTCAACTGGAACGACAAATTTCTCCTCAGAACCGATTCATTTCCTTTAGACCAAACGGTCTGCGATCTATTCTTTTTTCACATAGGATTTCTTTACAAGCCAATAAATGAAGAGGAGGAGGAGGGCTTGGTGGCACAAGGGAGCCTGGGGGTAGGAGACGTGGGCACTGGTAGTGGAGGTGTCATTTAGCCTCTTCGTGACCTCCCGAGGCTTTGGGTGGTCAAAGGAAGGAGGCTGGCGGTGCAAGGGTGAAACACCCACAAAGTTTACACGGTGGCATTGCACAAAATAGGAAAAGAAGGGAGGGGAATCAGGGGTGCTCGAGGCTAGGAGAGTGCATGGGACAGTGGCTTTGAGTAAGGTGTACTTGTTGCAGATCTCGGGGGGGTATTTATATAGGGTTGGGGCTAGGTTTAGGGCTAGATAACTCGTTGGTGGCAGACATGGATGCCGAAGTGAGAGAGATAGGCAAGGAACTCATTTTGGTGGTGCAAAGGTGTATTAATGATGTTCAAACAAGGGTTTGTTTAGTTTGAAATCACAAGGCGATCATTTCTAGTCGCTTAGATTTTTGAAACAGGGTCAAGAGAGGGAGATTGTCTATTAAGGCCGGCTTGTCTCCTCCCCACAATCAACGGGATGTAGGAGACAACCTCCTAACCACTTGATCAGGCCTCCAATCTGTGGTAGGCTGATCTGAGGGCCAAGATTTGCCCCTAAAATAGTCCACGGATTGCTGACTTGGAAAAGGCCCAAATAAGAGGCAAATCAATGGATTTTCAATACATTATTTCAAGAAATCATAGTTAATAGTAAGAACGTTTAAATGAGATGAAATTTGGGTCATAGGTTCAAAATAATTTGTATATTATGTACAAAAAGTTTGAGAACCAAAAGTTGAAGTTTGATTTACCAATTTTTCTTTGGACAAAGTGATGAACTAATCAAATTTAAGGTGTTATAATGTGTATAAAGATCACATTGATCACCATATTTCGAATTTGAGTAAAATTGATTATGAAGCCAAGAAAAATGATTTAGGACCATGAGTTATTATAATGAGGTCAAAAGAGTAATTACTTCATTATTATGCTAAAATCCACTTTGTTACATCCTTCCTTCCTTAAAAAGGAATTTTGTCACCAAAATTCAAAACAACCTCAAAAATTAGGATCATCAAAATCTAGGTCATATCCTCAAATATTGGAATGTCCTCAAATATATAACTGAAATTATATCCTCAACATTATCACTTCATCAAAAGTTTCTCATAAAATTGCATCGATCGATATAAAGGTCAGCAAGGACATAGTTCACTTTTCAAGTTATCTCTCCATACTAGGGAGGAAATCGAGGTTAAGAGTCAATATTATACATCATGAATTAAATGGTTCATATACTATCGAGTTCTTGATTCAAGAATCAAGATTCAAATATTTGTATTTTGGGTTCCAAACATGCAAGCCTAGGTTTTTAATTCCTATCCAGACCACCGGTGTGGTCATTCACCCATATCAGCAATCTAGCAATATTTTGAGATTTCGATATCAATTTGTTTATCAAGTATATTCAAAGTGGGTGAATGATCCAGACCTAGGTCATTTTAGGAAAACTAACCATATACATATTCTCAATATCATCATCCAAAAAACACAAATGAGTTAAGATCTCAAAATCTTTTGAGTCGAAGATTACAATAATGGACGGTCCATTCGTAGGTCAACATGATCGAGTAAAAAAAAATTCAAAATTTGAGTATGGGAGTCAAAATTTAAATCAGAGATGGATTTTTAAATAAAATCCAAGGATAGGTTATAAATTATAGAATAGCAAACCAAAATGGCATCATATTTCCATTTCTCAAAAATATAGTGAGTACAAGGTTTTATTTCAAAAAGTTACAAAGGTTACATAATCACCATATCAAGATCTAGATATAGTGGTGACTTCAATGGTTGCGATTGCACATGTCCTCTTTTGGAATTTCAACCTCTATCATTGTCTCTATCTCCATGATACAGGCTTTAATGTAGGGGTAAAGGTAGTCGTGGTAACTTGGACTCCTCCAGGAATTATTGATGTGGTGTATCATGCCCATTTGGTCATAGCATCCATTAGTAACTTGTTTTGCACTTCCCAAGCATCATCCCTATTATCATCATTGATCCTAGGTCTTTTTCCTTTGTGTATATCATCCTCAATTTCATGAATTTCCTTTTTAGTCTTCCTTTTATCAGTCTTTACTTCCTGATCCTTATTGGTTCTAGAGGATCTTGCTTTTTGGCTACGAGTTTATGGGGCCATCTGCAAGTTACATCCATTTGTGAGTCCATTGGTCGAGTTTGAGAGTATATTAGATTATAGATTTTCATGGATTCAAAATTATTTCATAACTTTGTCGATTCTCAACTACTACTAAAAAATAGAGAGAGTGTCATTTTATATCATAGTAATTCTTCATGATTAAGATTAATAATTTGATGACATAATCATGATGTGTATCAAAAATAGGTTAAGAGTTGCTTAACTATGATTCGAGTTATAGTCAATAATAGGGCATATAGTCAAGTTTTGATTAAATCGAGTTTGCATGACCCCTTCAGTCATACAAGAGTATTTGATTTCAAAATTAATTGATTAAAATTGAGTTTTCAAATTAAGGTCAGATCATGGTATCATCTTTCAAAATTTTCTAGTGACATTCAATTTTCCCATGCATAAGCTACCCATAATCGGGACATGATGTTGGAAAAGGTCACAAGAGAAGGACCACATGAGGATATGAAAAGACTACCTAATCTTCATCTACTTGGGTGGATTAGGGTAGCCTGTAATGAAGAGATGGGATTCTAGAAGACTTTCTAGGGTTTCATAAGAGAACATTTAGGTCCAATTTTGGTTCTATTAAGGCTAGGTAGAGTGAGGGGTCTCAACCATTGTGGAGACGAATAGGATTAATTATGCTAAGACCCTAAGCCTAGACACCTCAACTTTCACCATTATATATTTTAGGGTTTCTTGGGTGTAAGAGACACGAGAAATTATTTACTTAAAGTATATGGGAGTGTGTATGCTCTGATACTAACTATCACAAAACCATTCTTACCCCAATCCCAATCCCACTACCTAGACAGTGGTAAAAGGATTGAAGCGCCCATCCCTAAGTGGTCCGATAGGATCTCACACACCGGAATATACAATAAAAAATAATTACTCAAAAATTGTATATTTAAAGAAGAAACTAACCCAATATAGGAGATATAGCCAATTTATCCTTGTCATCAGAGTATATGGAGTGCAGAAGCGATCTTAGTAGTGTTCTATTTGTCTTACCTAAACTCAAGAAAATCAAGACACAATCATGCAATTGCATGGTACACTATCAAAATCAAGCAAAACAGTTTATATCAAAAGAGTATACTTGGCAGAACTTATATTCAAGAAAAGTATAACAAATGATTTTACAAATCCAACATTTATTTGATAACATGTTTATTTCAAAGGATTCAAATGTTATTATGATTTCCCATTATGATGTAATCGAGAAGCATGCCTATATATTTTGTGTGCCTCCGTTGCCTCAATGTGATGGGGGAGGTCACCAGGATCCTTCTCTCCATATGAGGTAGGAGGCTAATGTAAAAGTCCCACCTCTGAATGAGGAGGTCACTTGCACTCATTATCAACATTTTCAACATCATCATCATTATCAATATACGGGCAATCTTAATGGGCAATATCATTTATGTTCTCATGTTTTTCTCAAAATAAAATATAGGAAAAATATAATACTAACCAATAGGGAACAATATCTCAAACAAGTATATAGCCAGGTATACAATCAAGAGATACATAAAAAGTATCTTCAATACAACCAAGGAGGAGATATAACTGAGTGCCTTTCACTGAAGATTTCAAGTACAGATCAACAAGTGATAGGTCAACCCTTCGAGTTAGATCCTAAAACCCAATGTTTGGATTAAGGGTCAAGATCATGATATTTGAATATCATGTTTCAATATTTGAGATTAGGTTTACACTTTCCTAGGTCAACGTTAGGTTTAGGTCATCCACTTATGAAATATCAAGATGTTCAACATTATTCAAGTGTCAATTATGTTTCAAGCGTGAATGACCCACCTAGGTATTCTAGGTACATGTGTTAACCCTAAATTTTCATGGTCAATATGCAAGTCAAAATCAATTCTTTTGATCATTATCAAGTTCTAAGATCATTGGTGTTTGAGATTAGATCAAGTTCCAAATAATATAATGAGTAAGGTCAAGGATCAAGTATTAGGTCAAAGGATTAACTATGCCACAAGATTTAGGAAAATCATATTATTATGATGTCATCATCATATTCAAGATCAATTTAAAAAATATAGATCTAGAACTACACTAGTCAGGTTATGAGTTTAGATTCTCAATATGACCATCAGATTCAAATATTAGGGTTTCCAAAGTCCAATCACAAATTAGAGTCATTTGACAAGTTAATCGAGAAAAAGAAACAAAGCCTACGGATATCAGTGAGAAATGTCTATAATAAAGCTTCATAAGCATTTTTAGTGGGTTCATTTGATTTTTCTGATCAAAATGGACTACTTATTTGTAATTTTTGGAGCTAGGATGTATTTTTTACAATTAAAGTAAGATATGGACATTTAATTGAATTTTCGAGTAGAGAGTAGAAGAAAATACCTTTAATTGGGAAAAAAAGGACTGTTTGTGTGGAAACACATCCCATTATCATAAAGATAACGAGGTGTTACGCAAAAACGTGCGGAAATCACCATAACCACGGATTATGAAAATACGAGTTAATTAAAATCGATTGCAGAAAACTGATAAACTGTGGAACTATTACTTTCCAGTCCTCATCCTACACAGAAACACGTCATATATACATACACAAAATCTGATACGTGTTTACAGCTTACTGAAACAGTTGTCCATCCATCACATGGGTTCATCACCTGTTCATATACACAGAGGCCCGCATCCGGCCAACAGCAGGATATACAAAACATTATCGATCGTTCATCGTGAATCAACGTCAAAACACTGCCAAGGACCTGAGAGTACAGGGATGACTCTAGACTCTACTACAAAACATCCAAAACAACAACATGTCCATTGCTTGCCTTCTACTTCTCCTCAAGCTGCTCGTCCGCAACACCACGACCACGACCACGTCTACCTCGACCACCTAAAAACCAGCGGAGTGAGACAATTGAACAATTGTCCCAGCGGGAAACATAACTTCCCACCGCGACTTCAAAACCTCAAGAAGATATACTATAACATCAGATAACTAATCAACATATATAACAATAGAAGTCTATATAAAGCAAAGCTATTCTTACCGACAAGCTTTCCAGCTGTACAAAAGGCATATAACCAATTACTTCTCAATGGAAAATGATTGACAAGATATATCACTTTATAACACAATTATCAAAACACGATATAAGATCACATATCCTGATTATCAAGATACGTCATAATACCTCATTCCTGAAGAATATATATAGAAGTACCTACAAGGTATAACAGAATTAACTACACAAACAAGGTCTCAACCAATGTTTCATGTTTATCTTATGCAGTAAATACTAAACGGCTGTATTACGTGTTATTATGCCCTGAGGATTTGAATCGTACCATTCAAATCCAACCTCTGGCTGTGAAGCCTCAGACTGGTGCCATACAAGGTCAATGGAAGAGCCGGACTCCACGACCTCCCACCTCGTGGTCAGTACACGAGTAGAACATAAGCATGACCGTAGTCACATGCTGAAGTGGTCTAAGCCACTGGGTCAGCTCCATAGGCTACCCTCACTCTAGCCCGCCTTGGTACAGGTCTCAGCGCTAGTACAACTTGAGCCACGGGTCTGTTCACCGTGCTCTGAGCCATGAACGTATTCATGCTCTCCACATCATATATCCTGAGCCATGGGCCTGTTCACCATGCTCTTTATACGTATCTGAGTCTGTAACCGAAGTTACACTCTTACCTCCTTACTTTAGGCTAGGAGTAACCTCGCATATTCAACAATATGCGCTCCGGGTTAACCCGTAGGGGAACCTATTTCACCATCACCAAGTCCTGACGATGATGGATCTATGGCCAGGGAAAACTACATGATATAATTCCACTATAATTAATTAGTATCTTTTAGATGGATTGCAGGATTCAACCAAGTTATATAACATGCAAGATATAATCAGAAGGTAAAGAACATTATATTATTATTGAAACCACATCAACCTGATCCAGCACAAGGATCCAACATCACATGTTACCACTTGGCCTCTTGCCAACCATCCAGATCCATCTCAAGGATCATCACATACCATAGGATATCAATCCTTCATCATGTACTGTCACTGCCTCTCAAGGTTCACATCATCATTGTGGGACCAACACATTACATATATAATCTCATAGAACAAATATCAAGGTAATGTTACTCATCACATATGTCACATAGCCCTTTCATGGCTACACATCACCTGCATGGTTAGGATACATAATAACCAAAGATTCAACATAAGGAATATGCTCGCTATCATGAGCTATCATTCAAGACAATTTATTTATCAATAAAACAGTATTTGATGATCAAGATTGTTAAGAACATCATACCATAATCGTGCCTACCCTTATCTTAGGATTATACAAACAATCAAGGTATTCACTTTATATAAAAATTATGTTGAGTATACAAAGCAAGTACTATTGTTACCAAAAATCCTTACTATTATCAGTATCATCATCTACTATTATCTTCATTACTATGTCATTAAGCTGACTGTTAATGTAATTGTCACTTATCACCATTATTCCAATCATTAACATCATTAACCACATTATATTATTTAACATCATTATTGCTTTCACTTATGAGTTAGGCATTATCATCTCATCATCATTAACATCGTCACTATGAAACACTGTCATTATTCATTTGTACACAAACTTCCACTTCCACTACACATGAAACCGTCACTAAAAGAACTACCTACCCTCACTGGAACCTCACATTCCTCACTAAAGTTGATTGCTCGGCTAGGCATGGGGGCAGCAACACTGCGTTGCACCCATCCTTTTCCCGCAACACGCGTCACAAGACAACTGGGCGACATGGGTGTCGCGCGTCACACCCAACGGGCAACGCCCTGCCGCGACGCCCTGCCGCGACGCCCATCCAGCTGACCCTATCGCCCAACAACCAAGGGATAACGCCCATCTAGCATCTCCATAACAGAAAGGAGCGAGAGGAGGAGAGAAATAAGGAAAGAAAGAGAAAAACTCCTGATAACGTGCAACAACTCACAGGACATAACGCCCGACACACCCACACTCTATCGTGCGTCACACTCCAGGCCTATCGGCCGACACACCAAGCTGCAACGCCCGTCAGGGCTATCGGCCGTTATACTTCCTAGCATGCCGTGCAATTCAACCATCTTCCAGAGGAAGCCCTGTCGTCCATCACAAGAACAAAGGCCTAACGTCTAAGAGAAGGACAAGATCATAGCTCATCTATCGTGCATCATAGATACCACCTTATCGGCCAACAACCATTTCTCACCCTATCGTCCATCTCAAAGGCAAAGGTGCCATGTCGTCCATCCAAGAGATATCATCCAACACACCCATCCAGAGAAGGTATATCGTCCAACACACCCATCCAAAGAAGGTATATCGTCCAACACATGGTCACCCTCAACCTCCATCTCAAGCATCACAAACCCTAGATCACTAGAAACCCTACACCCTAAGGGTATATCGGCCACCAAAGGAAACTCAAGCAAGGTACAAGCCTAAGCTACTACACGATGAACAAGAACAAGAACAAAAGGTAATGAAGTTAGGGTTAGAAATTATGTAACCCGCCTTAAGCTCCAAGCTCCAAGGTACTCCAGGGTCCAAGATATCGTCCACCAGGCTACTCCAGGAAGGTGTATCGGCCACCACTTCAACTCCTAGGGAGTGTATCGGCCAACACAAGCTAGATGGAGAGGGATATCGTGCACTCAAGGTGGAGGAGAGACCAAAAGATCAAAGGAGACTAAGGCAAGGAGAAGAGCTACCTATATAGAAGAAAGGGGAGGAGAAAGCAAGGTACAACCATGCAATGTGTCGTCCACCCAAGGGACACTTGTCTTAGGGTTCAAGCCAACACACTAGAAAGGCATGGTACACTTGTCCAAGCTAGGCACCAAGTGTCACCTACCAAGGACAAGACATATGGGCGACACAAGCAACAACTCCTGTTGGGCGACACAAATAAGCTGTTGGGCAACACACACACACCCTTGGACGATACAAACTCACCTTGGACGACACAAGGCAAGCCATGGCCGACACAAGGCTCAACCAAGCCCAAACAACATATCTCAAGGCCCAAACAAGCTCAACTCAGGCCCAAAGAGCTCAAAAAACAAGCCAAAGCCTTCCTCTCAACCCTAGAGGAAGCAAAGAGGGAAAAACATCTCACAAGATGACCAACTTGCACACAAAACCCCAAACTTGGGTTATTTGCAAGTATCCCCTCGAACTCTCAACAAAGCACACCAAAACCCTAATCACCACTCAAAGGTGATTAGCAAGCATCAAACCACCAAGGTTAAGCAAAACAAACAGGGTAAACCCTAAACACAGGTCAGGGTCCTTACAAGCTAACCCCCTTTAAGGGATTTCGTCCCCGAAATCCGAAGAGAAATGCGAGGGATACTTCCTCCTCATCTCTTCCTCAAGCTCCCACGTGGCTTCCTCAACGCCACGCCTCTGCCAAAGAACTTTCACAAGAGCTAGGTCCTTCCTCTTCAGCTTCTTGAACCTTCTGTCAAGGATCGCCACATCACCTTCCTCGTAGGTCATATGTGCATCAAGCTCAACCTCGACTGGTTGTATCAATGTACCTAAATCCAGATGACTTTTCTTCAGCATACTGGCATGAAACACTGGATGCAATCTATGCAACTCTGTAGGCAACTCTAACTCGTAAGCTACCTTGCCAACACGTGCTCTGACTGAGTAAGGCCCCATATACCTGGGAGCTAACTTACCCTTCCGACCAAACCTTAGCACACCCTTCTACGGTGAGACTTTCAGATACACTTTGTCTCCCACCTGGAACTCTAAAGGTCGTCGGCGATTGTCTGCATAAGACTTCTACCTATCCTGTACCACTTTCAACTGTTGTTGTATCACTTTGACCTTATCTGTCGTCTGCTGGACTAACTCAGGACCCAAAAGTTGATACTTACCAGACTCATACCAACACAAAGGAGATCTGCACTTCCTCCCATATAGAGCTTCATAAGGAGCCATGTCAATGCTCTACTGATAACTGTTGTTGTAGGCAAACTCTATCAAACTTAGATGTACATCCCAGTTTCCTAGAAACTGCAAAACACAAGCTCGAAGAAGATCCTCCAAAATCTGTATAGTCCTCTCAGACTGTCCATCTGTCTGCGGGTGAAAAGTTGTACTGAACCTCAACTACGTTCCCAATGCTCTGTGCAACTGTTCCCAAAAACAACTCATAAACTGAGGACCTCTGTCAGAAACTATTGTTGCTGGCACACCATGCAAACGTACTATCTCATCCACATACACTCGAGCGAGTTTCTCAGCTGTATACGTCGTCTTTACTAGTAGAAAATGGGCAGACTTAGTCAATCTGTCCACTATCACCCAAATGGAATCATGATTCCTAGTTGTCCGGGGTAGACCAACTACGAAATCCATGGTTATATGATCCCATTTCCACTTCGGTATCGGCAAAGGTTGCAACGTACCTGCCGATTTCTGATGTTCAGCCTTCACTTGCTGACACACCGCACATCTCGCCACGAACTCGGCTACATCTCTTTTCAAACTGGGACACCAATACAAGTCTTTCAGACTATGATACATCTTGGTGACACCTGGATGCATAGCGTACATCGACGTATGTGCTTCCTCAAGCACCAGCTTCCTCAGATCATCAGCATCTGGAACTACCATCCTATCATGATAGCAAACTAATCCGTCCTCGGACTCATGAAAACCATCACGCTTGTCGCTGCCAAACTCTTATCTAATCAACTGTATAGCATCATTTGTCTGTTGTGCATCCTTGATCTGCTGTCTCAACGTAGGCTTAACTTGTATCTATGCACAAAGACCAGACAACAAAGAAACTTCCATCTACACATTCATCTGTCGCAGAGAAACAAACATATCTTGCTTATGGCATACCAGAGAACTCAACTGTGCCTTCTTTGGAGAAAGAGAAGAAGACTTCTTGCTAAGCGCATCAGCTACCACATTCGCCTTACCAGGATGATACTCAATAGTGCAGTCGAAATCATTGATCAACTCCATCCATCGTCGCTGTCGCATGTTCAACTCTTATTGCGTAAAGATGTACTTCAGATTCTTATGATCCATAAAGATCTGACACACTTCCCCATACAGATAGTGTCTCTAAATCTTTAACGCATGAACTACTGCTGCCAACTCCAAATCATGAATCGGATAGTTCTCCTCATGTTTCTTGAGCTTTCGCGAAGCAAAAGAAACCACATGATCTTCCTGCATCAACAAGCAACCTAAGCCTTTCTTGGAAGCATCACAGAAAACAACATAGCCTTTCCCAGGCTCTGGCAAGATCAACACTGGAGCACTGGTCAGCTTCTCCTTCAAACTCTGGAAAGCTTGCTGACATCGATCATCCCAAACAAAAGGTACATCCTTCCGGGTCAACTTTGTCATCGGCAATGCGATTACACTGAAGTCCTTGATAAACCTCTGGTAGTATCTTGCCAAACCAAGGAAACTACGAACTTCTATTGGCGTCTTCGGTTGTTCCCAATCCGCAACGGATTCCACCTTCTTCGGATCTACTTTGACTCCTTCAGCAGATATCACATGACCCAAGAAAGTCACTTCATCCAACCAGAACTCACACTTGCTAAACTTGGCATACAACTGATGTTGATGAAGAAGAGTCAAGGCTTGACGAAGATGCTGCTCATGCTCTCGCCTGTCCCGACTGTAGATCAAGATGTCATCTATAAAGACTATAACGAACTGATCTAAGAATGGACGGAACACTCTGTTCATCAGATCCATGAAAGCAGCAAGTGCATTGGTTAGCCCGAACGGCATAACCACAAACTCGAAATGACCATACCTCATCCTGAAAGCTGACTTTGGTATGTCATCCGTCTTTATCCTCAACTGATGATATCCAGACCGTAGATCGATCTTTGAAAACACGGTAGCACCACGCAACTGATCGAATAGATCATCTATCCTCGACAACGGGTACTTATTCTTGATCGTGACTTTATTCAACTGCTGGTAATCTATACACAACCGCATCGAACCATCCTTCTTCTTAACGAACAACACGAGAGCACCCCACGACGACGTACTTGGTCGGATAAAACCTTTCTCCAACAACTCTTGCAACTGCTTCTTCAACTCTGCCATCTCAGCTGGAGCCATCCTATACGGTGACTGAGCAACTGGCTGTGTTCCAGGAACCAGATTGATCTCCAAATCAACCTCTCGGGGTGGAGGAACACCAGGAAACTCCTCAGGAAACACGTCTGCAAACTCTCGAACAACTGAAACTTCCTCAAGACTAGGACCTTTTGCCTTGGAAACCACAACGGTATCCACCACGTGAGCTAAGAATGCCTCACATCCTTGTCGTAACAACTTATCTGCCACCATAGCTGATACCAAACACGTCGGAATAATCTTCCTATCTCCCTGGAAAATCCACTTCTCTCCAGCAACATCAAACACTGCCTGCTTGGAACCGCAGTCCAAGACAACCTTATACTTCTCTAAGGTATCCATCCCAAGGATAACATCGAAACCATGCATATCAAGTGGTATAAGATCCACTTGGATGCGATGTCCCGACAAAGACAGAACATAAGATGGACAATCTTCTCGAAGCAAAGAGGAACCATCAAGAGGGGTTTCTAACAACAAGCTATCCTTCTTACAACTAACAGGCAAACGACAGTTTTCAAGCATATTATAGGCGATAAAAGAGTGTGTAGCACCTGGGTCAACCAGAACAGATATAAAGCAATAAGAAGACATATCAGAATGAAATAACTCCATCTGACCTGTCACCACTCGCGGGTTGACTATCGCCTCTGGCTAACTCATAGCATAGAATCGAGCCGTTTCTTGCTGTCCACGACCTCTACTTCCTTGAGCAGACAATCCAGCTTGAGATGCTTGACCATGTCCTCGCCCTCTTCCACTACCACTAGGCTGTGGTCTTTCTGACCTCTGAAAGCTCTGTCTCGGTTGCTGCGTCACTTGAACATCTCTATTTGGGCATTGTAACTTGAGATGCCCAGTTTGTCCACAAAGATAGCATGACCTATCCTCAAACCGTGGCATGTCTGGCCCTGTCACTGCCACAGAAGTTGAGTTGTGCGCCTTAGACGGTGAAGAAACATAACCTTTCCCCTTACTCAGAGACCACTGAGATGGTAAACCAGCACTTCTCATCACTGACGGTGCCGAAAACCTAGGCTTCTTAAAGCCACCAAACCTTCGTCCTTGAAACTGAGTAGGTCTTTTAAGAGACATAGACTCTCTTTTCTCCCTTACTGTCCTCTCGATCCGTCGAACCGATTCCACGAACGTAGCAAACCACTCCCGATTTTCCAATGCAGACACCGGGGTTTTCAACTCAACACCCAAACCCTTCTCGAAACGTCTGATCCGTTCCTCGTCTGTTGCCGCCATGTGAGGACAGAACCTCAACAGATCCATAAACTTAGCTTCATACTCGGTGATGTTCATCATTCCTTGTCTCAGGTTCTCGAACTGACTCACCTTCTCATCCAGATACGTCTTGGGAAAGTATCTGGTGACGAACTCACGTCGAAACACTTCCCAACAGATCACCTCACCAGGCCACTTCTCTTCTTCTATGGTCCACCAGTGACCAGCACTACCTTTCAGAAGGTCGACGACATGCTTTACCTTGTCCTCTTCGGGGATGTCAAGGATCCAAAAAGCCTTCTCGAGACTTGTCAACCACAGATCTGCATCCGCTGGATCAGCCGTTCCAGCATAATCCGAAGCTCCAACTCGGCGAAGCCGCTCGAAGGTCTTCCCAATGCCCGATGCTTCTCCATGGGGAACCTGTGCTCACGGAGGAGGCACTGGTAATCGCTCAACCATGAGATTCATCGTAGCCATTAACTGCCCCATAAGTTGTTGGTAAGCAGGATGTTCAAGTATGGCTGGGTTAAATTAGGGAACCTCAGGCACCCGATCTTCATGTGCCTGTCCATATACTCCATCAACCGATGCAACATCATTGTACTCAGCAGAGTGTTCTTCATGGTTTCCAGACATCTTGACTTTTCTTCCGCTGAGGGCAGAAGATTTTGTAAGAAAACCTGGAAAACTCACAAGAACATACTCAACCTAGTCCTAAATCCCTGTAGACTCAGTGAACCTATAGCTCTGATACCAAACTTGTGGCAACACATCCCATTATCATAAAGATAACGAGGTGTTACATGAAAACGTGCGGAAATCACCATAACCACAGATTATGAAAATACGGGTTAATTAAAATTGATTGCGGAAAACTGATAAACTGTGGAACTATTACTTTCCAGTCCTCATCCTGCACAGAAACACATCATATATACATACACAAAATATGATACGTGTTTACAGCTTACTGAAACAACTGTCCATCCATCACATGGGTTCATCACATGTTCATATACACAGAGGCCCGCATCCGGACAACAACAGCATATACAAAACATTATCGATCGTTCATCGTGAATCAACGTCAAAACACTGCCAAGGACCTGAGAGTACAGGGATGACTCTAGACTCTACTACAAAACATCCAAAATAGCAGCATGTACATTGCTTGCGTTCTACTGCTCCTCAAGCTGCTCATCCACAACACCACGACCACGACCACGTCTACCTCGACCACCTAAAAACCAGCGGAGTGAGACAATTGAACAATTGTCCCAGCGGGAAAATAACTTCCCACCGCGACTTCAAAACCTCAAGAAGATATACTATAATAGCAGATAACTAATCAACAGATATAACAAGAGCAGTCTATATAAAGCAAAGCTATTCTTACCGACAAGCTTTCCAGCTGTACAAAAGGCATATAACCAATTACTTCTCAATGGAACATGATTGACAAGATATATCACTTTATAACACAATTATCAGAACACGATATAAGATCACATATCCTGATTATCAAGATACGTCATAATACCTCATACCTGAAGAATATATATAGAAGTACCTGCAAGGTATAACAAAATTAACTACACAAACAAGGTCTCAACCAATGTTTCGTGTTTATCTTATGCAGTAAATACTAAACGACTGTATTATGTGTTATTATGCCCCGAGGATTTGAATTGTACCATTCAAATCCAACCTCTGGCTGTGAAGCCTCAGACTGGTGCCATACAAGGTCAATGGAAGAGCCGGACTCCACGACCTCCCACCTCGTGGTCAGTACACGAGTAGAACACAAGCATGACCGTAGTCACATGCTGAAGTGGTCTAAGCCACTGGGTCAGCTCCATAGGCTACCCTCACTCTAGCCCGCCTTGGTACAGGTCTCGGCGCTAGTACAACTTGACCCACGGGTCTGTTCACCGTGCTCTGAGCCATGAACATATTCATGCTCTCCACATCATATATCCTGAGCCATGGGCCTGTTCACCATGCTCTGTATACGTATCTGAGTCTGTAACCGAAGTTACACTGTTACCTCCTTACTTTAGGCTAGGAGTAACCTCGCATATTCAACAATATACACTCCGGGTTAACCCGTAGGGGAACCCGTTTCACCATCACCAAGTTCTGACGATGATGGATCTATGGCCAGGGCAAACTACATGATATTATTCCACTATAATTAATTAGTATCTTTTAGATGGATTGCAGGATTCAACCAAGTTATATAACATGCAAGATATAATTAGAAGGTAAAGAACATTATATTATTATTGAAACCACATCAACCTGATCCAGCACAAGGATCTAACATCACATGTTACCACTTGGCCTCTTGCCAACCATCCAGATCCATCTCAAGGATCATCACATACCATGGGATATCAATCCTTCATCATGTATTGTCACTGCCTCGCAAGGCTCACATCGTCATTGTGGGACCAACACATTACAGATATAATCTCATAGAACAAATATCAAGGTAATGTTACTCATCACATATGTCACATAGCCCTTTCATGGCTACACATCACCTGCATGGTTAGGATACATAATAACCAAAGATTCAACATAAGGAATATGCTCGCTATCATGAGCTATCATTCAAGACAATTTATTTATCAATATTACAATATTTGATGATCAAGCTTGTTAAGCACATCATACCATAATCATGCCTACCCTTATCTTAGGATTATACAAACAATCAAGGTATTCACTTTATATAAAAATTATGTTGAGTATACAAAGCAACTACTATTGTTACCAAAAATCCTTACTATTATCAGTATCATGATCTACTATTATCTTCATTACTATGTCATTAAGCTGACTGTTAATGTAACTTTCACTTATCACCATTATTCCAATCATTAACATCATTAACCACATTATATTATTTAACATCATTATTGCTTTCACTTATGAGTTAGGCATTATCATCTCATCATCATTAACATCGTCACTATGCAACACTGTCATTATTCATTTGTACACAAACTTCCACTTCCACTACACATGAAACTGTCACTAAAAGAACTACCTACCCTCACTGGAACCTCACATTCCTCACTAAAGCTGATTGCTCAGCTAGGCATGGGGGCAGCAACACTGCGTTGCACCCAGCCTTTTCCTGCAACACGCGTCACAAGACAACTGGGCGACATGGGTGTCACGCGTCACACCCAACGGGCAACGCCATACTGCGACGCCCATCCAGCTGACCCTATCACCCAACAACCAAGGGATAACGCCCATCTAGCATCTCCATAACAGCAAGGAGCGAGAGGAGGAGAGAAAGAAGGAAATAAAGAGAAAAACTCCTGATAACGTGCAACAACTCACAGGACATAACGCCTGACACACCCACACTCTATCGCGCGTCACACTCCAGGCCTATCGGCCGACACACCAAGCTGCAACGCCCGTCAGGGCTATTGACCATTATACTTCCTAGCATGCCCTGCAATTCAACCATCTTCTAGAGGAAGCCATGTCGTCCATCACAAGAACAAAGGCCTAACATCTAAGAGAAGGACAAGATCATAGCTCATCTATCGTGCATCATAGATACCACCTTATCGGCCAACAACCATTTCTCACCCTATCGTCCATCTCAAAGGCAAAGGTGCCATGTCGTCCATCCAAGAGATATCGTCCAACACACCCATCCAGAGAAGGTATATCGTCCAACACACCCATCCAAAGAAGGTATATCGTCCAACACATGGTCACCCTCAACCTCCATCTCAAGCATCACAAACCCTAGATCACTAGAAACCCTAAACCCTAAGGGTATATCGGCCACCAAAGGAAACTCAAGCAAGGTACATGCCTAAGCTACTACACTATGAACAAGAACAAGAACAAAAGGTAATGAAGTTAGGGTTAGAAATTATGTAACCCGCCTTAAGCTCCAAGCTCCAAGGTACTCAAGGGTCCAAGCTATCGTCCACCAGGCTACTCCAGGAAGGTGTATCGGCCACCACTTCAACTCCTAGGGAGTGTATCGGCCAACACAAGCTAGATGGAGAGGGATATCGTGCACTCAAGGTGGAGGAGAGACCAAAAGATCAAAGGAGACTAAGGCAAGGAGAAGAGCTACCTATATAGAAGAAAGGGGAGGAGAAACCAAGGTAAAACCATGCAATGTGTCATCCACCCAAGGGACACTTGTCCTAGGGTTCAAGCCAACACACTAGCAAGGAATGGGACACTTGTCCAAGCTAGGCACCAAGTGTCACCAACCAAGGTCAAGACATATGGGCGACACAAGAAACAACTCCTGCTGGGCGACACAAACAAGCTGTTGGGCGACACACACACACCCTTGGACGATACAGACTCACCTTGGATGACACAAGGCAAGCCATGGCCGACACAAGGCTCAACCAAGCCCAAACAACACATCTCAAGGCCCAAACAAGCTCAACTCAGGCCCAAAGAGCTCAAACAACAAGCCAAATCCTTCCTCTCAACCCTAGAGGAAGCAAAGAGGGAAAAACATCTCACAAGATGACCAACTTGCACACAAAACCCCAAACTTGGGTTATTTGCAAGTAGCCCCTCGAACTCTCAACAAAGCACACCAAAACCCTAATCACCACTCAAAGGTGATTAGCAAGCATCAAACCACCAAGGTTAAGAAAAACAAACAGGGTAAACCCTAAACGCAGGTCAGGGTCCTTACAATTTGATTCAGGATGAGTGATCCAATCATTCCACACATATCAGGAGGCTAGCTGGTTGAGTTGCACTGGTTCAATCTTTGGTTCGTGGGTTCAGAACCTTGATTGACCGGTTCAATTGTTGGTCAATTGGTTCAGCTGGACCGACAAATTTCTCCTCTGAACTGATTCATTTCCTTTGGACCAAATGGTTTGTGATATGTTCTTTCTTCACTCAGGCTTTCTACATGAGCCCAGAAATGAGGAGGAGGGCTCTTTGACGCAAGGTAGCCCAGGGGTAGGAGACGTGGGCGCGGGCAGTAGAGGTGTCGTTTAGCCTCTTCGTGACCTCGCGAGGCTCTAGGTGGTCAAAGGAAGGTGGCTGGCGGTGGGAGGGAGAAACGCCCAAAAAACTTATGTAGCAGTGCCACACAGAATATGAGAAGAAGGGAGGGGAATTGGGGGTGCTCGAGGATGGGAGAGAGCATGAGACCATGACTTTGAGCAAGGTGTACTTGTTGTGGATCTCATGGGGTGTTTATATAGGGTTGGGGCTAGGTTTGGGGCTAGGTTTAGGGATAGATAACTCCTTGGTGGAAGCCATGGCCACCGAAGTGAGAGGGAGAGACAAGTAACTCATTTTGGTGGCACAAAGGTGTATTAACTCTGGTCAAACAAGGGTTTGTTCAGTTCGAAGTCACAAGGTGATCGTTTCTACTCGCTTAGATTTTCGAAATAGGGTCAAGAGCGGGAGCCGCAATCAGTGGGAGGTAGGTGACAAACTCCTAGCCACTCAATCAGGCCTCCAATCTGTGGGATCCTGATCTGAGGGTTAAGGTTCACCCCTAAAATAGTCCACAGATTGCTGACTTGGAAAAGGCCCAAATAAGAGGCAAATAAAGGATTTTCAATACATTATCTTCAACAAATCATAGTAAATAGTAGGAATGCCCAAATGATATGAAATTAGGACCATAGGTTCAAAATAATGTTTAGAATATGTAGAAATTTTTTATAACCAAAATATGAAGTTTGATTGACCAATTTCTTCTTTGGACAAAGTGATGAATTAATCAAATTTGAGGTGTTATAATGTGTATAAAGATCACATTGATCACCATATTTCGAATTTGAGTCTCAACTTTGATTATGAAGCCAAGAAAAATGATTTGGGATCATGAGTGAGTATAATGAGGTCAAAATTGTAATTACATCATTATTTTTCTGAAATCCACTTTGTCACAAGAACCTTCCACAAACCAACTCATTCAACCTCCTTACCACATCTTCTTTGATTCGTAAGTCTTTAATTACCTTTTCACACCCATATCAGTGGACATCACTATCCTAGACATGCAATCAGGGTAGATGGGTGTGATATGCATGTTTCTCTATTCTCTACCATAAGTTGTTCCCTCAAGAGCTTTGCCAAACCCCTTCAACCTGTCCACCTCCAAGTATTCCAGAGTGTTTTATGGTTAAGAATCCATTTCCTCCTCAGCAATATCATCATCATCTTCCTCAACCCTATAGGATCTTGATCCTGAGCTTGTGTCAAGATTTAGCAGTACCCATTGCTCAGGGTATATTTGTGGTTGATCCTCTTCTTCTATCATCAATTGCCGCCTTGCTGGAGGCTACTGCTACGGTCTCTCCCCTAATGAGGAGGTAGAGTGTCGTGCTAGTGTAGTCCTTGGAGGAAGCCTTGATGAAGATGGGGTTGCAGTCCCCTTGCCCCACTTTTGGCAGGTTATGACCTCCAGGTCAACCTCATCGATCATGTCGTCGATGTTGTTCTCCGATGCTTCTTCCTCCTTGTCTTCCATATACATTTCGTCTGTGATGTGGTGGTTGTCAGATGACTAGGTGTGGGATGCACTCACGTACATCGAGTGGGGGAGTGATTGGGCAATGGAATTGGATGGTGAGGGGTGTGGGAAGGCATGGAGACTTGGGAAGAGGCTCTCTTGGTGCACACCTTGCCTCCGATGATCACCTCAACGCTCTTTTGAGCCCCTTTCTTCACTGCCTTAGTAATTCACTTCATTTTCTTGGATATAGAGGTGGTAGTAGGGTTGTGAAATTCAGATTTTTG
This sequence comes from Alisma plantago-aquatica, assembly GCA_963693085.1. Lineage (NCBI taxonomy): Eukaryota > Viridiplantae > Streptophyta > Magnoliopsida > Alismatales > Alismataceae > Alisma > Alisma plantago-aquatica. The sequence continues at coordinate 1,146,854,806 of OY856413.1, read as the reverse complement.
TGTAGAACGTGAAATGGAGGTCGATTGATGGGTGGAAATGGCTAAGATGGTTGCTTGGATGATGGAGGATGGATTGGTTGGAGGTTGTGGGCAAAAATGGATGGATTTTGGTGGATTATTGTGCGGGGAGGCTATAGGTGAGGTGGAGAACAAAAATAGAGATGGAGGCTCGATTGGTGGAGATTTTGGGGTGTAAAACAGTAGAGGGAGAGGTGATGGAGGAGTAGAAAGTGATTGGAGGTCAATTTCTTAGAGGATTTGAGCTGGAGAAGCAAGATCGTAGGTGATGTGGGTGGAGCACGTCGCCAAGACCGTTCTGGAGTCGTGCAAATGAGTTTGCAAGTGATAGGGGTCGTGGTGTTTTGTGGAGTTTAAGTGAAAAAAAATGTGTGGGGTCGGATATCTCCATGTCCGTGGTGGGTCTCCACGGTCATGGTGGGGGTTTGGTAGCATGACTGTGGTGGGTGCCACAATCATGGTGGGAGTGGAGATGGTTGTAGATCAACTCTCGACACAGTCATGGTAGGTGCCACGGTGGTGGTTTGCTCCTTCTGCCTCAGCCATGGTGGATCACCACGGCTGTGGCCGTTCATGTAGAAAATCTCCTTCATCCCTGTAACTCCTTTGAATTTTTGCATTTAATTCACCACGGCCGTGGTGGTCACCATGACTGTCTTGCCTTCATGTCCCCATGGCCGTGTTCTTCAGCATGTGCCACTGCCATTTTGATCTCCACGATTGTGGCCATTTCTTCACAAATTGCGTGGAGTTACTGTAACTTTCTTGAGGTCTTACACTTAAATCACCATGGCCGTGGTGGTTCTTCATGCATCACTTTGTCAACTCAAAATCAAAACTTATGATGTCTTTGCAAATTTTTTATTCTTGGCCACATTTCAACTTCAACAACCATCACTTTTCATCTATATTTGTCTCTTCAACCTGTTACCTGCATCTCATCAAAACTCAAACAAAAACTATCAAGCACAAGTGTGCATGTCTATTTTGTGGAAAAGAAAACAAAAGTATCAAAAAGAGAAGGTTGGGTGAAAAAATTCCCAAACCTATGTGGGTTGCCTCCCACTAGCGCTAAATTTTCCACCTTCAGCCGGGCTTATTGATTATTGACTTCTTTCATCCTCGTGGGATTCCTAAAGTATTTTAGTAGTAAATTTCTCTTTCATGTGCATTCAAGCACATCTCCTCATCAACCTGATGTTCCTCCACTAGCATCACAGTATTAAAACTTTGATTTGCTTTGTCCAAGCCTACTTCCACAACTAATTTCAGCCTTAGACCATTCACGGTTAATTCTTTAGCTCCTTCTTTCTCACAAATCAACACAACTATGGATGGATATACCTTTTTGATGAGATGGTGCCCTTCCCATCTAGATCGGAGTTTTTCGAGAAAGAACTTCATCCTTGAGTTATACAACCATACCCATTTTCTGAGTTCAAAGTCTTTCCTCTTGATTATCTTGTCATGTAGAAACTTTGTTCTCTTTTTGTAGCTCTTAGACATTTCATAAGCTTCATGTCGCATCTCCTATTATTCATTCATTTGAAACTTTCTCGTCATTCTAACATTCTCTCCATCAAAGTCCATGGCTTTCAAAGTCCACAATGCCTTGTGTTGCATCTCAACCAGCAAATGACATCTTTTGCCATACACAAGCTTGAATGGTGTGGTGTCAATCGAGGCTTTGTATGCAGTCCTATAAGCCCATAAAGTTTCATTAAGATGTAGTGACCAATCCTTGCGGTCTGGTCTCACCGTCTTTTCTAGAATGAGCTTTATCTCCTGATTGGACAACTCAAATTGACCACTTGTTTGAGGATGGTAAGGAGTAGTCTCCTGATGATTCACTCTGTGTTTCTTAAGCAAACCTTCAAAACTGAAGTTCGATACTTTTTTTTAGATTCATAAAACTAGAACAAGATAAACTACAGAAAAGACAGAGAGGGACATGCAGAATGTTAATAATTATAACAGATGACATATTCTTCCCATTTTTCCCTCGATCGGTTTGATAAAATCACGTCTGCTTGTTTTTTCTGCTGATCAGATTGGGATCATAAATACACTGACAGATTCATGCTGACCGGTGAGAACGGAAGTAAAAAGCCACGCACTATGATGCCGACCAGTACGACATAACCGCCAACACCAGTCACCAAACCGTAGCATAGGACAAGCGTATCGTCAACTTGGATGTGCTAGTTGGATTCCATCGACCACCGCCTGGAATCTGTCATGAATCTTCGGATTTTTCATTCCACATCAATAAGCACGACCCCACACATGGAACACTGTAATATCAACGCGAATGCACGTGCTTAGCCGAGTACGCCTCATTAATGCTGATGTGTGTCGCAAAGGTAGGCTAGTTGAAGATCGCCTGCCAGGACAAAGCGCTGGCGACCATCTAGATCTAGCTATAGATATATATATATGGCTACTCTGTTAATGTCTTGCAGCCGCCCAACTTCAGCGAGTGACAGGCTCCGAAGCCGGTATCCAAGACATAGGATAACTTCTCAGTGAGTAATCAGTCCGCATACACTTTTAATTGGTGTCTCAAGTCTTAAGTCCAGTGGCACCTTACTTGACAAACCCAGGTCAGAAATGAATAATGGCTTCCTTAGTCTCATTGACCGGGTTTAGCACGCAATGAATATGAGATATAATTGTTTAATTTCATCCATAAGGTTCAGGAATGATCTAGACCCTTTGTCGCTCTAATATATGTTGGACAGTTTATTCAACATGGTTTTAGTCCAAGATATAACTTTGGTACATGTGGCTATGAGAGAGCAATTTGTCCTTTTGCGCATGTGAGTCAGAGTTTAGCATCACATTGTGAAACTGTTGTCTACCATTATATATAATGCGCGTGATATACAGACCACCCACGTGCTCGCACACCACACTTGGCTTAGGTCATGTTAATTGTCAGGGTGTTAATCTTTTGGATAGGGTACAAATTTGTTGTTGCTAGATGTTGTTCCGAACATGTTGTAAATCTCTGCAGTTAAAGTACCTGATTAATGTTTTTAGGAGTGAGTCTTTGAAGTAGATATGTGATTCACATTATATGCAATGATATTTGAAACAACATCTTATCACAGCAGATTTAAGCACCTCTTAGACAACAAGATAATCAAAATTAATTGTGTAATGATAATCTTGTCTCTTTTGTACACTTGAGGACGTGTAAACTATCGAACTAACTAGATATAGGGCAATTAGCGGACGCTGGGTGGATTGAAGCAGAGGGGCAACTAGCGGCTGCGGCGGTTACCACGCTGAAAATCAATTCATACCCGAAGAAGGAAGGGGACCCTAACGGACAACAAAATAGAAATATCCCGTTGGGGAACTCTAGAATTCATTTTTTCCATGGTGATAGAAGACCATCGCACTCTCGCAGATGGAAACCAGGAGACATGGAACTCAACGCAAAGTAACGGCATGGACGTCGATAGCGAACACGGTATAGGCCAAACCTTTCCACACTTCGAATAACCAATTGAAGAAACCACAACGAGGCCGCGGAGAAAGCGGAATGCCTATGTCATATAAGGAGTCGTGGGTGGGACAGAGAATGAATCTCAATGGTATATCCACGTGGAAGTGTTGATCATGACGCTAAAGCCATATGACATTGTGGTGCCATCCGTAGATGGTATAGGAACGTTCGATGTGAAGGAGGAATACATTGACTTCTCAAGCCATGGGTGTACGTAGTTATAACTAAGGTCCCGTTTGGTTGGGCAGCAGAATTCCAACCAGAACAGTTGATTTTTCTTGTAGCTTCCAACTTCATATGTTTGGTTGAAGGTAATTGGGAAACTCAGCAAGAAGCGGAAGTGCTCGCACATTTAACTTCTGTATAATTTGAACGAAAGTGAACCACGTGAGAAAACGGCACCGTTGATTTTTACTCTTCCGCCGTGTATTGCAGGTACTGTTAATGGTAGCGTGTATTGTGTGGTGACTTTAAAAGTAAATTCTTACAGCTTAGGCTTATTTATGTCAATTAAATCTACAAAGTGCAGCCTACCAAACGATTGCGACCCATGAAATTGAATCCAATTTACACTAAGGGCTAGTTTGGTAGGGTGAAACCGGGTGTAGTTCGGTGATCTGAAAAACAAACCATCCATAATCATATCATTTGCACTGCGTGGGCAACATTTGGTAGGATGCTGTTCATGTTCTGCGTTTCGTCTCGTAGCCATTTGGTATAAGGAAAGAAGACACGGCTTTTGCATGACAAAAGTGAAGAAAAAGTGGACCCACCACGTGGTCAATGCGTTAAAGTAGGTGGGGCAGCAGCAACTGCACCCGACCACTCCTAAAAACTGCGCAGTACAAATTCTGTGTTTTTACTGTCAATGATGAAGTTTGATGCAGAACAAATTCCACCAATTACACTCGACCACACCCTACCAAATAAAATGTAAAATTAAAAAATAAACATTTGGTTGTAATGAAGTCCACCTACATCCTACCAAACAGGCCCTAAATCATACGATCTTGTTACAATTACAGATCATTGATTTAGTTTGCGCGTTGTAGATTTCCTGCGTGGGTTACTTTTACACCCAACCAGACATGCCCTAATGACATGTCTGGTTGCATGTGGTTGCAACCCAGAGTGCAATTTCAACACAAAAAATACAAAACTGCAAAATATAACTGCAAACACCACCATTTAGTTGGATGTAACTCCAACTCTTTAACTTTGTTTGCTTTCGTTTGGTTTCAAGCAGTTCCGGAAATGGAACTCGTGCTTTTGATCTGTTATGTGTTTGGTTCATCACACTTGGTGTGGGGGAGGCGGGTTAGTGTGTGGATATTCTGTACCACCTTGGTCACGGTTGGCAATTAGGCCATGTTTGCTAGGGTGTACCCGGGTTCTGTTCAGTGTTTTATTAAACAGTGTGTTCAAAAAGATTGATTCCGCTTGTAAGAAAGTTATTTGGTTAGTTGCTGGTCAAATGTTATGCTTTTGACCGATCCCATTTGGTTGCCATAGGTAGACACAGCTTTTACATGTATAAAGTAGCTGGAATAACTTAGTTCTAATTGCACGGATGTACCGCCCCCATTAAGGGCGCGGTACCAACTCCATGAATTCAGCCGAAAAGTGTGCCAGCTGTGGGCCACAAATCAAGGAGTTCTTCTTCCAGATTTCTAACCAAACAAAATTAGCATCCAAATTCCTGAAATTCAACTTCATTACTTTTCTCTTTCACCGTACCAAACCAGCCCTTAGTGTACAACACACAGCAGAATCACAGTGCTGCAAGTTATTGGAAATTCAACCACGGACTAATTTTGTTTGATGTAAAACCAACCGACACTCTGAATCTAGAGTCCGGAAATTCAAAACGATGATTTGGAACAGAAATAATTTTGTTTGTTTTTAAGAAGAATGATTGCTTATATTTTGTTTATACAAGTTTGGTTGGATGCAGTTTTTTACATCTAGCGGCATGCTATATGGAACATAGGAGAGAAAGACTATGCCACTATGTGAAATCTGGAGAGAACGACTAGGATGAAGCCTCATGGAGATAAGGATGTATGCAACAATGCCTAATAGATGGGAGATGAAATTGCGTTGCTTTTTTGTGCGGTCAATTTTCCATGTTTTCTATAGAGTTCAAGGAGCTGAGTAGTTGGTTTTCGCCCCATGGGAGTGGGACCCTACTCAACCAAATAGAAGAAGTTCAAAAACCAACTACTTACAACCCAATCAAATGAGCCCTATGCCAAGATCTGGCGTGGCACAGTCGGTTTTTCAAATTTTTATATTGGACTAAAGGAAGCAGGTGTAGTTAAATTTTCCAAAGATGAAATGGATCTGCATGTAACCAAACATAATAAATTGAAAAACATAGTGTTTTCCAACTACATGGGTTCGAACTCATCAAAACTGTAACAATCCCCTCTCCCCGTTATCCCCAATTAAGGCAGACTGAGAGGACAATGGCCATATCATAATTTCAGGATCAAAGTTTAGCAAATAACCAATTATAATAAAAAAATTCATTGAATGGGAAATATTTTGATAATAATATGAAGATAGAACCTCCTCTAAAGAGTTACATGAAAAGAGAAAAAATAAAGTGTCACATAAAGTAAATCTATTTATAAACCCTCCAGTCAACTTTAATCATCTTTTCTTTTGGTGTTATCTTCTCTGGAAGTCCATTTCTTCCGTAGTTGGCAGATTAAACTAAAACAACATGAAACAAATACACGGTCAATATATCGTTATAATACGTACATGAGAGGAATAAAATATAAGCATGTAGGTGTAGAAAATATAAACAACCATAGAATCAATTATCATAATTTAATTGAACATGTATCTTCTTTTCTAACTTCTTGATCCATATTTTCTCACTCTCTGTGGTATACCCTCGCTTTAGGAGATCCTTTATGTGGTACCCTTTCTTTAGGGTTTGGTCCTTACAGTGGACTCACAAAACCTTACTTTTTGGGTATGGTTTTGTTTCGGCCTTCCTTTCCATCTTAGACTGTAGTGATCTTCCTATCCAGGTTTGATCACTAGTCATTCTCATAATGACTTCTTTCTCCCACATGCTCATTCAACGCACCAAAGATAGTAATTTGGAGTTTGAGCAAGTTATATTTATATAATATGATACTCAGCCTTATAGATTGCATGAAGTAAAGAAACAACCAAGTATTTTAATTGCTTTCCATTCAAAAACTCAAAAAACCTTAGAAGTCAATAAGGTGAGTACTCATAGGAGAAACCACGTATCTTTCCTAAGGGATGACTTAACTTCCAAGTAAACAGGAGAAATATAATCAATCAAGCAACGAATGTCTAATTAATGTATAATACCCCAATATTACTTTTATGTTCATAAAATACCCATTAAGACTGACTTGGACTCTAAATTAGGTGTCGGGGTCAAATTATGGTTTCATTAGGGTTAGACTTTCCAAACCTTAATAATCATATATTAAGACTTTTCAACTTAAGAAATCCTATTTTTTCAACATGCGAACCCTTTAACTTAGATTAGATCCAAGGTGCTATTTTTATCAAAAATATCAAACTTTACTTATTAAGATTAACTAATCGAGATGTGACCATTAATTTTGTGAAATTAGGGCTTCTATATATTAAGTTACATCAAAGTAGGTATCTTTATGTACTTTGGAAATTTGAGACAAAATTAGAACATGAAACTTATTTTATTGGATTCTATGCATTTTTCTAATCATTTATATTTATATATATTGATTATATTTTAACTTACCAATTAATTACTAGAATTTTTGTAAGATTAATACATTTTTGGCCAATGAGAGCTCATCACATAGGTAGCCAACTGGATAAGAACGTGCATCGTAGGACCAAGGTTGATCCAATCGACTCGTGCCATGGTAGCACCCATGCCTGTGTGGCTTATGCGGGAAAAAGGGGAATAAATTTAGAAATACCCCTTACATATATTGTAAGGACCCTAACCTGGGTTATGAGGTAACTCTATTTGTTTTGGCTAAGTAAGTTGCTTAGAAATTTAATATAATCCTATAAGGTGTTTTGTTATCATGTGACACACTTATGTTTCAAGTTTGGTCCCGATTGAATGTTTTTGAGCAATGTTCCTTTGTTTTAGACCAAAATGCAATTTACCCAAGATGAGGGGTTATATTGAAATTTGTTACATGTTGAATGTTCCCTAAGTGTTTTAGCATCATTGTAGAAATAATGATGCAAGGTGGTGGCTTGTGGAAAGCCTAAATTCTAAGTTTGAACTTGCTTGAATAATGCTGGTGACTTGTGTACCAATTTTGGTACAAATTGTAATTTACCCAAAGTGTAGGGTTGATATGCAAATTACCACCTCAATAATGTCCCTACTTTCTATATGTATCATTTAGAGGAGAGGAGAGAGAATGAATGAGACACCGTGTTTGAATAAATTATGAATGATGGTAATCTTGGTGATGAAATGACCAAGAAAAGGGTTGAATATGAAACCCTAACTTGAGTTGTGTCAAGTTGAAAAAGCTTATATATGAGTGCCTATCAGCCAAGGAGCCAAAGGAGGAGTCTCATATAGTTTTGTGGACTCTTGGTAAAGCCCATGACGTGCAAAGCACCTCAAGGTGGTGAGTTGTGTCGGGTTACAACTTCCTTAGTAAAGTTGTGACGAGTTCTGAATAAAGTGATGAATTAATTGATATATCTTATTCAAAAGGATATGTAATGGACGAATCCTTATCCCTAGATCACCCTCAAAGGTTTTTCATGTTAAGATAAATGTTGATGCTTGCATGTACACGTGTCATACATGCATGGACACGTCGCACCTACTAGCTCAAATTGATGACACCTCATTTATACCTTCCTTCATGAACAACAAGTATATATACCCCAAGTTTCACCCCTTAGTGGAATTTTTCGGATCTTACCACCCTCCTTTCCTAAGGTATCATGCATAGAGATCTTGTATCATGTAGGAGTGATGTGTTATTGTGCATAGGTCCTTGGATATCTCCCATAGCAAGAGCATATTGGCCAAGTAGGTTGATATCGGCCAAGAAGGGTGATATCGGCCATAATGAAGTGTTTTTGGCCCCAAGTGAGAGGGATATCGGCCATAAGTGGTGGCATATCGTGCAAGGGTTGTGCGGTATCATTCAAAGGTGATAGAGTAAGAAGGAGCTCAAGTCTTAACCCTAAGGTGAGGCCATGATCATCTTCAACCTTGGATTGAAGCATGATTTTAGGGTTTTGATCTTCTTTTCTTTTCTTCTTCACCAATTGCTTATCCATGGTGATTCCTTGTATATGAACGAGTTGTGAACGAGCCTTGGACTTTTTATAAGTCATCTTCAACCTTAGAAACGTGGAGCTTTTGATCTTGGAGCTTTGAAGTTGTTCTTAAGGCGGGTTATATAACTTGAACTCAACCATGTTATTATTCATCACCTAAATTGCTATATTTAATGATGTACTTTTAATTCCGAAATTTTGTGAAATAGTTGATGAAATTATAAGTTCTAGTAGTTTCTTAGACCTGTTTAAATGAACTATAATATTTAGAACTAAGGTCTAGAGCTTGAAGATGATGGTAACACTTTATAAAAGTGATATCGAGTGCAAGCACTCAAGCAAGCACATCTAACCCGATATGATGATGCACCTACTTCAATAAAATGATATGGATATGATTGTATACCTTCTTGCACGATATGGGGGTGTAGTATACACCTCTTGCACGATAGGGAGTCAAGTATAGACTCCATGCACGATATAAGGTTAACTATATACTTGTAAGTTGATATGAAACCCTAATTTGGGTAACCCAAGATGAGTAAAGAATAGCAAGTGCTATTGCACGATATGATCTTATAATATATCATTGGTACTTGGTATCATGAAGTACTCACATATGGTGCACAATAGGAACAATTAAGTAAACCCTATTGCACGATATGAGGTATGGATTCAAGAGTAAGAGGTAACCCGATATGGCAAACCCTAACCCGTCACGGCCAACCCTAGATGGTGAGCCACCCGATATGGTGATTGGATACACCTTTAGCCCGACATGGGGATGGCTTAATACCTCATGCATGACATGGGTAACACATACAAACACCTCTAGTCCGATATGAAAGGTGTTCATATACTTCGAGACTTATATAGTGAGTGCTCATACACCTCCAACCCGATATGGTGGTGTCTATACAACTACAACCCGATATGGTGAACATATGTACACCTCTAAACCGAGACACCTTGTAAAGGTGAGGGAAAGACACTCTTAGGAGTGATGAGTGTAACACCAAGTAATGGTGTGGCTAATACCTTGATATGTGAAACACCTAAAGTGGTTAATAATGGACAACCTTATATCAACAATGCCTCAACCTGAGATGAGTCCATAACAATTGATGATGGTTGGACAATTCAAATGTGTGACTTATGACCAATACACTACATGATAAATGTGATGAGCTAGTGCATAAAGTATTAGGATGGGAAATACCCTAATACATGATAAGTTGATGATGGGAAATACCCTAATACATGATAAGTTGATGAACTTAAGTAAGTTAAAAGTGAGAGGTGACAAGATCTTTAATGGGCCTTGTGAGTCATGTGGTTAGTTGTTGCCTAGTGAGAGGTGACAAGATGTTTAATGGGCCTTATGAGCCATGCGATTAGTTGTTGCCTAGTGAGAGGTGACAAGAGGTTTAATGGGCCTTATGAGCCATGAGAATAGTTGTTGCCTAGTGAGAGGTAACAAAATGTTTATAAAAGTGTCATGTCAGAAATGATAATGTTCAAATAAACTAAGAAATGGAAACTTAGTAACATAATATTAATAATAAATGGATACAATAATAATAATGAAATCTTAATCCCACATGCTTTATGCTTATAGCCAAATAAGGTCTATAGTGTTTTGAATATGCTTAAAGGAGAAAAGAGGAATACTTGTATTATATAAAGGATGTGAATAAGTATGATGGCTTGGCCAAGGTATAATGCCTAGTGAAGGTGATGTGGTATTCATTGATGAGTTGCACAGGATTGGCATAGTCCGATGCCTGGAATAGATGCACAAGATTGGCAAAGTCCAATACCTGGAATAATGTCATAGGATTGGCATAGACCAATACCTGGAATAAAAATATAGGATTGGGAAAACTCGATGCATGGATACAACACTCACATGATTGGCATAGACCAATACCTGGAATAAAACTACAGGATTGGGAAAACCCAATGCCTGTATACAACACTCATAGGATTGGTAATAACCCAATGCCGGTATGTTAATCACAGGATTGGTAGAGTCCAATACATGGATGTTAATCACATGATTGGTAATAACCCAATACATGGCTGTCACAAGATTGGTAATAACCCAATGTCTGGCTATTAATCACATGATTGGTAGAGTTGAATACCTGGCTATTAATCACAGGATTGGTAATAACCCAATACCTGGTTGTTACAAGATTGGTAATAACCCAATGCCTGGTTGTTAATGACAGGATTGGTAAAGTCCAATGCCTGGCTGTTAATCATAGGCTTTCTAATAACCCAATACCTAGTTGTCACAGGATTGGTAATAACCCAAGGCCTGGTTGTTAATCACAGGATTGGTAGAGTCCAATACCTGACTGTTAATCATAGGATTGGTAATAACCCAATACATGGCTGTCACAAGATTAATAATAACCCAATGCGTGGTTGTTAATCACATGATTGGTAGAGTCCAATGCCTGGTTGTTAATCACAAGATTGGTAATAACCCAATACTTGGTTGTTACATGATTGGTAATAACCCAATGTCTGGTTGTTAATCACAGGATTGGTAGAGTCCAATACGTGGCTGTTAATCACATTATTGGTAATAACTGAATGCCTGGCTGTTATCACAGGGTTGGTAATAACCCAACACCTGGTTGTTATCAAAGGATTGGCATAGTCCAATACCTAGAATAGTTGTACAGGATTGGCAAAGCTAATACTTGGACAGATTATGATGTTGTATATTCACATGACTGGTACAATTCAATATCTGGTTAGCAGATTGGCTGAGGCCAATAGATAGAAATGAGAATGATTCATTGATGTCATACCATGATAACGAGTATCAAAGGATAAGCTTGAGATATTGATATAGTATGATGGGTAAATGACATACATGTTCTTCCTATTCCTTATAAAGAGAATAGATGATTTACTGCTCTATCATAGATAGTTGCAATGCTTTAAAATATGTGAATGTTCTAAACTGCTTATCCTCTGCTCAGTTTAGTACTATATAACTGTGATAATAGCATTGTTGGCAGAGAGTTATATCTCTCACTGGGACAATTGTCTCACCCCATGGGATCCACATTTTTTTGGTGGACGTGCTCGAGGGGGATTGAGACCGTACTACAGAGAAAGAACAACAGCAACAGGGACAACAGTGATAGCTCAGGGTGAGTGTATTGTCTGTTGTGTCTTATAGATAGAAGTCCGATGTGTCATCTTTGTACTCTCAGGTCCTTGGAGTTGGTTCGTACTGGTTTCATAAATAATCTGAGATTTTGTCTTGAATGCCTCGAGGTTTTATGTTGCTCCAGTATGTGTTTTGATAGAGAAATTGTTATATGTTATCCTTGAGAAGAGATGGTACAGTGTATGTACAATGTGAACAATGATGTATAAAAAGTTTTGGTTCTTACTTAAAGAGTTTTCCTAGAAATGGATCTCTTTGCAAAACGGTTTTAATTTTTAGCGATTTTTGTTAATCCATTGTTTATGTTTATTCCTCTTAATTAATGACAATTTGTTTGTCATTTTGGCGACGGTTGTCACAAAGTTTGGTATCAGAGCTTAAGGTTCGCTGAGTCTACAGAGACATAGGACTAAGGTGTTGAGTCTGTGTTAGTGTCCTCCAATATACCCTATAGTAACTTATGCTTATGCAGAGGAAAGGGTAAAGTTTATAAATTACTAGGGAACACGAGGAATACATTGTTGAGAGCAATGTTGTTGCAGCAAGAAAGGGTTCATGGGATCAGGTAAGAGAAGAATGAATTCTTGAGAATTTGCATCATGACCCGATCAGGATAGAGAATCCTATGTTTATGCTCTTGTTGGGTAGGCTAGGACAACAGTGATACATATAGTAGATTGGATACTAGCATTACAACCTAGGTTACCAGTCCTTAATGCAGAAACTTTGGGCTTTGAAAGGGTTCCTAAATGACATAGTCATGTTGGAACAGTGGAAAATGTGGGAAAGATTAACATATGGCGAGAAAGTAGACTCTGCCATAAATTTAGACAGATAGTATATCTGTGATGGAAGTGCCCAAGGAGGAGAAATTAGCTAAGAATTTAGGAAATGTCAGTACAATTTTATAGACATTTGCCTAGTTGTTCTAAAAAGCCAAAGTTTTTGGTGCCACCAGTGCAATCAATGCCTAGTGCACCAGGGAAATATTCACTATGTAAAGGAAAAAGTCCTAACTTTCCACCAATAATAACTCATGGCTTAGCTTATACATCGGTAATAAGACCGATAAGACCATGGTACAAGGACAAGACATGATATATATGTTTACATGTTGAGCATACTAAACTCTTTTCTCTGAAAAGAAGGGAGGAAATGACTCAACAACCAAGGCAGACTCAGCAGGGCTTACGAAAGTTACAACCTAATAAGTGTATAAAGGAAAACGAAACAACATGAAACATCTAGACTCTATGTTTGAGTCAACCTGAAGTGGTAGATGGCTGTGAGGGGTGACAGTCAGATAGAGCTTTTTCATTCTGATATGTCTTCTCTTGATTTTATTTGATAATCATAAGACGGCAGTTGTTGTTGAGCTTCCTGTAATTAGTCCTATGAGGACATGAGGAAGAGATAAGAAGGATAAGAACCTATATTCAGATTAATATTCTCTTATATGTTTTGAAATTTCTCTCTTCATGATGAATGGAAGAGATGTAATAGAAACAATCATACCAAATTTGAGATACTAAGTAGTAAAAATTTAAAGAGATGAAAAATAATATAAAACAAATGCATACTACCTAATTTCAGTCCTTGAATACCCTGGCCAGGTATTCATCTATTGAAGGCAAGGTAAGTATGGAACTCTTAGATTGTTATCTTTCTGATTACTCTGATCAAGTAGTCATTTTGAGACAATCTAAAGAGCTTCATGTGGTAGAAGATGTGGCATGTATATTTCTACCACATCCTAATTGATATATGGAGAAATCTGAGTTCATCATAGATCAACTTATAAATAAAAGAAGATGTTTAGTATAATGTATACCTTAGTCTAAGGACCTAGAGGTAACAGTTACCTGATGAGAGGTAACAATGTTCAGTGATGAATTGAGGGTTTGAATACCCAAATCTAGTAATCATGATGATGATAATACTGAGAGGTGGTGACATGTAATCATCTCTATAATTCCTATGCTGAAGGTAAGGAACCTAAGAGGAAACAAGATTGAATGACTCATGAACAGTTGAAAGTTCATACAATAATAATAGAGGATAGAAATGATGATGTGATGTACTTTTGGCACATATAATGGGAACCAAGGTAAAGAATCCTAGTATCCAAGAACTGTCAATGATATGAAAAAATGGGGACATGACTCCTGATAAGATGAATAATGCTTGGTTACCTAGAAGAGCCAACTTCAAAATTAGTCTAGTTACATACTGTAGTATGGATACCATATGTTAGGGATTTATGCCCCACATAAACATGACATCAACAAAGATGTATGAGTTGAAGGAACAATTGTAGAATTGTTGTGGGAAAAGCTTATCAAGCTAAAAAAATAATTCCACAGAATACCCCTACTTAGATCTGTTAAGGCAACTTATACATAACATCTAAAGACACATCTAAGATAAGTTCTTCATTGATAAATAACCTCCCCTTATGATAAGAGAATGTACAAATAATGAGATAGTTGGTACAAGTAGTAAGAAAGTTTAGTGTTGTGTCAGTAGATTAGATGTCATAACAAATGTATTATAAGATTTATAGTCCCAAGTGGGTGATAGAACATAACTCTGGTCTTTCCTTGAAAGTGAAATGCTAAACTGAATGAGGAATATGGGAGACTCCCCAGAATCAAGAATCTTGTCACATAAAGTTGTAAGTTGAGAAAGGTGACAAATCAGTGAGGTTTGACACCTGAGTTAAATAAGGTATGTATAATGCTTCTCCAACTAAGAAAAGTGTTACCTGATACAGAGTTGACTCTACAGTCAATAATGAAAAGGACAGTGGAGTCTGTGTCATTTGTGATAGGTTCTATGATAACCTTGTGTGGAAGAACTTTGTGTTGATCAAAGTTCTATGGTATCTCCATAACATTAATATGTTATGTGGAGACTTGATGATATGATGAATGAATAATATTTGTCTCCCTTTACTTGGGATTTCGTGGACGAAATCCTTGTTAGGGGTTTATAACTTGTAAGGACCCTAACCTGTGTTATGAGGTAACCCTATTTGTTTTGGCTAAGTAAGTTGCTTAGAAATTTAATATAATACTCTAAGGTGCTTTTTTATCATGTGACACACTTATGTTTCAAGTTTGGTCTGGATTGAATGTTGTTTGAGCAATGTTCCTTTGTTTTGGACCAAAATGCAATTTACCCAATATGAGGGGTTATATTGAAATTTGTCACATGTTGAATGTTCCCTAAGTGTTTTAGCATCATTATATAAAGAATGATTCAATGTGGTGGCTTGTGGAAAGAATAAATTCCAAGTTTGAACTTGTTTGAGTAATGTTGGTGACTTGTGTACCAATTTTGGTACAAATTGTAATTTACCCAAAATGTAGGGTTGATATGTAAATTACCACTCTAGAGTGTCCCTACTTCCTATATGTATCATTTATAGGAGAGAGAATTAATTTGACACCATGTTTGAATCAATTATGAGTGATGGTAATCTTGGTGATGAAATGACCAAGAAAAGGGTTGAATATGAAACCCTAACTTGAGTTGTATCAAGTTGAAAAAACTTATATATGAGTGCCTATCGGCCAAGGAGCCAAAGGAGGAGTCTCATATCGTTTTTTGGACTCTTGGCAAAGGCCATGACGTGCGAAGCACCTCAAGGAGCTGAGTTGTGTCGGGTTACAACTTCCTTAGTAAAGTTGTGACGAGTTGTGAATAAAGTGATGAATTAATTGATATATCTTATTCAAAAGGATATGTAATGGACGAATCCTTATCCCTAGATCATCATCAACTGTTTGGCATGTCAATATAAATGTTTATGCATGTATGTACATGTGTCATCCATGCATGGACACGTGGCACCTACTAGCTGAAATTGATGACACCTCATTTTTACCTTCCTTCATGAACAACAAGTATATATACCCCTAGTTTCACCCCTTAGTGGAATTTTTTGGATCTTACCACCATCCTTTCCTAAGGTATTGTTCATAGAGATCTTGTATCGTGCATAGGTCCTTGGATATTTCCCATATCAAGAGCATATCATCCAAGTAGGTTGATATCGACCAAGAAGGGTGATATCGACCATAGTGAAGTGTTTTTGGCCCCAAGTGAGAGGGATATCAGCCACAAGTGGTGGAATATCATGAAAGGGTTGTGAGGTATCGTTAAAAGGTTCTGGATCAAGAAGGATCTCAACTCATAACCCTATGGTGAAGCCATGATCATCTTCAACCTTGGATTGAAGCATGATTTTAGGGTTTTGATCTTCTTTTCTTTTCTTCTTCACCAATTGCTTATCCATGGTGATTCCTTGTATATCAAGGAGTTGTGAATGAGACTTGGACTTTTTATAAGTCATCTTCAACCTTAGGAACGTGAATCTTTGGATCTTGGAGCTTTGAAGTTGTTCTTAAGGTGGTTTATATAACTTGATCTCAACCATGTTATTAGTCATCACCTAAATTGCTATATTTAATGATCTACTTTTAATTCCGAAATTTCCTGAAATAGTTGATGAAATTATGAGTTCTAGTATTTTCTTAGACCTGTTGCCATGAACTATAACAGTTAGAACTAAGGTCTAGAGCTTGAAGATGATGGTATCATTTTATAAAAGTGATATCGGGTGCAAGCACTCAAGCAAGCACCTCTAGCCCGATATGATGATGCACCTACTTCACTAAAACAATATGGACATGATTGTATACCTTCTTTAACAATATGGGGGTGTAGTATACACCTCTTGTACGATAGAGAGTCAAGTATAGACTCCAAGAACGTTATAAGGTTAACTGGATACTTGTAAGTTGGTATGAAACTCTAATTTGGGTAACCCGAGATGAGTAAAGAATAGCAAGTGCTATTGCACGATATGATTTTATAATATATCATTGGTACTTGGTATCATGAAGTACTCACATCTGATGCACGATAGGAACAATTAAGTAAACCCTATTGCATGATATGAGGTATGGATTCAAGAGTAAGAGGTAGCCCGATATGGCAAACCCGAACCCGTCACGGCCAAACCTAGATGGCAAGCCACCCGATATGGTGATTGAATAAACCTTTAGCCCGACATAGTGATGGCTTAATACCTCATGCACGACATGGGTAACACATACAAACACCTCTAGCCCGATATGAAAGGTGTTCATATACTTCTAGCCCAATATGGTGGTGTCTATACACCTCCAACCCGATATGGTGGTGTCTATACAACTACAACCCGATATGGTGAACATATGTACACCTATAAATCGAGACACCTTGTTAAGGTGAAGGCAAGACACTCTTAGGAGTGATGAGTGTAACACCAAGTAATGGTGTGGCTAATACCTTGATAGGTGAAACACCTAAAGTGATTAATAATGGACAACCTTATATCAACAATGCCTCAACCAGAGATGAGTCCATATCAATTGATGATGGTTGGACAATTCAAATGTGTGACTCATGACCAATACACTATATGATAAATGTGATGAGCTAGTGCATAAAGTATTAGGATGGGAAATACCCTAATACATGATAAGTTTATGAACTTAAGTAAGTTAAAAGTGAGAGGTGACAAGATGTTTAATGGGCCTTATGAGCCATGTGGTTAGTTGTTGCCTAGTGAGAGATGACAATATGCTTAATGGGCCTTGTGAGCCATGTGATTAGTTGTTTCCTTGTGAGAGGTGACAAGATGTTTAATGGGCCTTGTGAGCCATGAGAATAGTTGTTGCCTAGTGATAGGTAACAAGATGTTTATAAAAGTGTCATGTCAGAAATGATAATGTTCAAATAAACTAAGAAATGGAAACTTAGTAACATAGTATTAATAATAAATGGATACAATAATAATAATGAAATCTTAATCACACATGCTTTATGCTTATAGCCAAATAAGGGCTACGGTGTTTTGAATATGCTTAAAGGAGATAAGAGGAATACTTGTATTAAATAAAGGATGTGAATAAGTATGATGGCTTGGCCAAGGTATAATGCCTAGTGAAGGGGATGTGGTATTCACTGATGAGTTGCACAAGATTGGCATAGTCCGATGCCTGGAATAGATGCATATGATTGGCAAAGTCCAATAACTGGAATAATGTCACAGGATTGGCATAGACCAATACCTAGAATAAAACTATAGGATTGGGAAAGCCTGATGCCTGGATACAACACTCACAGGATTGGCATAGACCAATGCCTAGAATAAAACTACAGGATTGGGAAAACCTGATGCATGGATACAACACTCACAGGATTGGAAATAACCCAATGCCTGGCTATTAATCATAAGATTAGTAGAGTCCAATACCTGGTTGTTATTCACAGGATTGGTAATAACCCAATACCTGGCTGTCACAAGATTGGTAATAACCCAATGCCTGGTTGTTAATAACAGGATTGGTAGAGTCCAATACCTGGCTGTTAATCACAGGATTGATAATAACCCAATACCTGGCTGTCACAGGATTGGTAATAACCCAATGCCTAGCTATCAGTCATAGGATTGGTAGAGTCCAATGCCTGGCTATTAATCACAGGATTAGTAATAACCCAATACCTGGTTGTCACAAGATTGGTAATAACCCAATGCCTGGATGTTAATCACATGATTGGTAGAGTCTAATACCTGGCTGTTAATCACAAGATTGGTAATAACCCAAATACCTGGCTATCATAGGATTGGTAATAACCCAATGCCTGGTTGTTAATCACAAGATTGGCAGAGTCCAGTGCCTCGATGTTAATCACAGGATTGGTAATAACCCAATACCTGGCTGTCATAGGATTGGTAATAACCCAATGACTAGCTATTAATCACATGATTGGTAGAGTCCAATACCTGGTTGTTAATCACATGATTGGTAATAACCCTATGCCTGGTTATTATCATAAGGTTGGTAATAACCTAACACCTGGTTGTTACCAAAGGATTGGCATAGTCCAATACCTAGAATAGTTGCATAGGATTGGCAAAGCTAATACCTGGATAGATTATGATGATGTATATTCACATGATTGGTACAATTCAATATTTGGTTAGCAGATTGGCTAAGGCCAACAGATAGAAATGAGAATGATTCATGGATGTCATACCATGATAATGAGTATCATAGGATAAGCTTGAGATATTGATATAGTGTGATGGGTAAATGACATACATGTTCTTCCTATTCCTTATAAAGAGAATAGATGATTTACTACTCTATCATAGATAGTTACAATGCTTTAAAATATGAGAATTTTCTAAACTGCTTATCCTCTGCTCAGTTTAATACTATTTAACTGTGATAATAAAATTGTTGGCGCAGAGTTATATCTCTCGCTGGGACAATTGTCTCACCCTGTGGGATCCACATTTTTTTGGTGGATGTGCACGAGGGGGATTGAGACTGTACTGTTGAGAAAGAACAAAAGCAACAAGGATAGCAGTGAAAACTCAGGTTGAGTGTACTATCTGTCGTGTCTTGTAGATAGAAGTCCTATGTGTCGTCTCTGTACTCTCAGGTCCTTGGAGTTGGTTCGTACTGGTTTCATAAATAATCTGATATTTTGTCTTGAATGCCTCGAGGTTTTATGTTGCTCTAGTATGTGTTTTTATAGAGCAATTGTTATATGTTATCCTCGAGAAGAGATGGTACAGTGTATGTACAATGTGAACAATGATCTATATAAAGTTTTGGTTCTTCCTTAAAGAGTTTTCCTAGAAATGGATCTCTTTGCAAAATGGTTTTAATTTTTAGTAATTTTTGTTAATGCATTGTTTATGTTTATTCCGCTTAATTAATGACGATTTATTTGTCATTTTGGTGATGATCATCACATATATAGAGATCCTTGGGGCTTGGCTTGTCTTTTCATATCAAACCTTCTTCTTCCCTGGTCCTCTCCTATTTGCAAGCAGTTCTCTATTTAAGTCAACCTTGTTATTGACTTGTGAGTTTGAACCCCTGAGCGGCAGGTCATGGTGTAGGCCTCTCTGCCTCACTTCGTCAGGCTTGCTGGCGGTTGTCAATTGCTCAATGGTAGTGAGGGTGGAGTGGATGGAGAGGAGGTTTCCCAATGGGGTAGAGAAAAAAGAAGAGAAGAAGAGTAGAGGACTTGGATAGGAATTTGAGGTAGAGAAAATAGGCTTGCATCTCACAGAGTCTTACCAAGAGTCTTTGTCTTGGGAGAGGGGATCCCTATCCCTTATATATGCATGACCATGAAGGGCTGGCCACCAATGGGGATCTAGAAATTGGGTAAAGTCCTTAAAACTTTCCAAAGCGGGTAAAAATAGGATAGGTAGACTTGGAATCACTCTCTGGTTCCAATGGGAGTGTTCTAGGCTTCCATCTAGATTTGAGTGGGAGAGAGGTGCAAAATGAGAGGTAGGGAGCCCTATAGATGTTTTCATGTTCTGGCAGAAGGTTACAGATAGTCTTTGCACCATTGATCTACGATCTGACGGTTCCAAGGTGTGCGACATTGATGCGATGATTTTGAGTCGCATTTATAGACATATTTTACCTGTGTTTTATGCAGTTATTGGTCATTTTGGTGGTTAATATTGCATGATTCATCTAATTTGGTCTATTATCCCTCTATATGTCAAATCTCCCTTATTTCAGTATTTTGAGCATAAATTATTACGATAATATGTTTTATTCTGGCTTATGTGGTTTCGTGTTGTAATTTTAGGAAAAACAAGTATCTGCTGCTGTCGATACCATCGACATGACCATAGGTTGGCAGCTGCAGGGGATATCACAGAGTCGATACTATCGACAGGAGAGTCGATGGTATCGAGATACCATTAGGTTGCTGGAGAGAAGACAGTCGATACTATCGACCCTAAAGTCGATACTATTGACACAATGAGCTTCAACGACGGAAATAGACAAAAGTGACGCTTAAGAGACTCGATACCATTGACCCTCATCGATGGTATCGAGTCAGCATTGGTCGCGACAGAGAAAAGAAAAGAAGACCAGCCGATGTCGCGCAAGGTCAATACTATTGACTCGCGTCGATAGTATCGACGCCGTCAGATACAAGTTGGTTTCAGATTGATCTAAATCTGACGGCTGTGATATTTTGGCGAACTAACTCAGTGATTATACCTAATGACAGTGGCTAAGAGTAATCCATCACATCATTAGCCGCTGCACAGGTCTCGAGAAGGTGTGGAAAGAAGAACGGAGCCCAGAAGCACACCCCAGCCATTCCGGACACCGAAGAAGACGTTTTCCACCACTGAAAGGCGGAAGAACGTGTATTCTACGCCAAGGAGCGCTTGGATCTTCTCCGTTCAGGGGTTTCATCACTCAATCACGTTTTTCTCCATGTTTCCCTTTTTCTCTACCACGTTTTGCTCTGAGATGAACATGCGAGGCTAATCCCCTTTGTCTTTAGGATCGGGAGTAGCCCGGGAAATCATTGTATGACAATTTTCTCATAGTAATTCATCATTTATCTCTTAAATCCGTGGTATAATTTTGTTTTATCAATTATATTGTTATGCTTGATCACCATAATAATAATCTAATGCCCTTAATTACTTTGAAAGAAGAATTAATGGTTGAAAAGAGACGGAATTTAAATTAATTGAAAAATCCCTTGAACAAGGTGGTGTAAGGTTAATGGTGGATACCGAGAGATCGACTCTAATGCACCTAGTTTAGGGTATAGGTTGTTACGACGGTGGAACTGACCTAGACATAGGTAGTGAATTATACCACGACAGTGAGAAATTCTGATATCAGGCCACTACCCAGATAGACAGATAAATCTGAGTGACTAAATAGAAATTCATACAATGAAAACCCACGGTGAAACCGCAATCCTAAAGATTCTCACTTGAATTGATTAAACTAAACATTTAGTCATTGCTTTGTTTTATTTTATTTTAATTTTACAAGAACCTCCAACTTTTTAACCGATCTAGCTGATTGCGAGTAGTTAGTAGTAGTCTCCGATAATTCACGTGTCCCTGAGTTCGACTCGGGCCTCACAAAGGCCTATATTATAGTGACGCGTACACTTGTGTTTCTATGCACGTAAAAATTGTGTCAAGTTTTTGGCACCGTTGTCGGGGACACGGCAATTGTCGGCACTAGGAGTGCTGCAAGTGGCCACTCTAGGCCATTTTTTTTATTTTGAAATCATTTCCAAAAATTTATGGCTTATCTTTCGCATCTTGTAGTTGTCTAGCATGGTACTGAACTTAATTTACCATTTTGCAGGTACTGTGTATGGTGCAGACGCGTAGTACCAACTACACGCAACAGGCACCAGAGGTTCCACTGCTGGGACCTGACGACGAGGAAGATTACAATCAAGACCACTTGAAAGAAACAGATTCAAAATCTGAACAAGAAGACATGGCAGAGGAACAAACAATATGGGAGAATATCAAGGCTTTTTCTTCATCTGCTTCAAAGGGGCCAATCAAGAAGTAGGCGATCAACATTCCAACTTACAAGATTGACCCTGCGTTAATCAACTTGGTAAAATCGAATGCTTTCCATGGGCTCAAGAACGAAGACCCAGTCACGCATATAAGCCAATTTGTGGAGAATTGTGACATGATTAAAATCGACATATTTCCACAAGAGACACTCTACTTGAAGCTATTCCCGAGTTCTCTGGCAGGGAACACACGTGTGTGGTTGCACAACCTGGACGATGTATATGTGGAATCCTGGAACCACATGGTGGAAGTTTTCTTTGAGAGGTTCTTCCCGCCTGAGAAGACCAATGACATGATCAGGAAGATCCACAATTTCACCCAAAAAGCCGTAGAGACCTACTCTGAGACCTGGGAAAGGTTTCAGATCATGCTTAGGAGGTGCCCATATCACGGGCTTGACAAGGAGAAGCAGGTCAAAATTTTCTACTTTGCTCTTTCCGAGCATGATAGAAGTAACCTAGATTCGGTAGGTTTAGGATTTTTCTTGAACAACTCAGGTACAAGGTGTTGGGAGATCTTGAAAAATATGGCAAAGAAGCAATCTTGGGGTGATAGGGATGCACCAGAACAAGTCAAAGTCGCAGGTGAATCCAGGGCCATCAAGGAGCTGAATGATAAACTAGATCTTTTAGCCAAGAAATTGCTTGCCAAGGAAGATACTGAGTCCGATGAAGAAGCCCAGGTCAAATTCATGCAACAATAGGGCTATAGAAATAATGATTATGCTTGGAGGAAGGATATTAAGTTCTCGTGGAAGAATCCGAACAACTTCCTCCAAGATCCAGATGTGAAGCCGCAACCAAGAGCTGAAGATAAAATCACTAAGTTGCTTAGTCAAGTGGTGCAACAAAATCAGGAGATGATGAGCATGTTTAGTAAGCAGTTGCAGTCTCAGGGTGATATTTTGACCAAGTTTGGACAAACACTGCAAAGTCATGGAGCACAAATGAGGGAACTAGAGACGACCGTGACCCAAATTTCTATTGAAGTGGGAGCCATAAAGCATGCCAATCAACAGAGACAGGCAGGAAATGCAGAAGTTGCTCAAGCACATCACCAAGTGAAATATATAGCTGTGGTTACTAAGGCAGAGGCCCCGGTGATAGAGGTCTAGGATAAAGGCATAATGATTTTTCATATGGAGGCTACACCAAAAATACCATATCCGCACAGTCATTATGGACTACCAGGTGGATATTGTCCATTCAAAAAAGCCCGCCAAGCGCCCATCTCGGTCATGCCCGCACCTATGCAAGAAGAGCAGTTGAAGGCCATGTGTCAAGGTGTAGCTACATCCACTTCTAGAGAAGAGCCACCACAAGTCACAACTGTTGAGAGCAATGTGCCAAAGTCTACGCCAGAGGGTGACATTGAAGCAAGCTTGGGGGAGATTGCCCTGAAAAGCCCATATGTTTCACCTCATAACCGTCCACATGCGGAAGTTGTGTCTAGCCCGGATAGCTCGAGGTCGAAGAAGGAGCATTGACATTACAGGAAGTTCTTGGAGATGTTCAGAAAACTCCATGTCAATATTCCGTTAGTGGAAATGATAGAGAAGATTCTCGCCTACGGGAGGTTCATCAAAGAAATCATCAACAAGAAGAGGCGGATTAAAGACACGGATGTTTTCCGGGTAAATGAGATGGTGAGCTCAATTATCCATGGGAGTTTACCACAAAAGAGGAAAGACCCAGGAGGCTTCTACATTCCATGCTCTATAGGTGATCGACATTTTCCACAAGCACAATGTGATTCAGGTGCGAACATTAATCTTATGCCACTGTCCACAATTCAAAAGCTTGGGTTGAAGGAGATAAAGAAATCATCTGCAACTATTTAGTTGGCGGATGGGTCCATTGTGAAGCCATACGGAGTGTGTGAGGATGTGCTAGTCAAGGTGGATAGGTTCATCTTTCCGGTGGATTTCATCGTCATGGACATGCCACAGCTTAAAGGTTGCGAGATGCTATTGGGTAGGCCGTTTCAAGCAACGACAAATGTTGTCACTGCCATTGGGAGAGGTACATTGACCTTGGGGATTGGCCAAGATCGAGCTGAGTTCAAACTGCAGCACAATCCCCTGGGCACACTCTCCAAAGTTTTAGATTGATGAGGAGCTTCATGTTGTCTAGCCTAAGATGTTAAATAAGGGTGCTTGTTGGGAGGCAACCCAGCCATCGGTAGTTTAGTTTAGTTTCTTTCACATTCGTACTTTGGTTTGTTTTGACTTTGTTTTTAGTGTAAAAAAGGTACCGTGATCGTTTGGGTAATGTGCAGGACTGAGGCAGATTCGATACCATCGACCCTTATGTCAATGGTATCGACCAGGGTATAGGTTGGCGACTGTAGAAATCGCTCTACTTCGATACCATCGACGGCCTCGTCGATAGTATCGACACACCAATAGGTTGATCGCAAAGTCGAGGTCGATAGTATCGACATGCAAGTCGATACCATCGAGATCTCTGAAGATTTTTAGAAGAAATAATCTCAGTGAAGTCGATACCATCGACGGGCCTGTCGATGGTATCGACACAATTACAATCAGAAGGCGGCGGCTGGCCTCGCGAGGGTGTTGCCCTAATCCGAAGTCGATACTATCAACTTGCGTCGATAGTATCGACACAACATGTCACCGATCCGTGAGAGGAGATCAACGACGATCGCTACAACCAGAAAGTCGATCCGGGGGAAGGGTCGATACCATCGACACATGTCGATAGTATCGACACGTCATCGATCTGGGTCCCCACATCCAGCCATCGATGACCGTCGATACCAGACGCAGTACAGATTTTGATATGCGTGTAGGTCGATGGTATCAACGGGCACACAGCAGCGCCAGCGTCAGTTATATGAGGGAGGGCTTGTCATCATATGACGTCACACCTTCAACGAGTTCTTCCTCTACTTGTACCGGGCGTCCTCTAGAGAAATCTGAGCCCAGCGACGAGCATCTAGGAGCACGTTCTTCATCGAGTGGAGATTTTCTTCTCTGACCTGCACCGAGCTCCTTCTTCTACTTATCCTTCTTCCGCAATCATGGTGCATGTTGTCGATACGTCTTCTTCACGTGCTGATCCGATGGACATTCTAGAATTCGTGCCTCCACCGACTGCATCGATTTCACACCCGCGGATTGTCCATCCGTCCGCAGAGGTCAAGAAGATTTACGAGGAGATCATGAAGAGGAAAATTGAGCCGACCTGCTATGTTGAGCGGGAGATGATCCACAACTTGGGGTTCGAGGCAAATCTGGCATATGTTCTAAAGGGGCAGGAGAGACACACGGGCAGGACGCCCGATGAGTTGGAAAACCATGCTAATGGCCAACCGTTCTTCAATGAATGGCCTACTTACAAGGAGCTGGTGGCAGAATTTATGGCATCGCTGGACATCTGTGTCGTGCCAAATGACATCATCGCCATGGACCGCGAGTGGATCAAGGGTCATGTGTCGTTCCGGATGTACAACAATGATTACAATCTTACACTCAGGCAGTTCAATAAGATCTACAACTGGAACCATGGGTGAACTGACTACCGGCGGCCAGAAAACTGGACCGACTACGACACTATCTTCGCCGAGCTCGTGACAGTGCCACCGGGAAAATCAGTGAGCTACCACAATGCAGCGGTAGTAGACTTCGAGCATCTGTTCGTGCAGATTCTTCATCAGATGTTGTATTCCACCCTATTTGCTAGGTGTGATCTGTCTCTTAGCAAATTCCAGGAGACAGACTTGTTTTTCTTGAATAAACTGCTGAAGCGCCAAGAGTGCAACTGGGGAGCATTCTTTCTGCAGCGGGTGTTGGCGGTAAAGCGGAGTACGCGGAAGGCTCCAATTCATTTTGGAGGACTCATTACACCGCTGGCCTCCTATCTTGGGCTGAACTTCTCAACCTTGACTCCTCTCTCCAACAGGAGCAAAGTGAACCTGCAACATCTGCACCGCTCCAATCTCATCGTTCTTCGAGATGGCTTGGCATATGCACACTGTCATGTCAACCAAGCATATCAAGAGTGTTCGCTTCCCGACCCTGTCTTCTACATTGAGGGTGCTCAACATTTCCGATGGCTAATCATAGACATTGCTGATTCAAATGAGGACGGCGGCAACGACGACAACAACAATGATGACGACAAGGCTGAAGAGGAAGAGGAGGCCTACACTCCTGTTCGGGCACGAGTAGCACCTAGGAAGCATCCTCACATGCATCTGGGTGCATCTTCATCTTCGCAGCCTCCACCACCACCACCGCCCTTGCAGCCAAGCGAGGATGTTTATTCGATGCAAGGAATGTATGCCATGCTGTAGGATATACAACAAATGCAGCAGCAACATACAGTAGTGTACACCGGTGTTCAGGAGACGACGAACCGGTTACTTGACAATCAGAGGACTATCTTTGAGAATGAGCGCCTCCTCCTCGACAACCAACAACAGATTCATGACATGTTGCATAGGATGGAGATGCAACAACATCCCTTTTATGATCATTACTGGAGCCAGAACTACTTTGGGGGGTATCCACAACCTCCACCCATGCCCCAGTATGATCCTAGCTTTCGGGGGTAGTACCCATCCTAGGACTCCATGGCCTCACAGTACCCGCCTCCGCCAGAAGAGTAAATCAGTATCTCTGTTCCAACCTTTAAGATTGTTTTTGACTATGAGGCCATAGTCGAATTCAAGCTTAGGGGGGGTGTTGGAACAACTCTATCCTTTAGTTTTCTTACTTTTTAGTTTTTGTTGTTTTACTTCTTGTCATTTAGTTTTTGCAATCTTAGTCTGTTCGTAGGATCCACATTCTATCTAGTGTAATTGTGGATGTCTTAAGTCATGTGTCATCTCATTTGCTTGTACATGGGTTAAGGGAAAATTAAAAATTTGAGTGTTCGCAAGTTTGTGTTGTTCAACTTTGAGCACATAACTTAAGAAAATAATTGGTTTTGTCAACTCTAGAATAGAACATCATAACTGTACATTCCTCATGATTCATGAAAAGTGGACGGATTTGGTTGTGTGAGCCTAAACTGACCAAATGATAATGAGACTCTAATTTGAAGTAAGAGAGAGAAACCTCTTAACTACTACACAGGTCAGTAAGGAGGGACACATAATAATTTTCAAAGGTTCAGTCAATTAGTCTTGTGATCTTTCCACCTCATTGTTTTTTACAATCCACCATAAGAATTGGAAATACATTACGGTTTTAACCTTTTTGATTGCATCTCATGTATATAGGTCTTGCATTGAAAAATATTCTCACATGTATTGCATGAAAATAAAAAAAAGAGTAGTTATACATGCACATTATCCTTAGGTGCGTGTCATTTAGCTGCATTCATAATATTGTTTTATGCATACAGTACATCATGTATCTTACATATTCTTTAAGGGTGATTAACCTGTTCCATACCTTCATAAATGCTTCAAATATTTGAGCTATGCAGAAAAAGTGAGCCCAACAAATAATTCATTATCATTTATGGATATAAGGGTTAAAAAAATGGAAAAAGAAAGAAAAAAAAGAAAGTATTGAGAAGCAAGTAGAATAAGAGGGAGAAAGGAACATAGTCTCACATGCATTTTAAGATGAGTAAATACATGATGTAGCTCAGTTATATATTCCATTTCATTTTGAGACGGGATGTTAGTGCATGCATCATTCCACCCATTCTTAGAGTTAGGGCATGTTCATGTGCAAATCCATCATTTAGGGCATTTTTGTTTTATGCATGTTGAAACCGTATAATGCTTCCATTTCTTCCATTTAGCCACCCATTCCATCCACCCGTTGCTCAAATTGGTAGGCCACCGTGATTTTCTCCTCACTTGTGAATATCAGGAGAGCTGCTTCCATGTAGATGGTAGTTAGAGAGAGCAACATAGTATAGGAGATCACAAGATGCACCGAGTCTGGACCGGCGAATTTTATTATGTTTACTTCCTTGTGTGATAGTGTTCATCAGTTTTGAGGTAGATATCTTTTATGGATGATTACTGTCTCCTTTAGGGTAATTATCATTCCGTGGTTAGTGAGGGCCGGAATGTGAATGTCCGGTGGGGATCATATGGTAATGTCGTTGTGATGATATGTTCTTTAGTTGACTCTGGCAATTCTATTCTAAGGTTTTGTTTCTCGAGGGCGAGCAATGTTCAAGCTTAGGGGAGTTTGATGCGATGATTTTGAGTCGCATTTATAGACATATTTTACCTGTGTTTTATGCACTTATTGGTCATTTTGGTGGTTAATATTGCATGATTCATATAATTTGGTCTATGATCCCTCTATATGTCAAATCTCCCTTATTTCAGTATTTTGAGCATAAATTATTACGATAATATGTTTTATTCTGGCTTATGTGGTTTCGTGTTGTAATTTCAGGAAAAACAAGTATCTTCTACTGTCAATACCATCGATAGTGGTCGATACCATCGACACGACCATAGGTTGCCATCCGCAGGGGATATCACAAAGTCGATACTATCGACAGGAGAGTCGATGGTATCGAGATACCATCAGGTTGCTAGAGAAAAGACAGTCAATACTATCGACTCTAAAGTTGATACTATCGACACGAGGAGCTTCAACGACGGAAACAGACAAAATCGATGCCTAAGAGAGTCGATACCATCGACCCTCATCGATGGTATCGAGTCATCATCAGTCGCAACAGAGAAAAGAAAAGAAGACCAACCGATGTCGCGCAAGGTCGATACTATCGACTCGCGTCGATAGTATCGACGCTGTCAGATACAAGTTGGTTTCAGATTGATCTAAATCTGATGGCTGTGATATTTTGGTGACCTAACTCGGTGATTATACCTAATGACATTGGCCAAGAGTAATCCATCACGTCATTAGCCACTGCACACGTCCCGAGAAGGTGTGGAGAGAAGAACAGAGCCCAGAAGCACGCCCCAGCCATTCCGGACGCCGAAGAAGACGTTTTCCACCACCGAAAGGCGGGAGAACGCGTATTCTATGCCAAGGAGCGCTTGGATCTTCTCCGTTCAGGGGTTTCACCACTCAATCACATTTTTCTCCATGTTTCCCTTTTTCTCTACCACGTTTTGCTCTGAGATGAACATGCGGGGCTAATTCCCTTTGTCTTTAGGACCGGGAGTAGCCCGGGAAATCATTGTATGACAATTTTATCATAGTAATTCATCATTTATCTCTTAAATTTGTGGTATAATTTCATTTTCTCAATTATATTGTTATGATTGATCACCATAATAATAATCTAATTCCCTTAATTACTTTGAAAGAAGAATTAATGGTTGAAAAGAGACGAAATTTACATTAATTGACAAATACCTTGAACAAGGTGGTGTAAGGTTAATGGTGGATACCGAGAGATCGACTCTAATGCACCTAGTTTAGGGTATAGGTTGCTACGACGGTGGAACCGACCTAGACATAGGTAGTGAATTTTACCACGACAGTGGGCAATTCTGATATCAGGCCACTACCCGAATAGAGAGATAAATCTGAGTGACTAAATAGAAATTCATACAATGACAACCCACGGTGAAACCACAATCCTAAAGATTCCCGCTTGAATTGATTAAACTAAACATTTAGTCATTGCTTTGTTTTGTTTTATTTTATTTTCTTTTAATTTTACAACAACCTCCAACTTTTTAACCGGTCTAGTTGATTGCGAGTAGTTAGTAGTAGTCTCTGATAATTCACGTGTCCCTGAGTTCGACTCGGGCCTCACAAAGGCCTATATTACAGTGACGCGTACACTTGCGTTTCTACGCACGTAAAAATCGTGTCAGACATACAAGTATGGTTGGCCCTACGTTCTCAATTAGAATAGAATGTAAATAATATCTATATCTGATTAATCTCTTCCACTTTAGGGAATCTCATTAAATCCTTATCTCTCTCCTCCTTTATCCAACTAATCCCAAATTTTAAAGGAAACTTATTAAAAATTGAATCTAAGTTTGGGCAAGGTTTGGTGCTGAAATATGAATATTAAATGTATTTTTCTTACCTCTTAATTAATTTCATTATTTGAAATATTTAAGGGATACAATAACTCCTTTTCTACACAATTTTGGCAAACATACAATTTTGATATATTTTCTTATTGAGTGCAAGATAGGGCCCAAAATATGTTTATTAGTTCCCTTCAACTTCTCTTTCTAGAAATTTCCAAAAATTCCCTATTTAGTTACCAACTATCCATTATTTTGAATTTCTATATTATTGATTTTTCCTCTCTTTCTTTAGACAACATTTATTAGTGAATACTGAACACAATGAAACACATGAAAAACTTTGTATATTGGAGAAATCACATTCTCATTCTAGAATATCTAAAAGACATAGACATTCCAAGTTGTCTAATATGTCCTTGGACAAACCATTATTTGCATCCAAATATATGTATACAAACATGAAAATTCAGGTTATAACATCCGTTTTGTCTTACAAGAATCTTGTCCTCAAAATTCGACTAGTCATCCAAAGAGATGGTTGGATGAAACTTTCCCATGTTTGTCTTTAGATCCCATATGGCGTCATCCTCACTATGGTGCTTCTTGATAACCTTTACCATCTCAAATAATCTTATTGTAAGCGCATATATCCATGTATTTCATGAATCAAGGAAGAACTATGATGCATGCAAACTTGAATGAACTATGCTGGTAATGAAGTATGAAGGAAAGTGTGACTATATGACCATATATATTATATGTATATAGGTAAAAAGAAAATCATGAAAATAATAAGCCATGCCTAATACTAAATACAAATGGGATGGTGTAACCATGGACTCTGTAATTGAGCTTTATTTTTTATTGTAAACAATATATTCTACAAAATGTGTATTACAAATATTTTTGGATGCAATTGCAAGACAACATGGTGCCCCATAATGTACAATATGATATTTTGGGCTCCAATATATAGTTGTGTCTTGGGATTGATTTCATGTTCTTTTGCAACAATGTAACTTTCCATTTATAGGCATATGTAATACTAGAAAGTATCATCCACACATGCATAAAGGTATGCATATTGGTATTTCATTGGATGTTGAAATGCACACCTAAAGTTTACTAATATGGAAGTAGTTATCAATCAAATTGTGTACTTCCGTTGTATGAGGTAATCTATGGATTAAAGTACATATAACCCATCCATCAGTACAAGTCATGAGAAAAGTAGTTTTGGTATCCATAAAATTTGCAATAGAAAATTGAAAAAATGGAAGTTTTCATCTTCTACTCAATGTTGCACCAAATAGAAAGGATAGCTATGATAACAAGAGATGCATGCCTATAGAATTTGTTGTTGGTAATTTTTGTTTTTGAAAGTATCACCCTTGAAAGGAATACTTAGGTTTGTAAAGAAGGGTAGGCTTCTTCCCATATATATGTCAATTTACCTAAAATTAAGATAATTAGAAGAGTGGCATACTCTTTTGATTTGTCACCATAATTACAATAACTTCATGATGTTGTTCATTTGTCAATACAAAGAAACCACCATCACGCACAAGATATGTGTTTCTACCTACTATAAAATAGATCATGAAGGAGGCGACCCATGAAGAAATCCAATTCAAATGATTAATAGAAAGATCCAAAAGTTAAGGACACATTATATACCCATATGGTTAAAGAGTTATGAAGGTGCCACATTGTTTATAGGGACAAGTGTGAGTTAGAAGATGATATATAGAGAGTGAAACTGTAATTGTTTTGAGTTTCAAATTCAATACTTCTAGAGGGTGGAAGTGTTAGTAACAACATGTTTTTAAGTTTAACGCAATCCTATATTAGTTCTCATGATTAACATTTAATCACTTTTCTTTTATGATAATTTAAAACTATAATTTATGCGGAGTGGAACTGTATGTTGGATTTTGTGGAGATCACAGTGAAATGGAAGCAATAAATTTTTCTCCACATACCCTACTCGAGGATCTCGTCAACAACATTGTATTTGGAAAGATAGTGTAGGGATATAACTTGTCCCAGAGCAAGTTCAGCGACGTCCCTTTGCCTAGTGATATGAATCACTCCTAGCATGCATAGATTTCCTCATACATCCTCCAAACACTGACAATTCAATGCCTACCACTACGAAAAAAATGGTCTTCCTTCACGGATTAATCACGTGACAAATTCCTCTCTACATGCCCACACAAAAAGGAATGGTTATGAGCCCGACCATCACAAATGGTCCATGATAAATACCAATGACCCTCAAAAATACAGTTGTCAAGGACCAATTGACCAACAAAAGTGTTATACTGAGGGACTATTCAACCTTCAAGAAAACATTTTTGATGGCTTGTTTAATTCTCATAAATACTTTTTTGAGGGACTTGACATCTTGAAGATTACATTTTTGAGGGGAAAATGTCTTCATTAATATTATTTTTGAGGACCTATATGGTCCTCATGAATACAATTTTGGTGGTCAATTTGGTCTTTGTAATACATTTTTGAGGAAACTGAAATCCTTCATCAATATATTTAGGAGGGATTAGTGGACATTATTTTAATTATTATTGTTTGATTTATTAGTTTTTATGTATTTATTACTCTACAAAATATCAATTTCTAGATGAAAATTATGTATATAAATTTCAATCAATATCTCATAAAATTCACATGACATCATAAGAAAATTCACACACCAAAATAACACACATGATTGTAAAATCACCACAAACCAACATTTATTATTGGAAGAAAATTATTATCCATACATTGCATGATAAATGTTAATAGAAATAAATGAAAAAATAAAAAATTTTATGTTGATATCAATCAACATCTCATGTCTGAAACATTGTGCGATAAATATAAAATTTGCATCCTAAGAGCTATAATGTCTTCAAAGTCCTTTAAATGGTGTGATTCTCTTCATCAAAGCCAGACAGCATATGATTAGCTCCTCGAGTATTGTGCTCCTAAAAGTCACACCAATTGTTACATTAATAGAAATTGAAATGTTGATAAATGAAATAATGCATAGTACACAAATGAACTTACCCTTATCATTCAATTTTGGTCAAATGCAAGGTGTATAGAGCGTCCAAATGCATCTTTGGAAGAAATTCTACCCTGTCAATATAAATAATAAAAGTAAGCTTACCATTCAATTGTTAGAAATTTTAGATTTCAATTTTCAGATAATAAACAAAAAGGCTTTGAGAGGATAATGAAATGATAATCTAAGAGTTGATAAGAAACAAGGAAGCTTGGTTACAAAGATCCTATCTGCAATTTATTAAATCTCATCTTCCAATTTCAGATAATACTAAGTCCTGTCTGCAATTTATTAGATCATTAAACATATATGCAGAGTTCTAGTGCACCTGCATCTAAATATAGGCCACCACAAAGATGAAGATATTGTCCCAAATATGACAAGAAATGTGCGTATTAAATGCATTACCTAATATGAAGATTCCGAAAGCATTCCAGGAAAGAAAACAATTGTTTGGGAGATCGATAACGGTCCAAATGCGTTAGAGGAAAAACTCTGTGATTTTTTCTCAGCCTTTATCTATGTAAATGGTTTTGTATCACTTTATATTAAGTATTAACACTTCAGGTGATAAAATTGAAGGTTTTTCTTGCCAATTGGACTACGGAATTTTGGTGACCCTTTCAGAACGAGGGTGTGCTCTTGTTATTTTTGAGAGTGTTAATGGAATCCGATGAAGCTGATGGGTTAGGTGGTTAAAGAGGGGAGCACTTGATAATGGTTG
The DNA here is from genome assembly GCA_963693085.1 of Alisma plantago-aquatica. Classification (NCBI taxonomy): domain Eukaryota; kingdom Viridiplantae; phylum Streptophyta; class Magnoliopsida; order Alismatales; family Alismataceae; genus Alisma; species Alisma plantago-aquatica. The sequence goes on along the minus strand of OY856413.1, from coordinate 1,146,820,571 downwards.
ACTTTCAAAAACATGAGAGGTTTTTTGACTCAGTTCTTGGGAACTTATTGAACCCAACACATTGAACTGAAACAAGGGTGCCTAGCATCATTGTAAGTGTGCCTTGAAGTAAATGATCGACATATAATATAGTCAACACAAATCTTTTGTTTTCCATATATTGGGTACAAAAGTAGTGCTGATATACTTCCCATTCTAGGAAGAAAATCCTACTGATTTTAGGATTTTAGATTGCAGATTCAATCTTGGTTAGATAGATGTATTGTGTCCTCTCAATTCTTTTCCAAAGAGAGAGGTGATAGGCCACCTGAGTCACACTTCTGACCACATGCCTATTGTGATAGACCTCTTCCCACCATGGAAAAGCGTAACATATAATAAAGCTCATGACCAACTTTGTAGTTGACCGACCATGCCCAGAGCATCTTGATGCCAGAAAAAAAACATTACCACTACGATCACGTTGGCAAGGTGAAAAATACCAACCCAATACCATAAGAAATGGAGGCACCATTTGGTACAATGGGTTTCCATACTCTATGGATCTTCCTTGGATGGCAGTCCCAAGATCACTCTATGCAATAGGACCTGATGACATGGCGGAAGATTTTGGCATCTTATAATAAAACTACAATTATGCATAAGAGATGATTGGATGGTGGGGGGATAATCTCATGTTTGATGTGGAAACTGCAGAAGATTCAAAACCCCTCATTCTCCATGTGTAGAATGTCAGGCCTAATTTGGTTGGGTGTAAAACCAACCCACACATGTAATTATAGAAGAATAAATCCAAAGTATAAAGTTACAAGTACAACTATTTTATTTGGTTGCTCACAGATGAAACTTGCTGTTTTGTTTTGATTTCATTTGGTAGGATGAGGTTTTGACCAGAAGTTGGTTTATATTTGTGGGGTACTGCTATCAGCTGCAACTATCTTGTTTAATTCTGTTCAAACCACCAGCCGGAAAGTGAACCACACCCAAAATTGGCACAGTCCATTTTCCATGAAGTTAAATATAACCAACTACATTGTGCGGTTCATTTTCTTGTGATGGGTTGTAACTGCGTAATACCAAATGAAAGTAGTTGGAACCGGGTGATAGTTGAAACTACATGGGTTCATATGTAGAAGAACCAAATGAGCCCTTAATGAAGTCCAACATTGGTGTATGGAGTATCACGATGCCCTGAGGACTAGGTCACATCCCACACATAAAAATCTCATTAGAGGAATGACGCCCCAATGTGGTAGGGTTCATATAGTGGTGGTTTAGTTACCACATCCTTGTTCTCCCCCAAAATATCCCTCGGTGTAATCCCCATGACCACCACCACAATAATCAATGAGAGGTGGATGAAGCTACAAGTCCTCAAGCTGAGTTATATATGACCTTAACAATATAGGGTTTCTGACATCTAGGTCTGAATTGAACCCATAGAAATTAAATAACGATATCAATCACAACTAGCCTAAAAATGGAAAGACATGAGGAACAAAGTATAAATAAAGACCTCCTACGACCATCCATGTCTTGTATCTTGAAAACACGTGATACCAACTTCCATATGGGCTGACCTGAAAACACCTGGATGGAAAACCTTCTCTAGGAAATCCCCTTTATTCCATATTGAATTACACACACTCATGCTAAGGCCCTAAGCATCAATGTTTAATTAAAAGATCTAGGACAAGTGGACATGTCTCATAAGATCACAAAGTATCCCTTTAACTAGGAATACACATGGTAGTGATGGATCCCTAAAGTAAGGTATATCTAGAGTGAAGCTCACAAGGGTGTCCCTAAAACTTGGCAGCTTGGCCCAAATGGGAATGGAGTATCATCTTATACACCCATTACATGGCATAAATTTTTCCCTACCATGAGATTAATGGTTTAGTAGAGCCCCAATCCATCTCATCCTATGGAATGAAGGTACCTCTTGTAGAGAAACAGTCAATTAGAAGAAAAGAATCATATATCAGTCAAAGATCGAGATAGGGGATGTCTTTATATGCTTGGGATCTCAACCTTATGACTTCAGATAGAAAGAGGATGTAAGGGAAGCGACCCAACAAGACATTGTTTTCTAAAATCACCTAAGAAACATACCTATATTATTAATGATTGCCTAATTCACCAAGGGGGCTCACGACTTCAAGCACCTCAAATTTATCATGGACTTAAACCATGATATTAATCAAAACATTATGCAGTGAGTATCTGAAACCGATGATGCATGTCATGAACCAAAAAGAAACTATGTATTTAACAAAAGATTCAGTATCAAATGGCTAAATAGAAAGAAAACACATTCAAAATATAAGAAACTTTGTAAGATGGAAAATACATGGGAATCCCCTTGAAGGATCACAAGTTTATTCTACTAAAGATGCCAATGCAATCCGTTCCAAATACTTGGGAGAGTAATCTCTACCACCAAGAAAAAAAGTTGTAGTTCATCTTCTTCCAATATAACCACATCTTTGCCACTTGGCTCTTGAACCTTTTGATAATTTTTTAACAACCTCCTAAAGAAGGACGCAATCATTATGATCTGGTACATGCATTTGGAGATGGCTTAACTATCTAAACACTATCACTAGATAGTAGGTAGTACAAATCCCCAACATATGGTTACTGATGTCAGACTGGCAACCCATCAATCTAGATCACCACATAACTATAAAGGCTCTCTGATTAGTATATGCTTCAACATTTAGTAATTTGCAATGATTTAATTAGAATTTGATGACTTCAAAAATCTAGTATGGCCGATGTCAATTCCGAGATAAATCTTCTGTTAGGACAACCTTGAGCCACACAAGCATCATTAGGTACAACTAGGGCCAGAGCCTGTGAAGCACGGCTGAACTGATGGTGCATGATGAATAAATAGAGGTCTGGACGTTGGTGAGTCTAAAATAGGAAAAGAAGTCAAGGACTTAATGAGTTCATCTTCTTACTGGTATGAACTGAAGCTACACTGAAGTGAATTGCTCAAAATAACATCCTCTTGATACCCTCCATGACATGTATATGCATAAGTGGGCCCTAGGATTCCAATGCAAGAACTGATGGAAGGAAGAGATTCTATTCTGGAAAAAAAACTACACACTTCAAACTCCATCTCTGAATCTGAAATTGGATGGCTTGGTGTATACCCAAGGTGAAATGGGCCATCTAATAATCATTTGGACATGAGGAATCTCTAGTTGAATCAAGATCTAAGCCCTTTCTCTACAAAATAGTGAACGGTGCACTAGATCATTTTTAAACAAGGGAAAAAAACAAATCATACATGTAGCACAAAAACCAAACTCACATGCCAATATCAAAATGACCAAGGACAGTGAGCATTAAAATCTACAACGTTAGTGTGGGGGTATGATTATTGGGCTTGCGTACCATCATGGGTAAAAGATGATGGGCTATATCACCCTTGCTTCAGGCTTTATAAATTGCAAAAAAAAATAGGACATTTCTTTTGACTAAGGAGAACACACTAGGTATGGGTCAAAAGCAAACCAAGCAAACAAAAAGAAAAATATCATTGTGGAACAAAAGCATAATCATGCATAGTGTGTTTGAACTTTCTCTACATGGGATGGGTGCAAGCAAGCCCAAAGAGTAATTATGCAATAGAGTAATGCTCAGAAAATACTGAATATCTCATTTGAATAGTGAGCTACTAGTGTGAAGGACACTGAGGTTGATGTGCTTTGTGTGTTCTGCATTTGAGGGCAACTTGGTGGATTTTTATCAAAAGGAGGGCACCAAATTTCAACAATAGTCTTTAAGAAAGTAAAATTAAATGTCAAAATTTTTATGTTATTTTCAACATCCACATCAATCTATATTTGTTATGATGTACCTGTGGCTGATAGGATGGTGAACGTCCATTTGTAGCACTTTGAATGGGAGTAATTCCTCCAAAAGGACCATTTTCAGTAGCTTGCATTTGAAACATATTTGCAATAGGTCTAGCTCTATTACATTGCATGTGTACCATGCCAAATTCATCTCTACTTGAAATTACTTGTCTAGGAAGCCTACCTAAGCCAGGCCCATTTGAATTATGCTGTCTTGGGAACATGGCTACATCTGGACCACTTCTATTGTCTTGTGTGTGAAATGAACCTACACCAATCGTATTTGTGCCACCTTGCATATGTAAGACACCTACAATACCCCATTTGTATCCCATGTATTGTGAAATTCATCACTGTTGTCCAAATTTGTGTGGTGTTCTTGCACACTCGATATTCAGACCACCACCCTAGAACAGATAGATCAATCGTGTCATAAAAATATATTATTACATTGTCATAGAGAACTAACTCAAAGTTACCTGTGATTGTTGATACCAAGTCATGATTTGGGAGATGGAGTTCTTCAAACCATTGACTATTTCAGTAAGCTCTTTAAGCTTCTCCTGAAATGGGAAATAATAATTACAAAGATATCTCTAAAACTATACTTGTAACCAACACTTCAAAATAAATTTACAAATCCAACATACATCCTTCACATTGTTGTCCTCAAGTAGCATTTCATATCTAACTTGTGCAGCTTTTCCTTTATGTCCTATCTCTTTGTGGCTAATTTCAATACCTCAAATCCTAGCTTTTTTTGCATGGTTTAAAACTTGCAAATAGGCTTCATGTGTCAGCTTATCAACATGTCTAGGATCTAAGACTTCTTGGTCTGCTACTTGGTTTTCTACAAGATCTGAGATTTCATATTGTAATTACCAACAACCATAAAAGAAAAAATCAAATTGGGATAACAAAAATATGTGACTTTCTAAACATAAAAGAAATCATAAGTTATATATTTACTAACCACTTGTGGGCTTTTTTCGTACACTTTTTCCAAAAATTTGTTAAGGGGTACATTGGGTTGTTCCTCACTAACCTATACATGATTGGTGAAGTATTTGTTATCCACGTAAAACTTTTAAGGTAAAATTATGTAAGACAATCAACAAAATACCATTTCTGCCCTATAGCAACTCCATGGCTTAGACCCTATGGTGTGATCCATCACCTTTTTTGCTCTATTTTCTTTGTTGATCTCAGAAATTTTCTAAACATAAAACAAATAAGTAGATGAAATAGATGAATATATCTAGAAGTAGATAATTAAATACAAAAAGACTATACTTTGCACTTCTCAGTTCCCCATTCTTTTACATGATTTTTGAACTGGTCGATATCTATTGATGCATTTTTCTCAACTGTCTCCATCGTCAATTCTGGATCATGCTCATACGTTTCATAGAAATATTTTTTTACATGTGCCCTCCATACCGATATACCTTTGCTAATATGTTCATCTACATGATTCCATGCATTTGGATGACTACCTAAATCGAAGTATTTATGAAATAAAAGAAACTATTACTTTAAAAATCATAATTATAAAAATACAAGTATCCAATGAAGAAGAGTACCTCAATAAATGATTTTCTATCTGCAAAAGCTTGATGTGGTTTTTCACCCCACTTCAAGTCTAGATGCCATATGTGTGGTTTTCTTTCTAACTTATGGCAATACCAATTCAATTTTGCACCATTTTCCCCAAATATATTTCCATCAGAATGCCATTGGACCTTGTATCATGGTTCTCCAGTCTTAGGAAGTAGGCTTTGCTCACTTGCAGGTCCCCGTACAAACATAAATGATAATATTATCTATATTTTTAGTCCATGGTGTACATGCTTACATATTTTACATGTCCACGACATGACAAAGTTATATTCTAAAGAATTTATTTTTTTATAAAGAGAATGAGAGAAGTATTTTGACTAGAAGGCTAGTTTTTATCTATGGTATTTTAGAGTATGAAAATTGAATGTTTGTGATGTTGGTTATAGGGGTTACATATATATAACATGGTCTCAATGAATGAGAGAGCGCTTAGGGTTCTTTGGTGAGCATCACCATTTCATTTTCTAGTCAAATTGGAACATATGTAGTTGGTGATCCAACAAAGCATGTCGTTTTGAGAGACTTAAGGTGTGATAGGTTAGGTAAGTCCTCCACATGACATCCATGTAATATTTATGAATTCAATTGGGAATATATTCTATGTGTACAAATCATTATTTTGTGCTAAAGTATGCTTTTTCTATACGTATTGATTTTGGATATTAATGACCTTCATTTTTATTTTAATTTGGTCAGTTGTATCTATTGCCTATTAGGTAAGAGATTTGATCATTGTGATTGGATTTAAATTAAGAATTAGAGGGAGAAGGATAACATATGGAGGACTAGAGAAGTTAGATGGATACTCTTTCATTCAAGCTTGAGGCTTGTTCATAGAGGTCCAACCTAGAGTTAAAGTCTTCACTTTCTCCTTTATCATCTCTTTAGATGAATGTAGTGATTTTCAAAGAAATGATTTAGTACATCTATAAAGTACTTATCTAACATTGAGATCAAATAGAATTAGGAAATTTATAATAAATGTTTGTAAAAAGATAAAATGAAGTTATTTACATAATTCATTGATTATAACATATATTTAAACACTCTGTTGGAAGCAAAGCAGGTGAAAAGACAAAATAAATTGGGGAAAATGATGTGAAAATGAAACATATATTTCATCATATGGTTGGAGAATTATTTAGCCTTTAAATGCATTCCAAGGACAATAAGGTGTGAGCATATTTTACCCTAGGGGGAAGGTTTAAGGTGTTGTAGGTGACAACCAAGTTTAGTAATTGTTTTGTGTCGAAAAGGGAGAAGGGTGATCCTAGTCAAGGCATAATCTAATTGGCATGACTCACAACATTATAGAAAGATATATCAAGGAGAGTTCTATAATCATTTTTATAATACTCTTCTGTCAATGAAACGATCATGGACATAATTAATCAGTATCAATCCTAGATCAGTTTTACATCTAGATGATCTAGATTGATGAATGACAATAGGTTTGACAATTTAATCTCTAGGCCTTAGGCATTTTGGGGGTTATGACGGGGGTGACGGGGCCACCTCCGGCCTCAGCTACCTCCTCCCCTACTAGCTCGAATGTGATGGGCTCTGAAGCCACTACCCCTCCGGTAGGGCCGTGGAGCACTCTAGGCTCCAATGTCACCATCACCAGAGATTGGGAAAAAACTATCGAGGGACCGCCCATGCGCGTTACGGGGGCCGTCGCCTCCGACCGTAAGAAAACCTTCTGCAAAGAAGGCGACTCCTGGAAATGTACTAGATTCTCAAAGCCTATTATGGAGGAAATAGACAATTACCACAAATACTCTGCAATCATCCAAGTCGTTGGCAATTCTGTCACGGCTTGCAGCTTAAAGGCTGGATGCTGAGAAAATGGAGGCCTAGCGGCAAGCTAGAGATGTTCTCACTCTCTAACAGCTTATTTCTGGCACACTTTGCAAATGAGCTAGACATCAAGGTGGCTTTGAACAAAGGGTCGTGGTTCTTTGATGATCAGCTTGTCCTAGTCAGGTGATGGACGCCCGACGCAGATATTAGACAGACTGCTCTGAAAACAACCCTCGTTTGGATTTCCCTCCCTGACGTGGGGAAGCACTAGTCTGTGTGGGCCATCAATATCATAGCTCACGCTATCGGTGAGCCCCACACGATTGAAAGAAGGGTCGATGGGTCTCTTCTAGGATGTGCTCGCTTCTGCGTGGACATCTCAGTAGAGGAAGAACCACCAGCAGAAATAATGGTCGAACTGCCTGATGGTGGGGAATGGGAGGTGAAGGTCCGTTACGAGGCCTTGCCGGATCGCTGCAACTCGTGTAAGGTTTTCAGTCACAGCAACGCGTGTTGTCCTGGTGCTCGTTGCCTGATGCCGCTACCTTCTCCTCCAATCGTTCCTCCCAACATGAGAAGACCACAGAAAAGGAAATCTAATCCATTGAGAAGAGCGACTAGAAGGCTCAGCTGCAGATAAGAGTGGAGAAGTTGCAAGTGACAGACAAAGGTATAGTGATGATTTCTGATGACATCGACACGGTCGTCTTAGTCGATGACACCCCCTCCTCCTTTTTTGTTCCCGTGGTAGTTGCTGACCCCAGTGGCTCCAAAGGGAACCTAGTCGCACCAACCCCGCCTCAGGGGGCTCTGGTAGATTGGGACAACGCCACTGAACCGGTTGTGGTTGCTTCTAATCAGTTTTTCATCCTTGACCGGTTGGAGGATGGTGAACTACCAACCGAAGAGAGGGTCTCCTGCAGTCGTAGCCCGAAACATACCAGAAGCATTGCGACAAAGACCAAGAGCAGACCCAAAACCAATGGAGTTGTGGGGGGTTCTGCTAAACCAAAAAGTTAATGTCCATCTTATCTTGGAACGTGAGAGGTACCTCTCTACATGCTTCTCAAAGAAGGTTGAGATGCATTCTCTCAAGAATTTAGGAAGATATTGTCTGCTGCTTGGAGACTAGAATCAAGAGGAAGACGGCTGATAGGGTAAGCTTGATCTTCCCTATTCAGTGGGGTTTCTTGTCAAACCTTGATAAAGTGGATGGTGGCCGTATTGTGGTGGGTTGGAATACCCATCACTGGCATATCGATTTGATCAGCTCCACTGACCAAATCATGATTGTCAGTGCGATCAACCATGGTGGTTTCTCATTCATCCTCTCAGTGGTGTATGGTGAAAACCTAGAAGTCGATAGGGATCAGCTCTGGCCTAGCCTGGAGACTACAGCTGTTACAACCTCAATTTTGTATGTGTTTTCATAATAGAAATACAATGATTTTGTGAATTTGGACTTCATTGAAAAGGTTGTATGATTTTCTTCAAAGAAAGGATTTCTTTGCAAATCTCCCTTACAGTAGGAATTTCATGGTTCCTATTAAGAGATTAATCCAATAGTGGATATGAAAGAAAAGAAAAAAGGAAAGCCCAAATAATGGAAAAAGATAAAAGATATTGGATAATAAGCACAATATTTTTGAGAAATACTTGGAAATATCTAGAAAGTGGAAATAATGGTCACAATTGAATAAATGCCGTGTACCATAGCATTTTTGGTTGCTTGTGAGCTTTATTGGCTATTGAGCCCAATTATAAGACAAAGAAAAATAAAAGAAAAATCAATTTATCTAATAAAAGGAATAAGTAAGGAAGGGATAAAGAAAAAAGAGAAATAAACGAAGGAATATTTTCCCAATATGGTATTTAGTGCCTTTAGGGTTCCTTGAGGTCCAAGGAATTCAAGATAATAATTTAATAGCCAAGGAAAGAGAAAATAGGTGAGAAATATACTTAATTGAGTAATATTTTTCACCTATATAAAAGGCACGTTTTATTTCAGACAATATGCCCAAATTTGGCAGAGAGGTAGATAAAGTCATTATTAACTTTCCCTCAAAATTTGGGATCAATTGAATAAATGTTTTAGGAGATATGATTTTTACAAACTATGGAGTAAATTATTAAATGTAAATGATTTTTCCAATATATCAGAGAATATGTTCTTGGCGCATGGATGATAGTTGTTGGATCTAGGATCCAATGGTGTCTACACCTCTACTCATATCAGGAAGGGGGAATAGTATGGGGAATTTTCCCGATCATTTTACTCTACACACAATTAATGTGCAAGTCAGGAAAGTGCTCCATTGGTTCCAGGAGTCCAATCCGAACTAATTGACCTCTTGGTTCTGTCAATTCCAAGAAGGATTGGGTTTTGCCCAATGTCCAGGCTGGGGTCAAACTCCCTCAACAATAAGAACGATCATGTTGTCCCTACTGTATATAAATAGGGGTAAGAACCCTTCTTAGAGATCAACACATATGAGGGGTGACCGAGTTTCTCCTTTGTGGTACCCTAGTTGGGCCATCAACCGTGGGTGAGATGCCATGTTTTTTACCAAACACCGGCTATCGGGGAGGACAACCTCAACCACAAATGGAGGTGGGAGGAGTCTATGGAAGGAAGGCAGATGGCAGGGAGCCTTCTCCTGGGCGCCATGACCACTGGAGGACGGAAGTCAACTCCGCTATAGCCGTCGGGCAGGTCTGGATCGCGAGCAAAGGGGATTGTGAGGTTGAAGAAGGCAAACCACACATTTACCAAAATACCCCTAAGCGCGTGGACCAACTACCACTTTAGCCCAGGGACACGGAGGTATTTTCGCACCCTGACTGAAGTTTCTAACAAAAGGGGGCCAATTGGCTGACGTGGCAGCCAGTGATTGGCCAAAAAGGTATTTTCTTCACAATTTCCTAATTAATTATCTATAACTCCGATGATAGCAAGTAATACATGAAAATTGATTAGGAGAACTCAAGGAATCCAATAAAAATGTAATAGAAGCCAAAGTTTTATTAAAATTCAAAAAGTATGTAAAGATGCTATCTTTAATGGTTTAATGAAGGAAAAACCCTAATCTTTGATGATTAAGGATTTTGGAAGGGCTATGTGAATATTTAAAGTTGACATTAACCTGTTGTTAATAAAAAGGGAAAATTAGATAAAAAATGATGATCTTTATGCATAGTTGGTTAAATTTAGGGATTCCATGTTCATAAATATACTTTAATGGGCCTTGAAACCCTAATGTTAGTAATTGTGACTCCTAATAGCTTTAATTGTTAAAATTCATGAATAAAGCTAAGATATAATGGTTCTAAGCTAATTTGAGTATAAAGGTTCCTAATTGTGGATAAATACCCTTGATATGGTAACTAGGGTTTTCTAATGGATAAAGGTAGAATTAATGACAAATAGAGTTCATATGTGAATTAGACCATAATGAACTATGATTTGATGATAAATAAGCATAATGATCTTGACAGGGATTAAAAGGATAAAAATGTTAGCTTTAATGTAAAAGAGGCTTAATGGACTTAATTGATGGTTAATTATGCTTTTCCTGATATCAAGGTTATATGTTGTTAAAAGATAACATTAGTATCTTTCATGAAGAATAGATGAGATACTTAGGGTTTGTGAGTACTTGTTTAAAATAGTAAGAAATGAAGGGAAACCCTAATTGCAATGGAAACCCTAAAAGTGGACTAGAAACCCTAGGAAGCGAGCTAGGTTTAATAGATCTTGATGGCATGAGCAATGATAGGAAAATTGGATGCATATTTCAGGATCAACTTGGTGTGTGCTTGCTTGGTTTCTTAATTCATTGAATTATTTCTACAATCAAGTCAGCCTGACAGGTATGTGGTTAATTATGATTAATCGCATTAGTTTCCCAAAGTTTTCTCAGATGATTCATCGCATTGAATGCAACTTATCAGTTTGGATTAATTCATACTTGCAAATCATAAAGTCACTATGATTATCACAATAATATTAGAAATGTGAATTCTTGCACCTACATGCCACCCTGATGGAAGATGCCAAAGGTCAAGCCCAGGAAGGAAGACTAATGGGCACCATGTGTGGTGACCCCAGGCACCAAGCTCGGGATTGAGAAGGTAGCCTATGATATTGCATGACTAAAGGGCACCATGAAGGGTGACCCTAGGCACCAAGCTCGGGATTGAGAAGGTGGCCTTATGTTAATGACAAAGAGAAACCCTAAGGTGGGTATGTCAGGGTTAGGGCAAAAGCGGTGGAGAATGTCACATTGAAAGTGTAATTTGGCTTGTTAATTAACTTGATTGTGATATTTAGATTCTTAGCCATATTTTCAAAATTTTGGTTGTTCCCACATACCGACATATTTCAATATGCTTACCGACGTTTTGTTTGTTAGCGTTTTAGGTACAAGATTGAAAAGGACAAACAGTAAAGTGGCATATTTGGAACTAAATAAGAGTTAAAGTACAAAGGAGGATTAGTTAGAATAGACTCCTGATGTGGATAGAAGTAGATATCCAAGTTTTTGAGAAAGGTATGCAAAGTTTTATTTTATACTAGATTTCAGTTTGGTTCTATAGAATTTCATAATTATTATTGATTAATTGTTGAACCTTTGATCTTATTAATTGGGATAACGGCTCTGACCTTCGGGTCTCCCTTAATTGGGGGTTACCGGGAGGCGGGGTCGTTACATTTGGTATCAGAGCATAGGTTCCTCATTTAATCTTTAATAATTATTAAATTTTACAAACTCTATAGAACCCAAGGGAGTTATTTGAGGATTTTCCGAAAGATAGAGGTGTCTAGAAAAGGATCACGTCTGGGGGCTGGCAAGATTTTCCTCCGCACCGCTAGTCGGAATACGATGACTCCCGGATCAGTGTGACTGCCTAGACAATGTCTCAGGACTTGACTCGAAATAAGATACCTTTAGGACTCTCTCAACTTATTCATCCCTTCTCAACTCAAATGCTATTGATTAGGGTTTTCTCTCTTTTTTCCCTCACCCTCTTGAGGAATGGGTAAGGTTGATAAGGATTAAAGAATCCTCCACCAAATTAATGAAAAGCATGTAAATAAGATGTCATGGACATAAACTTAATAAATTAAGCGTAAAAGAATAGATACATGCTTAGGTCATATGACATAGGTTGTCATGCCCTCAGGAGAGACCTGAGGCTAGACCTTCTTGTCGGGAGGATAAGTAAAGAGAGTTAGTCTTGGAGGTAGAGATCTCCATTACAAGTAGAGACATGGCACATCCTCTGAGGATGATGTTAACCCTAACCCTAAGTGAATGTTAGAGAGAGAGATGGCATGATGACATGATGACATGATAGACCAGATGGGTGAACATGGTTTTGGATGCCCGTATGATCAATGAGAGGTTGGATGACCTAGCACCTTTGGCAGCCCAACCCTGGGAAAGGGTCGTACATGTTAGAGAGAAGGATAGTTCCTTCATTGATGAGGTTAGAAAAGGACCTATAGAAACCCTATGGGCTTATGCAAGTAGGGAATAGTATGCACCCAGAGCACGTCAGTGGTGTGAGCAGTAGGCTAAAACCCAATCCAGGAGAGTATGATGGATAGCTTATGAGATAAGAAATAATCTTGAGCAAAAATAAGTTGAACATAGGCTTCACTAAGGTAGGGATATGCTTGTGAGCTTGATCCATCTTCATGGAGAGAGGACCGCTAATAGTGAGGCTGGTTGTAGGATTAGCTCTAGAGAGAGAGCAGGACCAAACAAGAAGGTTGGAAGCTTAGACTCTGAGATATGAGGAACAATGAGAGTTAAGGATGATGCAACCTAAGTGAATGGTTGCGCTTGCCTCATGCATGATCCCTAGAGTCTAATGCTATCTTGGTTGCCTTTAGAGGAACCAAACCCTAAAGAGAGGATGAGGTTGTTGGTACCTATGTGCCTATGGTATAAGTGTTTACCTTCAGAGTTAAGCAGGAGAGTGCCTTAGACCCTGAGGAGGCTTTATACCTAGTTGGTTGCCCTTGAGGAGGACTCCAATCTGAAGTGTTGTTCAAATAAAGGGATCATGGGAAGCACATGACATACCTTGGACATGCTTGGTTCGTGGTTAAAGGTTGAGAATGCAGTGGGACACCCAAAAAGTGAACCTAGGGTCCCTAGGTATAAGAAGGGAAGTGGTGTACCTAATGCTCATGATGAGATTTGAGAGCATGGTACTCTGCATGTTTAGAGGAAAGGGAAACCCCTTAAGTTTAAGGTATTTTTGATGAACCCCTCACAGCTATGTTGGTGACATGGGAAGGTTTGTTCTGGGTCCAATGTTGAGGAATTAGAATAAGTATGACCTAGCATGGTTTAGTAGGTGGCCTGCTTGTGTCTAGTAGCTTGCTAATGCTAAGCATGCTCATGTGGATGTAAACACTAGACATAAGCACGTTTGTGACCTTTGTTGCTATCAAGAGATAGTTTCCTCCCATCTTGGGAGAGGAACCCTTTTATAGGGTGTACACCAGTTTTTGTTGGTTTTGAAGTAACCTAAGGAGGTCTCATAGGATCTTGAGAAGCTAAGTGAAAAGTACATGGTAGAATGAACCTGTAGATCCATATATAACCATCTCCATGTACATGTGGATGTGTTACCATGGAGGTAACCGATATGGGGCCTGACCAAGGTAGGCAGGTCGCCATGGACCCTATGAAAGGATGAAAGTCAGCCCAAGAATGCAAAGAGAGAGATGATGAAGGCTTGGGTAAGGTTCTAAGTTGGACATGTACTATAATAGAATCCTAAGTCTATCCTAGGGTTAGGTAGGGATAAGACCGATGGAAGTAGGAGATGTCTAATTCCCTAGTTGCACATGACCATAGGGTAGGGAGGTAGCAACTATCATTGTCTGAGGGACATGGGTTAGGAGATTGATCACCTTCATGAACTCATGGGACCCAAAGGACAAATGAGTAGGGCACTCTCTGGATGCATGAGGGAAGAGGGATGACCCCAAAAGTGTCGACAGCCTATATACCTAGAGGAGATGACCAAGGAATGTGTGTGGACCCAAGTAAGTTCGAGACCAGTTTTCCATGGAAGTAACTTTGATATCGAGATGATGGTAATGTAGAGACATTTGTGGCACATTTCAACTTAGATTTAAAGGTGTACTGGCAAGGTGGGATGTATCATCTCTACTCTTGGAACATGAAGAACTCTGTATTTGGACTGCAGCCAAATGCTTATTTCCTCTTGTTATGGGAGTGAGAGATAGTACAATACACATGCCATACACTAAGGATAAGAGGTGATGTGAAGTGGAATGTTGCCATGAGGTATGAGGACAGAGATGATAACATACCCTGGTAAAGTGAATGATACATGAATGGTTTACAAACACCAAGAGTATTAAGGAAGTCATCTTGTGAGAATGTTTTTAGCATGAGCTATGTGGAATTTGCAAGTTATGCAAAGTTGAGTTTGATCACCATGAGGATGAGCTCAAAGTTTCTTGATGAAGATAGAATTAGAGTAGAGATGAGATGATAAGTGGAATACATGGAGGTTTATGTCTTCAACATTACCTAATACCTAAGGATGTGAAGTGGTAATAACTGCTCTGGTTGAGATATAGTTGTCTAGTCTAGCTAGAGGCTAGAAGAGATTGTTAGGCTAACCCTAAGTTTGGAAAGGAGATAAGTTTGGTTAACACTCGGATGTAACGAGATCTATTGATCGAGTTAGTAGTTGTTTGGTTAGCCGGCCAAGGACTTGATGCAATGAAAGGATGGTGATACACTTCTTTGGAAAAGAAGGTGATAAAACCCTGATTAGAGTGGTTTAGGGTTTTTGAGGAATCAATCTTAAGCAATCATGACCATACACAGGATCATGATTTTAAGATCACCATACACCGTACTATGAAGATAGTAAGAGATAGTAGTACTTGAGATGCTTAAGATGAAGTTGCACGTGGCTTGTTTCCATGCAAGCCAGGAGGTGAAGAGAGAACACCAGTAACCCAATGGGATGATATAGAAGATAAAGAGTCCCCGAGAGGGAATTCACCACTATGGATGTTGTGGAAAGTCTCCCCTAGACCAAGGAGGGTCAAGATACAATATCGGTTATGGTAGATCGCCTAACCTAGATGACATGAGAAAGAGAGAATACTGTCAAGGGACATATCCGATTGAACTACATATGAGAGAGATGGTTCAACTACACCATGATGCGAGTTCAAAAGTTCGTGAGTATAACCTAAAGATACACTTCCATAAGGTGGAAGTAGATACATGAAGAACTCGATGTTAGTACAGTTTATCACCTTAACTAATGGTTAGTATGACCCAGAATAGAGGGTCTGATGAGAGCATGTGTGCTCGTTCAGGGTGATACATAGAGACAGTTCTTGTCCTTTGTAAGATGTGATGATAACCACCATAGCCAGTATCGGGATGTAAAGAAGCTCTGCAAGGGAGGTTGTGTCGGTCACCACTTCATTAAGATGATGTTGGTGAAGGGACCTCGCAAAGGTCAAAGGACCACAGTGTGTGTAGATGAAGTCGCTTTGATCATGCAATGGCTGAAAGGAGCCCAAAGATGACATGAGTTGTAAGCTGATGCAAAGTAGTCTGACATGCAGTTCACTGTGGGAGAGTATGTGATGTGAAAATCTAACCCCTCCAAGCTACAAATGAGTAAGCTGAGTCCCTGATATATGAGTCCATTTGATATGGACTGGTGGAGATGGTTGTGTTTAGCCTTACCCCTCAGGATACCATGATGTATAATGTGTTCCATGAGTCTGATCTAGTGCACTATGTGAGGTACCCAAGCCATGTGCTGAGCCATGAACCGATTCAGCTTTATGAGAGGCTGAAATGTCATGAGTCACCTATGATGGTACGATATACCAAGGTAATAAAGAACTCATATGGAAGAATATGAGATGATGAAGGTTTTTGGGAAGCACCATCGAAAGGGTGAGGCCACATGGGAGCCATGATGGACATAGTAAAGGCTTATCCTATTTGTTTGTGTGCCTGGTGGAATTTTGGCGGCAAAATTCCTATAAGAGGGGAAGGATATTACAACCTCAATTTTGTATGTGTTTTCATAATAGAAATACAATGATTTTGTGAATTTGGACATCATTGAAAAGGTTGTATGCTTTTCTTCAAAGAAAGGATTTCTTTGCAAATCTCCCTTATGGTAGGAATTTCGTGGTTCCTATTAAGAGATTAATCCAATAGTGGATATAAAAGAAAAGAAAAGAAGAAAAGCCCAAATAATGGAAAAAGATAAAATATATTGGATAATAAGCAAAGTATTTTTGAGATATACTTGGAAATATCTAGAAAGTGGAAATAATGCTCACAATTGAATAAATTTCATGTACCATATCCTTTTTGGTTTCTTGTGAGCTTTATTGGCTATTGAGCCCAATTATAAGAAAAAGAAAAATAAAAGAAAAAAGAATTTATCTAATAAAAGGAATAAGTAAGGAAGGGATAAAGAAATAAGAGAAATAAATAAAGGAATATTTCCCCAAGATGGGATTTAGTGCTTTTACAATTCCTTGAGGTTCAAGGAATTCAAGATAATAATTTAATAGCAAAGGAAAGAGAAAATAGGTGAGAAATATACATAATTGAGTAATATTTTGCACCTAAATAAAAGGAACATTTTCTTTTAGACAATGATCCCAACTTTGGCAGAGAGGTAGATAAAGTCGTTATTAACTTTCCCTCAAAATTTGGGATTAATTGGATAAACAGTTTATGAGATATGATTTTCACAAAGTATGGAGGAAGTAATTAAATGTAAACGATTTTTCCAATATATCAAAGAATATGTTCTTGGCGCATGGCTGATAGACGTTGGATCTAGGATCCAACGGTGGCTGCACCTCGACTTAGATTAGGAAGGGGGAATAGTATGGGGAATTTTCCCAATCGTTTTACTCTACATACAATTAATGTGCAAGTTGGGAAAGTGCTCCATTGGTTCCAGGAGTCCAATCCGAACTAATTGACCTCTTGGTTCTGCGGATTCCAAGAAGGATTGGGTTTTTCCTAATGTCCAGGCCGAGGTCAAACTCCCTCAACAATAAGAACGATCATGTTGTCCCTACGCTATATAAATAGGGGTAAGAACCCTTCTTAGAGATCAACGCATATGAGGGGTGCCCAAGTTTCTCCTTCGTGGTACCCTAGTTGGGCCATCAGCCGTGGGCGAGATGCCCTGTTTCTGAGCAGACGTCGTCTAGCGGGGAGGACAACCTCGACCACCAATGGAGGTGGGAGGAGCAGCTGTGAGTCTATGGAAGGAAGGCGGAGGGCAGGGAGCCTTCACCTGGGCGTCATGACCACTGGAGGACGGAAGTCAACTCCGTTGTTGACCGTCGGGTAGGTCTGGATCGCGAGCAAAGGGGATCACGAGGTTGAAGAAGGCAAACCACACATTTACCAAAATACCCCTAAGCACATGGACCGACTACCGCTTTAGCCCAGGGACACAGAGGTCTTTTCGGGCCCTGACTGAAGTTGCTAACAAAAGGGGGCCGTTTGGCTGACGCGGCAGCCAGTGATTGGCCCAAAAGGTATTTTCTTCACAATTTCCTAATTAATTATCTGTAACTCTGATGATAGCAAGTAATACATGAAAATTGATCAGGAGAACTCAAGGAATCCAATAAAAATGTAATGGAAGCATAATTTTTCTTGAAATTCAAAAAGTATGTAAAGATGCTATCTTTAATGGTTTAATTAAGGAAAAACCCTAATCTTTGATGATTAAGGATTTGGGAAGGGCTATGTGAATATTTGAAGTTGACATTAACCTATTGTTAATAAAAGGGCAAATTAGATAAAAAAGGATGATCTTTATGCATAGTTGGTTTAATTTAGGGATTCCATGTTCATAAATATGCTTTAATGGGCCTTGAAACCCTAATGTTAGTAATTGTGACTCCTAATTGCTTTAATTGTTCAAATTCATGAATAAAGCTAAGATATAATGGTTCTAAGCTAATATGAGTATAAAGGTTCCTAATTGTGGATAAATACCCTTGATATGGTAACAAGGGTTTCCTAATAGATAAAGGTAGAATTTATGACAAATAGAGTTCATATGTGAATTAGACCATAATGAACTATGATTTGATGATAAATGAGCATAATGATCTTGACAGGTATTAAAAGGATAAAAATGGTAGCTTTAATGTAAAAAAGGCTTAATGGACTTAATTTATGGTTAATTATGCTTTTCCTGATATCAGGGTTATATGTTGTTAAAAGATAACCTTAGTATCTTTCATGACGAATATATGAGATAATTAGGGTTTGTGAGTAATTGTTTAAAATAGTAAGAAATGAAGGGAAACCCTAATTGCAATGGAAACCCTAAAAGTGGACTAGAAACCCTAGGAAGCGAGCTAGGTTTAATAGATCTTGATGGCATGATCAATGATAGTAAAATTGGATGCATATTTCAGGATCAACTTGGTGTGTGCTTGCTTGGTTTCTTAATTCATTGAATTATTTCTGCAATCAAGTCAGCCTGACAGGTATGTGGTTAATTTTGATTAATTGCATTAGTTTCCCGAAGTTTTGTCAGATGATTCATTGCATTGAATGCAACTTATCAGTTTGGATTGATTCATACTTGCATATCATAAAGTCACAATGATTATCACAATAATATTAGAAATGTGAATTCTCTCACCTACATGCCATCCTGATGAAAGATGCCAAAGGTCAAGCCCAACAGGGAGGACCAATGGGCACCATGAGTGGTGACCCCAGGCACCAAGCTCAGGATTGAGAAGGTGGCCTATGATATTGTATGAATAAAGTGCACCATGAAGGGTGACCCTAGGCGCCAAGCTCGGGATTGAGAAGGTGGCCTTAAGTCAATGGCAAAGAGAAACCCTAAGGTGGGTATTCCAGGGTTAGGGTAAAAGCGGTGGATAATGTCACATTGAAAGCGTAATTTGTCTTGTTAATTAACTTGATTGTGATATTTAGATTGTTAGCCATATTTGTAAAATTTTGGTTGTTCCCACATACCGGCATATTTTGATATGCTGACTGATGTTTTGTTTGTCAACATTTTAGATACAAGATTGAAAAGGACAAATAGTAAAGTGGCATATGTGGAATTAAATTAGAGTTAAAGTACAAAGGAGGATTAGTTAGAATAGACTCTAGATGTGGATATAAGTAGATATCCAAGTTTTTGAGAAAGATATGCAATGTTTTATTTTATACTAGATTTCAGTTTAGTTCTGTAGAATTTCATAATTATTATTGATTAATTGTTGAACCTTTGATCCTGTTAATTGGGATAATGACTCTGACCTTCGAGTCTCCCTCAATTGGGGGTTACCGGGAGGCGGGGCCATTACAATAGCGCAGGATGAAATCCCCTGGTTGCTGCTTGGCGAATTCAACAATATAAGGAATGGTTCCGACAAATATGGAGGTAGAAGAGTTCCTGAAAGAATCATCAACAAATTCAATAGCTCGCTTGACATAGCTGGGCTGCACCAGATCAACACTGTAGCCAGGATAACTACTTGGTCCAACAAGAAAGATCCCAATGGAAGGATTGCTAGCTTCTTGGACAGAGGCTTTTTCAACAATGCTAGGATGAACGTCCTTCCCAATGTCTCCATTAAACTAGGCGCCCATCACTTCAGCGATCACACTTGGATGAAAGTGTTGATCAACCACTCCTTCCACGTTCCCCGCCCCTTCAGATTCCTCAATCTCTGGTGTGACTGGACTGGTTTCAAAGATCTGATAATTGATTGTTGGCAGGTGCAGATCAAAGGTAACCCGTTGTTCCGGGTCCTGAAGAAACTTCAACACACTAAGCTAAGGTTGAAGGCTTGGTCTAAAGAGAGAGTCAATCTCCCCAACCTCCTTCTTGCTGCTAATAAGGACTACGAAGAAGCCGCCCAAAGCCTAAGACTCCACCCTCTGGATGCTGATGCTATAGAGGCCGAGCGAAGAAGTGAGGAACGAGTAAAGAACTTGGAGAAAGCCGAGGAGCTCTTCCTCTAGCAGAGAAGCAAGATGAGGTGGATTGTGTATGGAGAGCATAATTCGAAAATCTACTACATTTATATAATAAAAGAGAGATGAAGGACACTATCTACGAGCTCATTGATGACAACGGACAGATGCTAAACCATAAAGATGAGATTGCCTCCAAGGTAATTCAATTCTTCACCAACTTGTACAACAACGAGCACACCAGCCCTCATAGTGATGAATATCTACCCTAACACAAGATGACGTATGCTTTAAATTCTGACATGTTAAAAGAAGCATCTGATGAAGAGATAAAGCAAGCGGTCTTCTCTATTAACCCCTCCAAGTCCCCTGGTCCTAATGGCTTCAACAACCTTTTCTTCCAAAGAATGTGGCCGGTTATCCATGATGACTTCTGTGCTGCCGTCAGATGGTTTCTCCATGGTGGCTCTATGGTGCGAGCTATCAACCATGCTTTCATTAAGCTAATCCCGAAGAATAACAATGCCAGTGAGATCAGGGACTATCGCCCCATCGCCTACTTCTCTGGTCTCTACAAGGCGATCATGAAGTTGATTGCTGGGAGATTGAAGGTTGTCCTCTCTCTCATCATCTCCCCCAACCAAAATGGCTTTTTACCTGGTAGGAATATGTTGGACTGTGATCTTCTCAGTACTAAATTCCTTAGCAAATTTAATACCAATTCTTCAACAAACAAGGCCTGCATGAAGATTGACATTAGAAAGGCCTTTGACCACGTCAACTGGGACTATCTCTAGAGAATTATGTTTGCCCATGGCTTTGATCAATAGTGGATTAACATCATCAAGCAATGTGTCATGGCCTGCTCCTTTTCCATTCTCATCAATGGGATTCCTACAGGCCTTTTCAAGTCGTCCAATGGCCTACGATAGGGGGATCCCCTGTCTCCCCTACTGTTTACTATTTCCATGGAAGGCTTCACCACGATGCTCAACAAAGCTGAAGCCAGGAACCACATTAAACCCTTCATGGTCAAAGGCACCAAAGTTCTATCTCATATCATCTTCGTGGATGATGTGTTATTATTCTCTACTGGCAATGCCAAAAGACTGAAAGACTTCAAAATCGTGATTTGTTCCTTTGGACAGATGTCTGGGCTGTATATTTGTGCTATCAAATCACAGGTCTTCCTTTCTAGGTCTTGTGACAATAGGAGGGGAAGGCTTAAAGCTTCTGCTAGCATGGAGTTAGGCACCCTCCCTTCTAAGTACTTAGGGTTCCCTCTCATTGCTGGGCGTAGCACATCCAAAGACCTTAACATCTGCATCGACCATCTCCGTGATAAAATAGCCTCCTGGAGTGGTCTGAGGATCTCCCCAGCCGGTAGTTTGGTCCTAGTTAGGTCGGTCTTGCTGGCTATGATTAGATTCTGGACTAATATGGGTGATATCCCAGCTACTTCTCTCCACGCCATGTGTTCCATTGTGACTAATTTCATCTGGGCAGGGCGTAGCTTGGCATCAGATTACCAAACCTTTCATTGAAGGAGGGCTGCAGATCATAGACATGGAAGAGTCAATGCTTAATAGCACTAAGAAGAGGGTGGACAGATTCATCAACAACCCTAATAACTCATGGACCACCTGGATGAAAGAGAGGTATGGGAAAAACTTCAAATTAGACCGCTCCTCTAGAGATTCCCATATGTGGAAAAGCATGTGCAATTATGTTGAAAACCACAACCTTCTGTATAGTGTTGATGCACATGGTACTTGGTGTTCCCTTAGCCAAACACCTTTGATCAATACCACTACTAGCCCCATATGGACCTTCCTGATCTGGGGGAAAGCCCACCATCCCAAATGGAGTGTCCACTATTACAGAGCCATCCTTGATAGACTTCCTACCCTGGATAGAATGTCTAGATGGGGTTACAACTCTGATAGCCACTGCATGTTCTGCAAACAGAATGTGGAAACCTCCAATCACTTGTTCTTTGAGTGTAAGTGGACTTCACAGATGTGGAAAATTGTCTGCCTAAGAAATGAGTGGGGTCAGGACGTACCCAACAACATTCAGATGCTTTTCTGCGGGCTAACGCTAGCTTCCCCCACAACAAGCACCTTCGCATCTTTGCCTCCCTCTGCATCACGAGCATCATGCACTCTATTTGGTTTGAGAGAAACAAAAGAGTACACGACCACAAGGAATGGAGCCTTAACTTCCTGTTAGACTCCCTAGCCAAAGATTTACACTGGATAATCAAGACCAGGCCTGAGATTTTGCACAGACTCAGTGCCAACACTTATCTATACTGGGGTTTTTGTAACTAGATCCCCTTGTATACTTTTGTTTCCAGGACTCGCTTAAGGGTACCTTGCTTAGTTTGTATAGTCTTCTATACACCTCTTTTGGAATATGTTAACCTTACTCCAATTTTTTTTTAAAAGGTAAAGTGGATACTTAAAAATTGGTTCATGCAACTAGAACCATAATGATATGATCCTAGTGGATTCAAGTAAGTAGATATGTAGTTATTTGATGAACATATAGGACAATTGACTATGTATGATATATAACTGGATAGTAAGCACTCCATTTATAGAATCACATTTGTTTTTGGTGTATTTTCTTGAGTAAATATCATGATCATTCAAGTACCAAAGTTGAAATAACAAAAGGATGGATTAATATACTTCCATCGGCGGTGCTAGTTGCCTAATGGTAACATTGGTTTTAATGAATATTTCATGCATTTATCTTCATATGAGAACCATTATCATAAAAACATTTAATTTGCACTTAGTTGATAAATTCTCCATTCTAACTGAGTTACCTTTGTTATGTAGAAAATTGGATTCTAAACAATGGAACTCGATAGACAAGCTATCAGCCTCCATGTTTGATCTTAATTCATAAAGAAGATCTCAAGAAGAGTGGAGGAATATAATCTAATTGATATTTCCATGCCGATCAAAATAGCACACTCAGACAATTTGATATCCAAGTGATCAAGGTCAAGCACCAAAAGCAACACCAATCCAACTTTTGATCCATTAACTCACTAGATCTAGAATGTTGTCAACATCCTGGTTGATTAAGATCATCCAAGTACAAACAATTGATCAAGCAATTGAGCTATGGGCTCGATAATGAATCCAAAAAGTTGATACTTCAAACCCATCCATCGACCTTCATGTCAACATTTCAAAGACCTATCAAGATAAAGCTCAGTCGCTCTCACCCATTGAAATTTCGAAGATTTGGATAAAGTTTGATGGTTATTCTATTGATCAAGAAGCCCATCAAGCTCTCAAGCTTCTCAAGCTTTAGCTTGTAACATGGGAGATCTGCAAGGAATCAAGAAGTTGTTGAACCAGTAAAAAGCTAGGTGTAATAGACCAATGAAGTGTCTGCAATATTGGAGGCAATCTCTTCATGGTAGTGTTGTCTCAATATTGGAGATGAGTTTCCTTCTATACAATTGGTTAGCTGATGCTGGAAGTAGCAAAACTATTTTTTCCATAATGTCCCATGAACCTTTAGCTTGTTCAACCTGGGTGTTTTTTCCATAATGTCCCATAGTTGATACTATGCTCTCATCAAGAATAAGAATTTGAAATTGGAGAATCTAGAGACAGGGAGAAAAAGACAATCACTGAAGATGTCGATGATGCTTTTTCAACAAAGCTAATGACAAATCTCAGTTCCGCGTACTAGATGATGGAAATATGATATTTATATGATCCTTGAGAAGAATTGGAGACTAACATATCTGAGAGAGAGAAAGGAGGAAGATGTTAGTTGAAGATGATGAGAATTGAGGAGGAGATGTTGATGTTGCCTTTCCTGTTTGTGAGAGATATCTTGTTTGTGAGAATCCAAGCACTCTCATACCATAATACCATAGGTGAGAGAGATGACAAATTCAAGTGATCAACATTAGCTCTGCCAAGTCACCTAGCTCTAATATCTATAGACATTGGAGTGTCAAGATTCACACAATAGGAGACAGAGAGCCTCACCTCAGTCTGCAAATTAAACAGTCTTCGAGGTAAAAAGGGAGTGATGGGGAATTACAAAAGAATTCCATATGGATAACATTATATACTTACCGAATGAAAGCCTCTAATCCGATCAGGCTTCGACTACAGTTGCAGTGGTCGTGCAGTCTGTCCAAGCCAAGAAGACGGCTATCCAACCGAAGAAGATCATAGCCACAAGTGGAGTAGGATCAACCCTCATCGGCGGATCAACACTCGACGGTGGCCACAAGCAGGGCAGGATCAACCCTTGTCAATAGATCAACACTCGGCGGTGGCCACAAGCAGAGCAGGATCAACCCTCAGTTGTAGCGGATGATCAATGCGGCAACAAAAGAGGCTCTTACGGCACGCAGCGGGAGGCAGAGAGCGCGACCAAACAGGGCGTGCACGCTTGGAATTTGTTATGTATTTTTCTTTTAATTTAAATAGTCAACTGAATAATCATGTGTGGAGGGAAAGTATCACCCGAATGGTGGGAAATCCTCACAAACAATTTATCACAAAATGGGCAGTGAATAATGAAGTTGTGAGGGATTAGTTTTCTTAAAAAAGTCTACTTATATTAAAAACACACTTGAGGGATTCAATCTTATATTTGAGGGATGAGTCTTCACAAATAGACTTTATTATTCACAGTTCCTGGTTCTTCATAATTGTTCTTGAATAATAGCCCAATTTTTTGTAGTGTACCTCTCTACTTCATCGACATAGATGGATTGAAACTCCACATCATGCTTCCTTAAGCCAGCGAGAAGGAGTAGCCTTTTGCTTGATGACGTGCTAGCATCAAATGCTCTCCTTCTCTTTCATTCGGGGACAATGATAGCTAGGGTTCACTTACAAGAGCGTAACCTCAACGTGAGTGTATGTGCTACCCAAAAGCAGGCCATCATGCCCCTATTAATAACAAATAAAGGAAGCAGGGTTTCCCAAAACCCTTGGGTAAACAAAAGGATATGGGTTTGTTAAAATGAGCCGCTCATGGGCCTTAAAAGAATACTCTAGAATTACTTAATTAACCAATTAATCATATTAATTGATTAACTAATTTCAGTTATCAATCTCTAGTTAATCACTATGGATTAGTCATCCCACTTAACAACAAAATCTAATTAATTAGCTTAAAATACTTTAACCAATTAAATCAGATTATATTCCAGTATTATAGTAGATTACCTAAACATTTAAGTAATCAATTTGATTTGTAACATTTTCAATCACATCCACAATTATACTATTCCAATCACAACCTATGTGTGTGACCTGGTAGGCTCCACATTACGTTGGCAGTGATATTCATAATCATATTATAATTTCACAAGCAGTTATTAGTATGTAGAAAGGTTTCATTGATACCCAAATAATTGGAGAAGTTGGAGAAAAACTGAACCTATCATCTGTAATTGGTGCTATAGTGATTGTATAGTTCCTTTATTTTTGATATCTAGATTGAACTCCAGGCATGGAATTGTCATCCTCTACAACATTCATTCTATGTTCCTTGAACTAGAGCAGAGTATCTGAGATATGTGTAGGCTCAACATCACATATTCACTCACACCAACATGGCCATGTATTTCTCAGTCTCACTTATCAAGTGGTCTGGATATCAAACTCTTGTAGGTGGGACAAATCCCATATACATCACTCTTTATCATCCCCATGTATCATAGTGCACCCGAGCACCACCTTTATGGCAACCCCTATTAAGGATCATGGTGAATGATGTCAAAACACACCGACCGATATGTGATGAGTATAGTGACTTTAGGTCTATGAACCAGAATCAACACCATCAATATGAGAGATGACTCTGACTAGCATTCGTAGTTCCATGTGTCACTCTCAAGGAGGGTCTGTTTGATACACTATTATCTAGCAAGTGTCTATGTGCTTGGTTTGATATCACATATCATGACTAATGCAATTTTGTCATCAACCAACACATACTCTAGTCTTGAGTGTTATAGTTGTCTATATATCATTCCATAATAGCTTCTGCTAGGGTCATAACAAGAATGCATATACTCTTGACATCTGTATGATCTCATCATCTAGGTCCTCAACCCGAAGACATACATCATTGAGTAATATCATTCTGTAGAAATTTATTGTGTTACATATT
Organism: Alisma plantago-aquatica; assembly: GCA_963693085.1. Lineage (NCBI taxonomy): Eukaryota > Viridiplantae > Streptophyta > Magnoliopsida > Alismatales > Alismataceae > Alisma > Alisma plantago-aquatica. The sequence continues at coordinate 1,146,794,083 of OY856413.1, read as the reverse complement.
ATCTCATTACTAAAAAATAGAATAAATTAGAAGATTGTCTTTATTATTAATCAAATCATTTACAAGTTATGCCATTACAATCATCATATGATTGGCTCTCTAGGCATATATACCAACACTGCATGCTAATTTGAAATTGTAATTTATGTAGAGTGGAACCTATGTGAAATAATCATCATTGTGAAACCGTAAAGTGAAAATGTTGCTAGTGAGTATTTTATTGAAACTATAATTTGTTTGTTCCTTTACTGATGCAGATATGTACACTTTTAGATTACTAAGTTATGAATCAATTTTAGTTATTAACATTTAACAAGAATGGATGATGTTAATTGAGGAGTTGACTTTGTATGACAAGTATAGATAAAAGAGTGTGCAAATAATTATTTTTGTGTTCGAAGAAATGAAAAAAATTTAAAATGAAGATTGAAAAGAAGAATACATTATTTTGAAACCATATCATGGTTGAAGATTGATATTACAATGTTTTTTAGGGTTGATGCTGTCTTTACAGACTCAAGATAGCAAATTGGTCGACTGATAACATGTCATGTTGACTGCTAGTGTTGATGTGAGAACTCTAGTGATTCTTACAATAATTGATTGATCGTCTTAGAAGTTTTGTCCATAAGTCTGATTGATTTCCAATAAATTCGACTGACTTATGCGGAATTTGGACAAAGCAGTGTTGATCTACCTATTTTGTTTTAGCAATGATCCCAATAATCACCAATTTGACTCCATTGACCTAAAAGTTCAAACTGACTACAAAAATATGGCCTTCTAATAATTCCATGCAAAAACATGGAATAAAATGAAATTAGAATAATGATTTTATATCAACCAGATTCTCTTAGGGCCAAAACTTTGTAATGCACTTTTCTTCCCTACTCACATTCATCTCATAGAAAAATAACCCAAGTGTTGTAATTGAAGATGGAATCCAAGTATTGGTTGGATATATAAATTGAAAACACATCTTGGATTATTTTTTTACTAGATCACTAATAATTTCATTGGTATATTCAACTTCTCTTCTATTTTCTCCTATCATCTATTACACAAACCATCCTCCTAAACATTTGAACACAAATCCTTTATCTTCTTCCTTGTCTCCTCAAAATAAATTTGTTACATTTACTAGAGTCTTAGAGGATATTCTATCCCAAATTCATCAAATAAGAAATCTCACGTTGGTACTAAGAAAGACATAATGAAATCCCTAGGGGTCCTTTAAATAACCTAAACATGTAAATACATTTTAGATTGTTGAGAAAAAAATCAAATGTTGAACAATAATTGATTGAAATTGAAGAAACTGGATAATAAATGAAATCTATATTATCGACTTGAATTGTACTTATACTGATTAATAAGGAACTATGACAACCAATGATGTAAAAATTATTTTTATATTTAAACTATATGTTAAAAGATGAATCAACCATGAATTTGTGGGAATTGATGAGAAATTCATGAACATGTGCTACGGGTGGGATTTGTTGTAAAATGTGAATGGCTATTCAATATGTTCTATATGAAGTAAGGCATAAAACCATGTTTAATATGATATCTATTTTTTTTCTATATTTTACATCTAGACGTTGAATTCCAATTATGTGTTGCAAAAACTAATGAAGACCCATATATATGGGTGTTGGTTATTAACATAAAATACAATAATTTTACTTTATGATCTAGTTAACTTAAAATGAAGAAATAAGCCTATTGTCATGTCCACTAGTTTCCATAAATCTTCTCTGATATCTATGTTGAAATGGGTGACATTAGGGAAAAAATTTAAATAGAAAATTTAATAATTGTATGTGTTGATTCTTATTCATAAACTTATTATTTGGTGGTACATTTTGTAAACTTCCACGAACATTTTGATATTGCATATATAATTATTTTCTTGAATCTTATCAACTCTAAGTAATAGGTAGTGGACATTGAATTTTTTTACCTATTGTTATGTTAATCTACTCAGCTAGACATGAATAGTGAACCATTGAAAATGAGGTTTTTGGTTTTCATGCATGTAATGCTCCATAGTTTTATAGAAGATGCAAGAGACTTCCTAATTGGTAAAGCATATATTTTGATCTGGGTGTGTATAGAGATGGTGTATATTGGGATTTTGTGACAATTTGAGTGTTTAATATGAAGAATGTGTAAAGTAACTAAACATAATCTTACCTTTAAAAAAAAGATGGAGTTATTGAATTATTGCAAATAGTAGTTGTGATTTATCCTCCGATATGTTATTTTTGGTATTACATATTAATTTTTGTTTTGGCCACATACAAATGATGTGTGGTCTATTAAATTTATAATTTCTAATTAGTTTAGGATATTGGAATTGTTTAGTTCTTTGTCACATTAGAACCAAACCTAGTCATCACATTAAAGTTGATTATTGATAGAGCCACCTAACATACTGGTATTATATCCTTGAGAGAGAAACCTTCTTGCCCGACATGGAATAGAGGTTTTCTAGTCAATTGTGAAGTTTCTAGAGATGGATTCTAAAGTCTTTGTAAGGGATGTTGAAGTTCTTAGTAAAAATGTTTCACCTATAAAAAATTGAAGTGTATAATTCACCGCTGGATAGGGTGGACACAATAGGAAGAAGTGTTGTGCCTCCTCACGTGGAATGTAAAGGGGGCATCTGAATCTTGGAAGAAAATGAGATTGACAAAGGTCATCCAAGAAGTTAGAGCATTGACTATTATTTCCTTGGAAACAAGGATCATGAGGGCTATTGGTGATTGGATTTTTGGCCACTTTTGTAATGGGTGGAGGAGTGACTCAAATCTTGAAGAAATTGAAGGGGGAGCATCTCCAGTGGGTGGAACCCATATATTTTTTTGGTATGTATGCCCATAGAGGCAATAATATGATGATTGTGTTTAGGGATTATATACTTGATTTGATAATTATAAAGGTAATCCAATCTATTATGTTTGTCCCTATCATGAGATGATGACACAAACATGGTAGATGTCTAAAGAATGATGTTGCTCAATGACATATGTCTTTAGATTGAGGACCTGAATAATGAGATCATATGTATGATAAGAGTAAATACATTCTTATTATGTCCCTAGTCAGATATGAATCCGGAAGCAAAATAGACAATCTTAATACATATGACTAGAGTGTCTCTTGATTGATGATAGAGTTTCATTAGGCATGATATGGGATATCAAGTCAAACGCATCGGTGCTTGTCATAGAATAGTGTACCAGATAGATCACCTTGAGAGTGATATGTAGAGACCATGGAATGGTAGTTAGAATCATTTGTCATAGTGATAGTGGTGATTATGGTTCTTAGACTTGAAGTCATGGTACTCATCACATGTTGTTCGATGTATTTTGACATCATCCAACATGACCATGAATGTAGGTTGCCAAAAAGGTCATGATCAAGTACATTGTGACACATGGGGACTAAGTGTGAGTGATGTAGATGGGATTTGTTCCTCCTACATGATATTGATATCTTGGCCACTTGATAAGACAGACTGAGAAACATGTGGCCATACTCATGTGACTCAATATGTGACATGTGAGCTCACATGCAACTCATACAGTCTTCTCTAGCTAGTCTAAGGAACATTGATTGAACGTTTGAGGATGACGATTCCATGCCTTTAGTTCAATATGGATATCAAAGACAAAGGAACTATAAGATCAGTGCAACACTGATCACAAATTGTATGTTGATATTGTTCTCCAACTTTCCAATTACTTGGGTAGCAATGATGTGTTGCTAGATACTGCTCATTGCTTGTGATGTCATAAATTTATTATGGACATTCACTTTCCAATGTATTTGGGACCTATGGACACACATAGGATGCACTTGAAATAGGAGTTTACTCATGAATATGGTTTAACTTGATTACTAAGTGTTCATATTAAATTTAAACAACATTGGCTGATAATTGGCTGAACTAGAATTTGAACCGCCATGGTTTAGAATATGGATCGCCTGGTTCAGAAGTGAACTGATCATTTCAAAATGTGAAACAACTGTTTCATATTCTAAATCACCCATTCAATGATCACTATCACTGGATCAAGGATTGATGTCGATGTCATGTTGTGCATCAATGATCACATTGAAAGCCAATATGTTTGTGAATAGGAAATATAGTGAATTAATGAATTCAAGTGTTGAATCAACCATTTCACATATGAACTGACCAATTTAGAAGTGAACCGCACAATTTAGGGTGTGAACCGAACAATTTGTGATTTGCAGAAGCCAGAAATTCTTGAAAATCTATCTCTTTGACTCCCAATTGATCTAGAAACCCTGACCCTGGACCTCCTATAAAGAAAGAGGTATTCAAGGCTTTCAGGAGACACAACAATAAGCTCTAAAAATTGTTGTCCTCTCATAGTTGTGGTAACATGAGAGCCGGAGAAAATCTTGCATGTTAAAAGGAGACATGAGACAACAAGGGGTAGGAGATCAATGCTAGCACATTGAAATTCAAAGGGACAACTCCTTCCTGTTCACTCTTGTAGCGTAACATGGAGTTCCCAGAGGTCCATGTGGAATGCATAGAGGTGTTAAGACCGTTGTATCCATGCTAGGAGGACAACAACCACTGCCATCTGGGATGCTGCATCAGGAGGTCATCGTCGTCAGTTGTCTGCGTGAGTCTTGCAAAGTGTGCACATCACCATGCAAGAGTTGTCATTGGATTTGCTCCAAGAATAGAAATAACTCTTGCTAACTTGATTTCCAGATACAACATTGTTGACGCAATCTGCTGGTAAAGGAATATGGACAAAATTTTGTTTCTATTTCCTTCATTGTCGTCCCTATTCCCAAAAGTAGGGTTAGAGGCACACCAAATTTATGATATGTCAAGGGTCTAAATTGTTGTGATCAGACTTATTTTATTTTAGGATTTTATATATACGTACATATACATATTCAATCACCACATACTTATATTATGTATCATATCCATGCTATATCCACAAATCAAAACATGCAATCATAAAATAGACAACCAATCGTTATGGTCATACTAAACCAATTCTTTGGAGTCATAAAGAATTGCTACCACCTAAGGTCATACATCTCATGTAGCAACCCATATTGTACTTCTGGGATAGGTTGGTTGATTGATTGGGCCCTCCATTCGATTGGCTGGACTCCCAATTAGCCAATTGGCTTCCATACGTTGGTTGACTGGTCCTGGCTCATGTGGTCGATTGGTTGGTCCTCCAGTCAATTGGCTGGCTCCTCCTATCGATGGCTTCCACATTCTTCCAATCGATTAGTTTAAATCCTTAGTCAGTCGACTCAACTGGTGAAGAAGGTCTCTCCTTCCGAAAACAAAAGTTAAAACTATGGTATTCCATATTACATTGTAAAATGAAAGCCTCGAGTTACATTGGTAGAGAGTATAGGAATAAGAACATTAATTTATTGAGCCTCTCTGTTGTTACTCAGTTTGAATACTGAGCCTCTCCTATCCTTTCTAAATGTAAATTAATTCTCTTGTTCCTATACTCTCTACCAATGTAACTCGAGGCTTTCATTTTACAATGTAATATGGAATACCATAGTTTTAACTTTTGTTTTCGGAAGGAGAGACCTTTTACACCAGTTGAGTTGACGGACTAAGGATTTAAACTAATCGATTGGAGGAATGTGGAAGCCATCGTTAGGAGGAGCCATCCGATTGACTAGAGGACCAACCAATCAACCACATGAGCCAGGACTAGTCAACCAACCTATGGAAGCCAATTGACTAATTGGGAGTCCAGCCAATCGAATGGAGGGTCCAATCAATCAACCAACCTATCCTAGAAGTACAATATAGGTTGCTACATGAGATGTATGACCTTAGGTGGTAACAATTCTTTATGACTCCACAGAATTGGTTTAGTATGACCATAACTATTGGTTGTCTATTTTATGATTGCATGTTTTGATTTGTGGATATAGCATTGATATGATACATAATATAAGTATGTGGTGATTGAATATGTATATGTACTTATATATAAAATCATGAAATAAATATTAAGCCTAATATACTTTCAATATGCAACATGCATGAAAAGCTTGACTGACCAAGTGAGGAAACGCCCTAGTGTGGTGCTACATCTATCTTGTGTATGTGTGGTGCTAGATATGTGGGTATGCCAGAGTAGGGAGCATATTCTATCTTGTTGGCTTTTGGGTCAGGCCTAACTAGTGACCTTAATAGGAATAAGTTCCTAGAAGCATAAAGATGGATTGTGACAAGGATTTGTGCACACCATCTATCCAAGAGTTGAATGAGATGCAATTGGAAAATGTTGCCAACCTTAATAATTGGTTATGAGCACCAACATTGGTTGGATAATGACTTAATTGTGTTGGATCTTGGCTCACTAGAAGATTGTTCATTGCAATCTTCCGAATTGGCAGTGAGGGATATCAATTTGAGTTAAATAGTCAGACCAATAATTAATTAAATGCCTAATTAATATCATTAATATTATCAGATCAAATCAAAAGTGTTTTGATTTGATCGTGATGTCATAAACTGGTTATGGACATTCAATGGAAATGTATTTGGGACCTATAGCGTCACACGCATAGGATGCACTTGGAATAGGAGTTTACTCATAAATGTGGTTTAACTTGATTACTAAAGTGTTTTCGTATTCAATTTAAACAACATTAGCTAAAAATTTGCTAAACTAGAATTTGTACCGTCTGGTTAAGAATATGAATTGCCTAGTTCAGAAGTGAACTGAATCGTTCAAAATATGAAATAACCAATTCAAACTATGAATCACTCGGTCCAATGATTAGTATCACTCGATCAAGAATTGATGTCGACGTCATGTTGTGTATTAATCGTCACTTTGAACCAATATGCAAATAGGAAATATAGTAAACTGACTGATTCAAGTGATGAACTGACCATTTTACATATGAACCAATCGGTTCTGATCCGTTGGGTTCATGGTGTGAACCAACCAGTTCGTGATTTGTAGTAGCCAGATTTTCATGAAAATTCATCTCTTTGACTCCCAATTGATCTGGAAACTCTGACCCTAACCCTCCAATAAATAAAGGTGTAGTCAAGGCTTTCAAGAGACATAATAATAAGCTTTGAAAATTTTATCCTCTCACAGTTGTGGTAATGTGAGACTCCAAGCAAGTCTTACTCATTAACGGGAGAGACAAGAAGGGAGAGACAACAAGGAATAGCAAGTCAATGATATCATTTTAATGTTTGATCAGAGAACTCCTTTTTGTTGGCTCTGGTAGCATAACATGGAGTTCTCAATGGTCTACATGGAGTGTCTAGAGGTATGGAGCTTGTTGCCTCCACTATCGGAGGACAACAACCATAGTTTTCCATGGTGTTTCACTAGGAGGCCATCATCTCTAGTTGTATGTGTGCATCTTGCGAAGTGTGCACATCACCATGCAAGAGTTGTCATTGGACTTGATCCCAGACTAGGTATACCTCTTATTATATTGTTTTCTAGATATATCATTGTTGGCACAGTCTACTGGTAAAGAAATAGGGACAAAATTTTGTTTCCACTGCTTTCTCTGTCGTCCCTATTCCCCAATAGTGGTTTTAGAGCCACGTCAAATTTACGCTATATCAGGGATCTAAATCGATGTGATAAGAATTTATTTTATTGAATACGATGTGAATATTAACTGATGAACGTGCATATAAAATCAAATACCACTTATGATCCCAATATATACACAAGACATACACACACACACACACACACACACACATATATATATATATATATATATATATATATATATATATGTATCTATATATATATGTGTGTGTGTATATATATGTGTATATATATGTATATATATGTGTGTGTATATATATGTATATATATATATATATATATATATATATATATATATATATATATATATATATATATATATATATATATAGTCAGGCTAGAATACACAGGAGTGTATTCGGAGATGAATATACTCAAGTAGTTTTTCATGATGCAATATTTTTTTTCAAAAATCTAATCTATTGATCTTCTTAAACATCTTGTGAATAGCTCATACGCAAAATTTGAGAACATTTGGACATTTATAGGTCATGTTATAAAGACCGTAAAAATTATGAATTTCAAATTTGTTTTGCGCATCGATTTAGTTTCCCTTGGATGAGTGAGTTACACTCATCCAAAAAGGATCAAAATTTGTATGTATCCTAGTTATAGTATGATGGTGAAGATCAATATTTTACATTTTACAAATAATAGTCTTGATATGCAAACACACTTGATTATATTCCTCGAGTGTATTCTAGCCTGACTATCTCTCTCTCTCTCTCTCTCTCTCTCTCTCTCTCTCTCTATATATATATATATATATATATATATATATATATATATATATATATAGATAGAGAGAGAGAGAGAGAGGCAGGCTAGAATACAATTGAGTGGACAAATTGCACGAATACACTCAAGTGTGTTTGCATATCAAAACTATTTTTTGCAAAATGTAAACCATTGATCTTCATTGTCATAATATAACTAGTCTATATACAAATTTTGAGCCCATTTGGATGAGTTTAAGTCACTCATCCAAGGACAACAAAATCAACATGTGAAACTAAATTGAAATGCATAGTTTTTGCAATCTTTATAACATGACATATAAATGTCCAATTGTGCTCAAATTTTGTATATGAGCTATTCACAAGATGTTTAAGAAGATCAATAATTTATATTGTTGAAAAAAATAATGCATCATGAAAAACTACTTGAGTGTATTCTAGACTGACTATATATATATATATATATATATATATATATATATATATATATATATATATCCTAAAAGTTGTTTGATGGTGGATGTATTTGTGGTTATGTCCAAAACCCCTGTGGATGTGTGTGTGTGGTTGTTTACTTTTCTTTCTTGTTGTTACTCAGTTTGAATATCGAGCCTCACCTCTCCTTTCCAAATGTATATTAATGCTCTTCTTCCTATACTCCTCTTAAATGTAACTTGAGGTTTTGTGTTTTACAATGTAATATGGAATATGATAGTTTTAACTTTTGTTTTGGGAAGGAGAGACCTTCTGCACCATCCAAGTTGACCGACTAAGGAGTCAAACTGATCAATTGGAGGATTGAGGAAGCCATCGACAGGTAGAGTCAACCGATCGACTGGAGGAGCCAGTCAACCGTATGAGCCAAGACCAGTTGACTGACAAATGGAAGCCAGTTAACCAACTAGGAGTCCAGCCAATTGACTGGAGGGTCCAACCGACCGAACGACCTATCCTAGTAGCATAGTACATGTTTTTACATGACACGTATGACCTTAGGTGGTAAAAATTCTTTATGTCTCCAAAAATTTGAATTAGTATGTCCATAACCATTTCTCATATGTTTTATGATTTCCAATTTCATTTTTGAATGTAGCGTGTATATTATACGTACTATAAGTATGTGGTGATCAGATATGTATATGTAATTAAATATAAAATCCATAAATAAATATTAAGCCTACGATGCTTTGAATAAGTAACACACATGAAAAGCTTGATCAACCAATCATGGTCATGCCCTAGCATGGTGCACCGTTGATGTCATGGAAGTGTGATGGTAGATATGCGGGTTTGGCTTAACAGGGTGCATATTCTATTGTGTTGGCTTTTGGGTCAAGCTTAACTTGGAGACCTTTATAGGATTAAGGGCCTAGAAGCATAAAGATGGATTGTAACAAGGAGTTATGAAGACCATCTATCCAAGAGTTGCATGAGATGCAATTGGAAAATGTTTCCAACTTGAATACTTGGTTGTGAGTGTCAACGTTGGCTGGTTATTGGCTTAATTATTTTGGATTTTTTCTCACTAGAAATTTATTCACTGCAAACTTCTGAATTGGTGGTGAGGGCCATCAAATTGAGAAAAATAGTGGGAGTGATAACTTATTAAAGGCCTAGTTAATATCATCAATATTATCAAATCAAAAGTGTTTTGACAAAAGTTACAAATTTTCTTTTGTAGAATCTAATGGAAAACATGAAGACATTTTCTTTGCGATCGGATCTTGAAAAGGACAAGTTAAATGGGACAATCTTCCATAACTCATTTAGGACTTTGAGAAACATTCGCAATCATTAAAGCAAGCTTATGTCCTTGAAACACTAGTGCCAGAAGAACCCGCTCCAAATGTGTCCATGGCTGAAACAAATGGTTATTTGAAGCATGCCAATGATGAAACATACATCAAAGACCTTATGATGAGTTGTATGAACAATGAGTTGCATGAACAACATGAAAACATGTAAATTCTTGAGATGGTAACACATCTTAATAATCATGTGAAGAGGGAAAGGTATAATGTCTCTAAAGAACTATTTGAGTGCAAATTGAGAGAGAAGGACTAGTGTTGCCCCATGAGATCAATATGATTGGACATGTAGAACCTATATAGAGATTGGGATTTCCTTTAGGTCAAGAGTTGGACAAATATATGGTTCTATGATTGTTGTCTGAATCATATAGCTAGTTTATCGAGTGCTATCACTTGAGTAATGTGGCCAAATCATTGTCTGAATTGCTTTTCTTGTTGATGAATGATGAATCACACATCAATAAGGACAAACCCATGATGGTAATCAACAAAGGGGAGTCCAAGGACAAAGGAAAGGCCAAGAAATGTTCTGAGGTTAAGTTGAAGACCAAATCTTCTACACTCAAGATAAGGAGAATGGTAAGTACAAAAGGAATCTGTCCTTTTCACTTAATGAAACTGAGGAAGAAGAAGCGGGGGATAGAGATATCCACTTCAGGACACGAGAACAAGTAAGCTAGAACAATGCAGAGCAAGAGTTACTATGAGTATAATTGGAATATGTCATTCATCTAATGGGCATGTAATAGAATTACTGACTTACTATAATGTACATGACATTAATGAAAAACATCATGTATCTTGTATGGACAAGAATATTATGAATATTTAATGTTTTGTTTTATTAGATAAAATCTTATATGGAAGTGACCAATGTCTCAAAATCTATACATAATATTTCAAGAGATCAATAAGGGTAACACATATACTAAATGACTTGACGAGTCAAACAATGAATACATATAACATTGTCATCTAAAGCACATAAATTAGAAATGCATTTCTAGAATTCCTAAAGATGGTTGTCAAGATTTTTTTGGCTATTGCACCAATAGAGACATGCAAATATCATTTATTGAGCAATATGACAAAAGAACGTTTCACTATATATACTGATGTTATTTATGAATATTTGGAATAGAAATCTTATATGAGAAAATAGTTTCTTAAAATGCTTTGTCTACAAATCACATCAATGTTATTTTGATAAATACTATTTTTGTATTCCAATCCTACAACAAAAGTGTTTGTTGTCAAGACGATTATATTCCAAAAGAGAATTTAATACCAATGGAATCAGGGGGAGAAAAGTATAACGCTAAATGTTTGAGACCAATAGGAAAACATTGAATCTTAAGAGGTACTTAGGAACAAGGAGAAACACAAATTGTTGTGGAATTTCAAGTTCGTTATGTAACACAAAACCTCATAGATCTAGTAGAACATGCCTTGATTTTGAAATATTATGATATCTTACAACTCAAGAAGGTGGTGAGTTGTTCATAGACGATGAGATAACAACCTACCAAGAATATATTCAAGGAACAAAATTTTAGAAATGGATTGAATCCATTGTATCCATGATGGAGTCCATGTACACCATCAAGATATGACCTTGTTGGATCCACCTAAAGGGGTAAAACCCATAGGGTGCAATTGGGTCTTTAAAAGGAAGACCGACATGGATGGTAATGTACAAACCTATAAGTGTTGATTGGTTGTAAAGGGTTTAAAACTTATTCAAAGTGTTGAAATGATTAAAAAATTTCACCATTTGCCATGGTTAAATCCAACGGGATCATGATTGCAATTGTTGCTTAATATGACTATGAGATTTGGAAAAATGGATGTTAAAACCACATTGCTTAATAGGAATAGTGTAGAGGATGTGACTGTGACAAAACCTAAAGGTATTTTAAATCCAGTTATTGCAAATGAAGTCTATAAGATACAAAGGTCAATCTATGGATTAAAGAAAGCACTTGAAGCTTGAATCTTCAATTTGACATGATAGTTAGAGAGTTTGACTTTAGTCAAAATGAATATCAAATATGTGATTAGAAGGATTTAGTGGGAACATATTTATATTCCACATAATGATGGAGAATGACATCCTTATCCTACAAATATTAAAACGTGGCTGGGAAGCACCTTCTCTATGAAGGGATTAGGCTAAGCATCCTATATCTTAGGAATTAAGATCTATAGATATAGTTCTAGAAAGCTTCTAGACATAAGTGAGATCATATCTATTGGCAAGATGTTGAAGGGTTCAACATGGAGTACTCAATGAGAGAAAATTTATCCATGTGTCACATGATTATCTCTCAAGTTCTTAGCATCCCAGTTCTTGTGAAGAATAGGAATATGTGAGTATTTCATTATTATGTACTCATCATGTTGTCTCGAATGTATTGGACATGATGAGTTGATACTTATTAGATCCTAGAAAAAGTCACTGGACTGCCATAAATACCATCATTAAGTATTTGAGAATCACCAAAAGGATTGATTCATTGGTTATGGTAGTGAGGAAGAGTTGGGTGTAAAGGGTTAAATTGATGCATGCTTCCTAAATGAAAAATAAAATTAATGGTCAGAATTAAAATTTGTGTTTGACCTTAAAGCATAACTGTAAGCTGGAAAAGTTTTGAACAAGAGATAGTTGTTAACTCTACAATAAAGGTTGAGTACCTTGTTGTTTTGAGAATAACATAGGTATTGTGTGGATCAAGAAGTTCATGTAGACAATGTTGTCAAAGGTACCAACCATTGATGACATGGTAAAAATACAATTATAATGATGGAGCTACTAAATAGTCAAGGAATCTTAGATAGAATACTACATAAATTCCATCTCATGTGAGAAGTCATACAAGGAGGAGATGTGAAAACTTGAAAAATACCAAAAAGAAGTAAACATTGCTAACCCTCTATAACAATGCATGTGCAATAGAAATATGACAAACATGTTGAAATCACTTGGAATAAGATTTGTAAGTGATTGACTCTAAGTGTTAGTGCGAGTCTATTGGTATGTATGCCCATAGAGACAATCATATGATGATTGTAATGGGGCATGACGCAAATTGACCGTGCGTAGAAACGCAAGTGAACGCGTCGAGTAGTACAGGCCTTTGTGAGGCCCGAGTCGAACTCAGGGATACGTGCAATCGTCGGGGACTCCTACTAACTACTCACGATCAGCTAAGCCAATTAACAAGTTGAGAGTGTTGTAGAAATTAAAAGAAAAAAATAAAAACAAAACGAAACAAGCAATCGATTAAATGTTGGTTTAATCAATTCAAAAGGAGATCTTTAGGATTGTGGTTTCACCGCGGGTTTTCATTGTATTAAATTCTATATAGCTACTCAATTTTATCTCTCTATCTGGGTAGTGGCCTGAAATCAGAATTGCCCACTGTCGTGGTACAATTCACTACCTATGTCTAGGTCGGTTCCACCATCGTAGTAACCTATACCCTAAACTAGGTGCATTATAAACGACCTCTCGGTATCCACCATTAATCTTACACCGCCTTGTTCAAGGGATTTGTCAATTAATGTAAATTCCGTCTCTTTTCAACCGTTAATCCTTCTTTCAAAGCAATTAAGGGCATTAGGTTATTATTATGGTGATCAAGCATAACAATATATTGGAGAACACGAAATTATACCACGGATTTAAGAGATAAGATATGGATTACTATTATAAAATCGTCATATAATGAATCCCCGGGCTACTCCCGGTCCTAAAGACAAAGGGGATTAGCCCTGCATGGTCATCTCAAAGTACAATGTAGTAGAGAAAAGGGGAGACATGAGAAAAACGAAATTGAGTGGTGAAACCCCTGAACGGAGAAGGTCCAATCAATCCTTGGCGCGGAATCTGTGTTCTGCCACCTTTCGGTGGTGAAATTCTTCTTCTTTAGCGTCCGGATCGGCTGGGGCGTGCTCTCGTGCTCCGTTCTTCTCTCCTTACTCTCCGAGATGTGTGCAGCGGATAATGACGTGACTCCCCAGTCAAGGGCGCCGTCATTAGGTATATCTCCCAAATTAGGTCGCCAATTAACCACGACCGTCCGATTAAGATCATTCTGAATCAAACTAATATCTGACGGTGTCGACACCATCGACACGGGTCGATGGTATCGACCTAGCGTGGTAGCGGCAATCCTTCTTCTCTTTCGTCTGAGCGCCTGATGTCATCTCGATACCATCGACGCGGGTTGATGGTATCGACAACCCTGTAGCGACGGTTTTGTCATTTTATGTCGCTGCAACTCCTTGTGTCGATAGTATCGACCATCGTCGATAGTATCGACTCCTTCCTCGCCAGCAGCCTGATGGTACCTCGATACCATCGACATCCCCGTCGATAGTATCGATCTTGTTCTGGTCCTTGCGGCTGGCTACCTGTGGTCCGGTCGATGGTATCGACCACCGTCGATGGTATCGACGGCAGCAAATACTTGTTTTTCCTGAAATTTACATTCGGAACCACATAAATCCACACAAAATATATTTTTTCGATAATTAATACTAAAAATGCTTAAATAAAGGGAATTTGACATAAAGAAGTAGCATAGACCAAAATGAATGAATTAAGCAACATTAACCATGAAAATGACTAATAAATGCATAAAATGCATATCAAACAAGTCTATAAATGTGACTCAAAATCATCACATCAGACTCCCCTAAGCTTGAACATTGCTCACCCTCGAGCAACTATTTCTTAGAATAGAATTGCCAGAGTCAACTAAAGAACAAAGCATCACAAAAGACATCCTATATGACTCCCACCGGACATTCGCATACCGGCCCTCGCTAACCACAAAATGATAATTACCCTAAAGGCGACAATAATCATCCATAAAAGATGTTGACCTTAAAACTGATGAACACTATCACATAAGGCAGTTAACATAATAAAATTTTCCGGTCCAGGCTTGGTGCATCTTGTGATCTTCTATACTACGTTGCTCGCCCTAACTACCATCTACATGGAAGCAGTTCTCCTGATATTCATTAGTGAGGAGAAATTCACGGTGGCCTACCAATCCGAGCAATGGGTGGATGAAATGGGTGGCTCATGGAAGAAGTGGAAGTATTATACAATTTCAACATGCATAAAACAAAAATGCCCTAAATGATGCAAATGCACTAACAATCCTATCTCAACAGGAGATGGATATCTAATTAAGCTACATCATGTACTCACTTATCTTGAAATACAGGTGAAATTATGTTCCTTTCTCCTTATTTTTGTTGCTTCTAAATAACTCTTTTTTCTTTCAATTTCAGAATTTTTTTTTATTTCAAACCCTTATATCCATAATTGACAATGAATATTTGTTGGGCTTATTTTTTTTCTGCATAACTCAAAAATTTGCACTATTTAGCAGGTATGGAACAATTGAATTCACCATTAAAGAATAAATGAGGAACATGACATACTTTATGCATAAAAGTTATGAATTCAACTACATGACATGCACCTAAGGGGCAATGTGCATGTATATCTATTCTTATTTTTTTCACTTTTCATTTTCCATGCAAACATAAGAAAAATTGCAATGCAAATCCTATCTACATGTCATGCAATCAAGAAGAGTTAAAATCGTACTTTACTTCCAATTCTTGGGTGGATTATGAAAACAATGAGGTGAACAGATCACAAGACTAGTTGACTGAACCTTAGAAAAATATTATGCGTCCCTCCTTACTGACCTGTGCAGTAGTCAAGAAGTTTTTTCTCTCTTACTTCAAATTAAAGTCTCATTATCATTTGGTCAGTTTAGGCTCAAACAACTATTTCCATCCACTTTCATGAATCATTAGGGATAAACAATTGTGATTTTCTGTTTTAAAGTTGACAAAACCAATCATTTTCTAAGTTAAGTGATCAAGGTTAAACAACACTCAAGCTTGTGAACACTCAAAAAAATTTTAGTTTCCCATAATTCCCATGCACTATTACACTAGATTAAAGACATCCACGATTACACTAGATAGAATGTGAATCCTACAGAAAACTAAAATTGCAAGAAACAAATGACAAGAACAAAAGCAAGAAAACTAAAAACAGAGAAAATAAAGATAGAACTGTTCCAACTACCCCCCCAAGATTGAATTCAACTATGGCCTCATAGTCAAAAACAAACTCAAAGGTTGGAACAGTGATACCAGTTTACTCATGCGGTGGAGGCGGGTACTGCGAAGCCGTAGGGTCCCAAGAAGGATACTCCCCCTGGAAGCTTGGATCAAATTGGGCCCTAGGTGGAGGTTGTGGATAGCCTCCAAAGTAATATTGGCTCCAATAGTGGTCATAGAAGGGCTCCTTCTGCATCTCCATCCGATACAACCGATCATGTATCTGTTGTTCGTTGTTGAGGAGAAGACGCTCGTTCTCGAACATCGCCCTTTGGTTGTCCAGATCTGGTTCGTAGTGTCTTGAATACCGCTATACATTGTCATGTGCTGCTGCTGTGTTTGCTGGATGTCTTGCATCATAGTGTACATGCCCTGCATAGAATAGGCATCCTCGCTTGGATGTGAGGGCGGTGGTGGTGGCGGCGTAGGCTGTGATGAAGAAGATGCACCCGAATGCATCCGAGGACGCTTCTGTGGTGCCACTCGTGCCCGAAGAGGTGTAAATGCCTCCTCTTCCTCCTCAGCCTCATCATCATTTCGATCGTCGCCACCGTCGTTGCCGCCTTCTTCATCAGAGTCGGTGATGGCTATGATTGGCCATTGAAAGTGTTGCGCCCCTTCGATGTTGAAGACCAGATCAGGCAACGAGCACTCCTGATAGGCATGGTTGATGTGGCAATGCGCATACGCCAAACCATCTCGAAGAAGTAGGAGATTGGACTGGTGCAAATGTTGCAAGTTCACCTTGCTCCTAGTAGATAGAGGAGTGAGGGTCTAGAAATTCAAGCCGAGGTATGAAGCCAGCTTGGTGATGAGCCCGCCGAAGTGAATTGGCACTTTCCTCGTACTCTTCTTCACCGCCAATACTCTCTGCAGAAAGAAGGCACCCCAATTGCACTCTTGACGCTTCAGGAGCTTGTACAGAAAGAATAAGTTCGTCTCCTGAAACTTGCTGAGGGCCAAGTCACCCCGAGCAAATAGCGTCAAACTGAGCATCCGGTGCAGTATTCGGACGAAAGGGTGCTCGAAGTCATCTACCGCAGCATTATGGTAGCTAACAGACTACCCCAGAGGCACCGTAACCAGCTCGGCGAATATGACGTCATAGTCGGTGCGGTTGTCCTGGCGCCGGTAGTCGTTTGGCGAGTGGTTCCAGTTGAATATCTTGTTGAATTACCAGTGTGAGGGTATAGTCGATGTTGAACAGCCAGAACGACACTCGGCCTTTGATCCACTCGCTGTCGGTGGCAATAACGTCGTTGGGCACGACGCAGACGTCCAGTGACGCCATGAACTCTGCCACCAACTCCTTGTATGTGGGCCAGTCGCCGAAGAATGGCTGGCCATCTGCATGAAATTCCAGCTCGTCAGTTCATCGGCTTGTGTGGCGCGCCTGTCCTTTCAGAACGTAGGCCAAGTTGGCCTCAAACCCTAAGTCGCGGATCATGTCCCGTTCGACATAACGGGTTGGCTCTATCTTCCTCTTTAAGATCTCCTCGTAGATCTTCTTCACCTCCGCGGATGGATGAATCAGCTGCGGGCGTGAAACCGACGCGGGTACCAATTAATTATCATAATGTTTGGAGCAATTTTGACTGAATCTAAATATGTTTTTCAGTAACATTTTATAACAAAAAGTTTCTACTAAAATAAAATAAAATCTAAGTTAAGGCTAGTTTGCAATTTTCCCAAGCACCTTAATATTGTATATGAATAACCTAACACACTAGTAGCTCCCATATTTTGTGATTCATTCTAGAATTAGGAAATCATAGCAAGAGAAATGTATAATTAGGGTTTGAGTGAGGAAATAAATGGGGATGTTGATGTAGGGTTTTATCTTCCGAAGTGTGTATTGAAAGCAAGTAATTTTTCCTTCTTTAGGTATGTTTTCATGGTGAATCTTCTCTTCCATGTCTATATTGCGTCCCTCCTCTGATTTGATTCAAGATGGTATTAAATTGCCCTTTTTCATTATTTCTGTATAATTCTCTATTCCTAGAGTTTGGGAGTTGGAAGGAACAAGAAAATGGGGGACTTGTTGAAGTTTGATATGGATCTAATAAGATTAGATCTTGGGCTATGTTTTAAGGCGGTTCACACCTTAGGTAGTGGGTACTTCTATTTGATAGTAGATGTCACTAAAATGGACTCAATCCACAAAAATGTTTTGTTTTTCTATATGCTACAAAAACCTTAAATTTGTCTTTTAGTTCTAGATTTTACAAGATGATTTAGAAATGGATTATTTGTTTTTATGATGAATTTTAGATAATGAAATCATATTGGAAATGAATACAAATCATATAGAATAGAGTTTCTAAATTTACTTTTGAAGTTCGAAGAAAATATCAGAACCTAGGGTTTCTGGTTATACCTATGTTTTTAGTATATAGATAAGTAAAGAACATTTCTTATCTTAATTGTATTATATAGTATTCAATTGTTTTATATGAATGTTTAATATAGATTATTAGTTAGGGATTCAGTTTAAGTTATTTATTTCACTCAGTATTGAGTGTGAAACCTAAATGAGTGAAGATTTGGGAGTTTGTGAATAGAAAAAATGGAAGTCGGTAAAAATGAATGATATAAAATTTTAATTTTCATTTGATATAAGTTTACTCTTAATGCATGATTTTTTAGTGAATGGTTTGTGACCTTCGTTTAGTTTCATACCAGGGTTTCATATACATGTTTAGTTGTATGTGAGCTAGTAGAAATTGTCTTTTTACTAGTTAACTTTTATGATGCAATAAATTTATATGTGTGTCATGTTATATGTTAATGAGGAAAATGAAACAATAAGTATAGGGTAATCAGTAAATCGAGTGTACTCATTGATGTATTCTTCAGTATGATAAGTGTATTAGCCCAAATAAATTGGTTTAAGGTATAATACATAAAAATCTATGAGTAGAACTTAATACAAGGTTAAGTTAAGAAATTTTAATTAGATGATTTTGTAGTGAAAGTAAAGAGTGAATTAGACACTAGATGCCCTAAACACCATAGATTCCATGTGAAGGTCTGCACCAAAGTGGAGGAAATGACATAACTAGCAGTGCCCAGGAGAGGAAGATAGAGTGTGTCAGTGGTGCACCAGGGGTTAAGTCCAACGTGGATGACCTCTTAACTAATTGTAGATGTATCCAACATTAGTTAGAGATTTTAGTGAGACCCAACGATACCCAACATTAATCAAATATCCTGGTTGAACCATGTTCAATACAGTTTTAGTTAGGTACCCAACATTTATTGAGATCTTGGTCCTACCTAGTCCAGTTACTACTCAGTGAGTCAGCCCTTGTAGAACCACTGGAGTAGATAGTTCTAGCAAGAGTGTTATTGGATCTCTGCCTGAGTACATAGGTTTAAAGTAGGAGTTTAGTTTTACCATCCAACTTTTTATTCATCAAGGCCAAACATGGTGAGGTCTATTGTATAACATGTATCTAGTTAGTATACTTATAGTAATGGGTTTACTCTATGTCTTGTACGGTAAGATCATGATTTCTGTAATACTTTCAGATGTCGTGGTACACTTCATGTTGGTTTAGGGTATAATAAGATGAATAAGAGATTAATCAAGTATGTTTAGTTATGGAATTATTAGTTGTTGTTCTCTGAAGTAACCTACCATTCATGTATTTCTGATTGAGTAGATCCCATTGAGATGAATCAAATGTCCAAATATTGATTACTCTTTGTAGATATTTAGAGTAACCTACAATTTATATGTAGTGAATGATTGGTTCCTTTATAATTATTTACTATTCTACTTAAATTTCAATTTATCAAGAATATAGCTTTGACTATTTATGTGCTTTAATATGTTTCTTAGAAGCATTCATCCACTAGGTGTGTATCTGATCACTCTACTCACAAAAATTTTAGGTAAGCCCGATCATGTGGAGAGCTAAATGTAAATTAGAATTCCTAACACGAGCCAAATGCTAGAGAGGTTTTGAAAATCAATTAATGTTACTATATATCCTTGTTTAGAAATACAAAGAGTTGTATATGAATGATGTTTAACATTGTTTGATCAGACAGTGTTTGTATCTAATAGTCAAGCCAACAATTGTATAATGATGAAATATGGTATATATAACTTAATCTATTCTTTTCTATTTCTAATCATATCAAATAATGGAGGTTTAAATTCTTATATTGGTTGTTTCATGTGGTTGTGTTTCTTACAATGCATAGTTTAAAGAAAATTAGAAAGTTTTATGGTTGGTTTGAACTCAGTATATGTCATAGTTCCATGATCTATCAGTGATTATGGAATCTAGATGTGACATATTGATATCAAAGCCTAGGTGGAGCCATTAGGGACCACTAAGTTAGTATGTCAGAGTCATATATGTTGTAGTTAGGAGGTTATGTGGCTATAGAACTGGAAAGTCTGAGTATTTGGATACCCTGGTCAGGTATCTAAATACTTAGGTTGGCCAGTCTTTGCATCATCTTTGTTCTTTTTATGAAAATTAGTTTCATTTTATTTCATCACGGGGAACTTATTTAGTACATCTGATTGATTTAGTTACTCTATAGAGAATTTGGATTCAAATGGTAGTAAGAATGAATGCATTAGAGTTCATTATATGAAAAAGAATGATAAAATTGTAGAAAATTTATATTACCTTTTACATCACATAAACCTCTTTCCTTAATCAAGATCATCATTTCCTCTTATTTGTCTGAGTTCTTATTGTGAATTTATATTTTACATGTTCATCTAGTCCTCTTTATTTTAATTCTTTTGAAAATTCTCCACGTCTTTGTATACTTTAATTATTTTCTTCTATTTTTCCTTTGTTTGAAGTGCATAAATGTACTTTACTCAATTGTGTGATCTATTCCTCATAATGAATTCTTCATATCTTTGGCATCAATGTATTTTTCTCTTATCTTTCAATATTTCATATTTAGAGACTTCATGTAATATTGATGATTAAGCCTTAATCCCAACATTATATCATTTCCTTTTTTTTCTGTCTATTTTCTCTCTTTATTTGACATGCTTTGCTAATGTGAGCCTTTCATAATTGATCCATCTCTTGTGTGTCTTTCAATATTCTTTACTCGTTTCTTCTTTACTTCCTTTAGTTTTAAGTTGAATAAAATACCTCAATTAGTTACATGACTATGTTCTCTTTATCCATTGTTTCTTCTTCATTTCTTGTGCTACATACTAACATGCGTCTTCAATATATATTCTTTCTTCATTTATCCTCAAGTTAGGGTTTCCTGTTTTAGTCCATAAACCTTGAACATAGATATAATTTCCAACTAATTCTTAGTTACTCGAGTCTTTCCCTTATATTTTGATATCTTAGTGAATGTATATTCTAATTGCATTGTGGTTATAACTCTCCATAGTTTATTCTTATTAGATTATTAATAAAAATCATTAGATCCCAATAATGCATCCTACCAGCCAGACTAGGCCAAGCCTACAGTCATGAAGCCAAGAGCTACTCAGGATTAAGCGACTCCTATTTGTCTTAAACATCTGAAATAGAATATCCACTTAGGGAAAACTCATGCAATTATCATTTCTTGTCTAATTGAGGCAAATAATATGAAAAATATACAATGCAGCTTCATAGTGTACAACAATCTTAATGGACTGTATATAGTCTGAACTCTGAACATCTGGATTCATATTAATAAGAGCATTTCTTTCATCTCCAATTAAAACAATAGTGTAAAAAAATTTCTATTAGATTTATCTTTTTCTCTTACTCTTTTCTTACTTTATGGCATTCTAACCCTAACACTTCTAAGACTTCTCTCAAGCCCATCCTGAATATAGTGTATTACACAGACACACCCTACGAGTGGTACATGGAAACCATTGAATGGTAATCAGAATCATCTCTCATAGTAAATGGTGGTGATTATGATTCTTTGACCTAAAATCACTACACTCATCGCATATCATTTGATGTGCTTTGACAGCATCTGACATAACCTTGGATGTGATGTTCAGATACATTGTAACACATGGGGAATGACTGCGAGTGACATAGATGGGAATTGTCCCTCCTACATGAGATTGATATCCTGGAAACTTGATAAGAATGAATGAGAAGTGTATGGAAATACTCATGTGAATCAATATATGATATTTAAGCTCACATGCATCTCATACAGTCTGCTCTTGTTCAAGGAACATGGATTGAATGTTGAATATGATGATCATTCCTTGCCTTGAGTTCAATATTGATATCAGAGACAAAGTAAATATAAGAGTAATGTAATACTCTCTCTAGGGTTCGACAGCTCCCCCTTCTCTCTACCATCCCGGCAGCTACCGCTGGGGGGAGGGAGCGCCTCCTTGGTGCTTTCCTTCCCCCGGCCCCCATCAGTTCAGTGGCGTCTTCGTGGAGTCATAGGCGGAAGATTCAGCACAGCACTGAGCTCTCCACGATAGCGGTTGAGTAGGGACGGGTAGCGCCGCTGGGGATATGGACGGATCTATGGCGCAACAGATCGATGTCGTCGACTCCTTCTCGCCCATGAGTGGTAGAGGGAGAGGAGTGGTGCTCTTCCATCCTGAGATCAAGCGCACTGCTCTATCACCACAGGGTAGGGGTCCTCACCTCCGCCTCAGCTCCTTCTCGCCCGGTTTCTATGCTGAGTACTGGCTCAGGGCTTCTACGGCCTTCTTCCTCGACTGATCTATTTCGACTGATGTTCGGGCAATGGTGTTGGGTGGGTTCCTTGAGGCCCCATCCCTGGTTCTCCTCGGCTTAGGCGGGTTCCTGTTCGGGTTCCCCCTGGCGTACATGGGTCTGCAGCTTCACCTCTGTGGTGATGGTGGCGCCCCTTCTGGGGTTCAGGTCCCTGACCCGTTGGCTCCTTTCCTGGTCTCCTGCTTCGCCGGCGCATCCCCTGCTTGGACATGGAGGCGGAGGGTGGCTCCTTTGGCGGCGGGGTTCTTCCCCGTGGTTACCTGTTGCTGCGTGTGGGGTGCCCTCAGGGTGCTTGACGCTTGTCCATCCGGTGGTGTTGTTGTGTAAATAGCAACCTGTTCACCAGGTTGCCTCCGTGTGAACAGGGGAAACAGGTCTGCTGGCCATTGATCGGACCCTCTGCAGTGCAGCTGCTGTTGGCGGGTACGAGGGGAACACCACTATGGTGTTGATGAGTAACATCCTTATGCCGCCTGCTAGGTGTTTGTTGATACAACCCAGTGCAAACAGGGGCTTCAAGCCTTGTGTGGGTGTCTCATGCTCCTTGCAGGTTTACAAGGGATATGACGAGGAGCCATGTTGCTCATGTGACATGGAGGTCGGCTTCCAGGGTGCAACCTGTCAGCTCATCAGGGTTTCGCCTGTCTTCGTGGGTCAGCACAATATTCCTTAGTTGGTTGTTCGACACACTTTCAGAAGTTGTGGTTCATTGCAAGTGCTTGGATAGTCAGTTGTTGGTCTTGGTTCTGGTTCCATGTCTTTTGGGTTTGAAATCTTGATGTCCTGAGATCTTGCTAACCGGATGCTTTTGCTCTGGGTTCTGGATAGCGGTTGGCTTTGGACATGCTTGCTATGCTGTTGTTTTTTGATTACTTGCTTCCCTAGGAATCATAACTTCAGTAGGTTGTGGTTATTTCTATTGATGTCTTGGTTAGTTAGGTGTTCTCTGGACTAACGTCTGGTTGGCAGGTCTGTCCCCTCCCTTTCCTTGTCCAGATTGATGGCTCATTAGGAGCTCTATTTCGCTTTGTTCTTTGGGTGCTTTGCATCCTGGTTGTAATGAGCTTTTAGCTCAGGTTGATGTAATGGGGTCTTAGTGCCCAAAGTTTTTGGTATTAATAGTAACACGCGTTTTGGACCGACCAAAAAAAAGTAATGTAATACTAATTATAGATTGTAGGTTGACGTTGTTCTCTAACATTCCAATTACTTGGGTAGCAATGATGTATTTCTAGATACCGCTCATTTCTTGTGATGTCATAAACTGGTTGTGGACATTCACTACCCCACATAACTTGGGACCTATAGGATCACACACATAGGATTTACCTAGAATAGGAGTTTACTCATGATTGTGGTTTTAATTTAATTACTAAAGTGTTAGGTATTCAACTTCAATTAAATTGGCTATATTAAAAATCTAAAATGAGTATTTTAGCTAGTGAACTGACTGGTTCAAATGTATCAACTAACAGTTCAGGTTGTAAACTGGTCGGTTGGTTGATCTGTAAGGCAGGATCAAGCATTTATGTTGACATTATGTTATGCATTAATAACACCATTAAAAGCCAATTTGTTTGTGAATAGGAATCATAGTGAATCGACCAATTCAAGTGTTGAACTAATTGTCTCAAGTGTGAACCAATCAATTCACTAGTGAACTAACTGATTTGACATTTGCAGCTTTGAGAAAATTCAAGAAAATCCCTCTCTTCAACTCCCATACAATTTGGGAACCCTGACCCTAGACATCCTATATAACAGGGGGGATGTAGTCTAAGCTTTCAGAGATACAAAAATAAGCTCTGATAATTGTTGCCTTCTCAAATTTGTGGTAATGTAAGAACTTGAGCAAGAGTTATCCATAAATGGGAGAGACAACAAGGAAGAGTAGTTAAAGATAGCACGTTGATGTTCGAAGGAACAACTCCTTCCTATCCTTTCTAAAAGTACGACATGACTTCTCAGTGGTATGCATGGACTACTTAGAGGCGAGGAGGCATTTGCCCCCCGTTAGGAGGTTTTCATCAACCGTTGTCTATGGTGCTACACCAGGAGGCCATGACCATAGTCGTCCAGGTGTTTCTTGTGAAAGAAGCACACTAATGCAAGGATAGCTGCTGGACTTTCTCTAGGACCATGTATTAGCCTTACAACCTTCCTTCCCAATCTATAGTTGTTGATGTGATCTACTGTCTAAGGGGAATATGGAAGAATTTTTTGTTTCTACTGCCATTCCTGTCACCATATTTCCCAACATTGGTAGAAAAGCCACATCAATTTACTCTATTTTGGGATTTGATCAATATGATAAAAAATTTTGTTTTATTATTTATTACATTCTATGTAAATATTGAAATGATTAATGTTCATATCTAATTAAATACCACATACGGTCCCTATATATATGATATGACATGTGCTATTTATAAGCGTCGTCTTTAAATTTTTTTGATGGTGGATGTTAGCGGGGTTATGGCCAATACCCCCCCCCCCTGAATTTTTTTGCATGCTCTGAATGGTTTTTATTCCTATTTTATAACTTTATTAGAATACCAAGCCTCTCTCTCCTTTTCAATATGTAAAAGTATAAATGCTTTACTTCCTATGCTCCCCTCAAATGTAACTCCAGGTTTTCCTTTTATAATGTAATTAGTTAAATAGGAATATGATAGTTTTAATTTCCATTTTGGTAAAAGAAGGTGTTCTACACTAGATGAACTGACTGACTCAGAAGTCAAACTGATTGAATGGAGGACCGAGGAGGCCAGACGTTAGGAGAAGTCGGCCGATCGGCTGGTGGCCCAACCGATCGACTAGAGGAGTCTAGAAATTGCTTGAACTAGAGATCAGTCGTCCAGTCTAAGAAACTAACCGACCTACCAGGAGGTCAACCAATCAGCACAAGAGTTGAGTCGATCGACCCGGACTGGTTCCAGTATAGATCTTTTTCAACAACATGCTGCTACATATCATGTGGACCTTAGGTGGTAGAAATTCCTTGTGGAACCAAGGAAGTGCATTCGTATGGCCATATCCATCACTCGTATTTTATAATTGCATGTTTTGATTGTATTGAATGTATGTGATATGTATTAAGTAAGTGGTGATTAGATGAGTATATGTATTTATATAAATATGAATCCCTCAATAAAATATTAAGTCTTAGATGATTTCGATAAGAACACACATGAAAAACTTGATAGACTAAGTGTGGGCAAGCCAAGCATGGGGCTCCATCTATCTCGAAGAAGTGTGATGGTAGTTATGTGGGCCTGCCAAGCAGTGTGCACTACTATCGTGTTGGCTTTCTGGTCAGACTTAACTAGGTGACCTTAATTAGGTTAAGTGCCTCAAAGTATATAGATGAATGTGAGAAAGGGTTGTGCAAACCATCTATCTAAGAATTACATGAGATGCAATTGGCAGAATGTTGCCTACCTTAATAATTGGTTTAGGACGCTAGTGTTCGTTGGGTAATAACTTAATGATTTTGGGTCTTGGCTCACTAGAAAATTGTAATATGCAATCTTCCAAATTGATATGTGAGAGTTATCAAGTTGAAAAAAAAATAGTGGGGGTGATAATTAATTAAAGGCCTAATTGAATATCTTCAAATTTTATTTTAATCAAAACAAATCAAAAGGGTTATGAAAGGTTTCAAAATTTTTATAGAATCAAATGGCAACGAATAACACATTTTCCTTGCAAAGGACAAGTGGAATGGGAATAGTTTCAATCACTAGTTTAGGATGTTGAGAATCATTCTCACACAAGAGCGCAAGCTCTATGTCCTAGAGACACCAGAGCCAGATGAACCTGCTCCCACTGTGCCTAAGGCTGATAGGGATGCTTACAATAAGCACTCTGAAGATGTTGTAGATGTCAAGTGCCTAATGATGTGCTCAATGAACTATGATTTGCAGAGACAACATGAGAACATGGATGTTATTGAGATGGTAATACATCATTAGAACATGTACACAGATTAGGAAAGACAAGAGAGATATGATCTCACCAAGGCATTGTTCAAGTGCAGTACGGCAAAAGGAGATCTCTTAGGTCCCCATGTGCTTACGATTATTGGGTATGTGGAGAACTTACTAGACTAGAATTTCCCTTCGATCAAGAGTTGGCCAAAGATGTGATTCTATAGTCACTGCCGAAATTAGGCAACTAGTTTGTCATGAACTACACCATGAATGATTTTGACAAGCCATTGTCAGAATTACATGGCATGTTCAGAAAAGCTAAAGAACCAATGAACAAATACAAGACCAAGTCTATGATGATGATCATCATAGACAAAGGGAAGTCCAAGAGAAAAGCTAAAGAAAGTAAGAGTTCTAAAGCCCATATACCCATGTTTTCTGCTCTCAAAGTAAAGGGTGGGGGTCCAAGGGAGGCAATTGTCACCATTGTCACCAACCTGGACACTGGAGGAGGAATTGCCCTCTCTACTTGGAGGAACTGAGGAAGAAGAAGGAAGGGATAGATATCTCCACTTTAGGTATATATGTTGAGATAAATATGTCTACTTCTTCATCTTGGGTACTAGATACCAAATTTTGATATCACATATGTTTGAACATGCTGGATATGAAAAGAAGTAATCATTTGAGAAAGGGCGAGGTTGAGCTACACATTGCAAATTGAGCAAGAGTTTCTGCCACTGCACTTGGAACCTATCATTTATCTCTACCCACAGGGTTTGTACAGGAGTTAGAGAACTGGTATTTTGTACCTATCATCAATAGAAACATTAATTTTGTATCTTGTATGTTCAAGAATGGATTTGAATATATATAAAGAATAGTCAGTGTTCTATTTCAAAATATGAGATCTATTATGGTAGTGCCCCAATATCCTATGGTATTTATTTGTAGGATCTGGAAACAAATGTTTATAATGTAAATCCCAAAAGAATAAAACTTGATAACTCAAACATAATGTACCTTTGTCATTGTTGTCTAGGGCACATCAATGAAAAATGCATTTCTAGAATCCATAATGATGGATATCTAGACTCGTTTGATTAAAACTAAATAGAGACATGTGAGTCTAGTTTGTTGAGAAAGATGACAAAGACTCCCTTCACTAGTAACAGTAGTGTTAATGATCTATTGGGACTCATACATATTCATGTGGGTGGCCCTTTTAGAACAAATGCTAGAGGTGATTATTAGTACTTCATTACCTTTGGTGATGATTTCAGTAGGTATGGTATGTTTACTTGATGAAACATAAGTCAAAAACTCTTGAAAAGTTAAAGGATTTCATGATTGAAGTACATAACCAACTTGGTAAAGGTATTAAGGCTCTTCATTCTGATTGAGGTGGAGGATACTTAACACAAGAGTTTTAGGACCTACTATGAGATTATGGTATCATATATCAATGGACTTCACCTAGAACACCAGAATATAATGGTGCATCAGAATGAAGGAATCACACATTGCAAGATATGGTGCGATTGATGATGATTTTGTTGATATTCTGACTTCCTTCTAGGGTTATGATCTAGAAACCGTAATGTTAACACTAAATAGTGTACCATCTAAATCAGTATAAAAGACATCATATGAGATATGGTATGTTAAGCGTCCCAATATGTCTTTTATGAAGATTTTGGGATGTGAAGCTTATGTGAGAAAGTAATTTCCTCGAAAGCATGAACCCAAATTTGATAAGTGTTATTTTTTTACATCATAGGGAACCCAAAGGATATTACTTTTATACTCCATCTAAAAATAAAGTGTTTGTTTCATGGGATGTAGTAATCCTAGAGAAGGAATTCATTTCGAAATGAACTAGTGGGAGGGAAGTAGAACTTGAAGAGGTTCAAAACAAATAGGAAAGCATTCAACCTATAGTGGTACAAGAGGAACATAGAGAGTCACAAATTGTTGTGGAATCTCTAATTCCTCATGTAACACCAGAACCTCAAAGATCTAGTAGGATAAGCCTTGATCTAGAAATATTTAGTTATCTTGTGACTCAAGAAGGCAATGAGTTGATCATTGATGATCAGCCAATTACCTAGAAGTTGTTAAGGGAACAGAATCTGAGAAATGGCTTGAGGCCATGAGATCTGAGATGGAATCCATCTAAAGTGACAAGGTACAAACCATGGTGAATCCACCTAAAGGGGTAAATCCCATAAAGTGCAAGTGGGTGTTCAAGAAGAAGTCTGACATGGATTGTAATGTACAAACTTACAAAGTTCAATTGGTTGCAAAGGGTTTCAGACAAGTTCAATGTGTTGACTATGACAAAATATTTTCCCATTTTCCATGGTTAAGTCCATCAAGAACATGCTTGCCATTGTAGCTTATCATAACTATGAGATTTAGCATATGAATGTTAAAATTGCATTCCTTAACAATAATCTTCTTGAGGATGTGTACATGACACAACCCCAATGTTTTATAAATCCAAAGGATGCAAATAAAATTTGTAAGCTACAAAGGTCAATCTATGGATTGAAGCAAGCATCTCAAAGTTGGAATCTTCATTTTGACAAAATAGTAAAAGAGTTTGACTTTATTCAAACCACGTGTTTACAAGAAGGCTTGTGGGGGCATGATTGTATTCATATATTATATGTAGATGACATACTATTGATGGGTAATGACATCCCTACTTTATAGATGGAAAAGTCCTGGCTAGGAAATACATTCTCTATGAAGGACTTAGGAAAAGCATCCAATGTCTTGGGAATTAAGATCTATAGAGATAGATCTGTAATGTTTCTTAGCCTATTCCACAGCACATACATTGACAAAGTGTTGAAGAGGTTTAACATGGAGAGTTGAAAGAGAGGAAACTTACCCATGTCTCATGGTGTTAATATCTCTAAAGCTAAATTTCCTAGTTCTTGTGAAGAATAGGAGCACATGAGTAAGATCCCATACCCATCTGCAATTGGATCTATCATGTACGTAAATTTATGTACTCATCCTGATGTCTCGTATGCCTTGAGCATATGAGAAAATATCAGTCAGACCCAGTGGAAGTCACTGGTCTTCCATAAAGAACATTTTTAAGTACTTGAGAAGAACTAAGGATTAGTTCCTTGTCTATGATGGTGAGGAAGAGTTTGTTGTAAAGGGTTACACCAATGCTTGCTTCCAAACTGACAAAGATGATTATAGATCACAATCTGGATTTGTGTTTTGCCAAAACAATAGAGATGTAAGCTAGAAGAGTTATAGAGGCTGAGTATATTGCTACCTCCGATGCAGCATATGATTTTGTTTGGATCCATAATTTCATTTCTAAACTTGGGGTGGTTCAAGCATCAGTGATGCAGTAGAGCTATATTGTGGAACAATTGGAGCTATTGCAAAAGTTTAGAATTTCATTTCTAAACTCCTGGTGGTCCCAAGCACATAAAATAGCAGTTCCGTCTCATATGAGAAATCGTATAACGATGAGATGTGAAGATTGTAGAGTACCAACTGAAAGCAATGTAGCTAACCCATTGAGAAAAGCACTTTCACAATAGATGCATGAAGGTCATGTTAGATCACTTGGGATTAAGTTCATGGATGATTATCTCTAAGTTCAAGTGGGAGTGAATTGGTATTTATGCCCATAGAGCCAATCATATGATGATTGTGATGTCATATCTTGTAAAATATTTGATTAATAATAAAGGCAATCTTCGCCTATGTGTTTGTTCAATTATAAGATAATGTTATAACATTATAGCTGTCTAAAGAATGATGTTACTCGATGACATACATCTTTAGGTTGAGGACCTGAATAGTGAGATCATACATATGATAAGAGTGCATAAATTCTTTTTATGCCCCTAGTCAGTTGTTATTATGGAAGCTAATAGATAGCAGTAACACATAATACTAGAGTGTGTGTTGGTTGATGAAAAAGTCTCATTAGTCATGATATGTGATGTTATACCATTCAGATAGGTACATGAGCACAGTGTATCAGACAAACTCACCTTGAGAGTGATACATGGAAACCATTAAATGGTAGTCAAAATCAACTCTCATAGTCATGGTGGCGATTGTGGTTCTTAAACCAAAAATCACCAAAATCATCACATGTCATTCAATGTGATCTGACATCATTCAACGTGACCTTGAATAAGGGTTACCGTAAAGGTGATGCTTGGATACATTGTGATACATAGAGAATGATTGTGAGTGATAAAGATGTGATTTTTAACTCCTATAAGAGATTGATATCTGGTCCACTTGATAAGTGAGACATAGAAATGCATGGGCAGACTCATGTAAATAAATATATGATATGTAAGCTCGCATGAATCTTAGACAATCTTCTCTAGTTCAAGGAACATGGATTGAACGTTGATGAGGATGAAGATTCCATGCCTTGATTTCAATCTAGAAATCAGAGACAAAGGAACTATAGGATCATTGTAACACTAATCACATATTGTAGGTTGAATTTGTTCTCCAACTTTCCAATTACTTGGATAGAAATGACGTGTTGATAGACACCACTTATTTCTTGTGATGTCATAAATTGTTTATGGACATTCACTGCCAATGTAACTTGGGACCTATAGGGTCACACACATAGGATTTACGTGGAATTGGAGTTTACCCATGAAAGTGGTTTAAACTTGATTACTAAAGTGTTAGGCATTCAAATTCAACAAGATTGGCTGTTAGAAATATGAAATGACCAGTTCAGGTCGCTAACTAGATGACTCAACTATTGAACTGACCAGTTTAGATGTATGAACTGACTTGTTCAGGTTGTGAACCAACTTATTTAGGTTGTGAACTGACCAGTTGGTTGATCACTAAGACTAGATCAAGGACTAATGTTGACGTCATGGTGTGCATTAATCATCACATTAAAAGCCAATTTATTTGAAAATAGGAAACATAGTGAATCGACATGTTCAAGTATTGAAGCAATCATCTCATGTGTGAACTGATCAGTTCACTGGTGAACCGAGCGGTTTGACATGCACAACTTCTAGAAAATTCATGAAAATCTATCTTTTCAACTCCCAGATGATATGCAAACCCCAGCCCTGGCCATCCTATATAAAGTTGGGTTGCAGTCTAGGCATTCCGTGATACAATAATAAGCTCTGATAATAGTTGTCTTCTCACAATTGTGTTAACATGAGAACCTAAACAAGTGTTACCCTTAAAAGGGAGAGACAACAAGTGAGAGACAATAAGGGTGAGCACTCAACACTAGCACATTGACGTTCGAAGGGAAAACTCCTTCATCTCATTCAAAAACAACGACATGAGTTCCTGATGGTCCATGTGGACTATGTAGATGTGAGGAGGCCTTTGCCACCTTCTATGAGGACATTGTCAACCATTGTTTGTAGTTCTATACTAGGATGTCAACATCGATAGTTGTCCAGGTGTTTCATGCGACAAAAGCACACTGCTACAAGGTTAGTCATTGGACTTGCTCCAGGACCAAGTATATGCCTTGCAACCTTCCTTCCAAATCTATCGTTCTTGACACAATCTGTTGTCTAAGGGGAATGTGGTAAGAAAATTGTTGTTTTTCTTGCCATTCTATCACCATATTTCCCTGCAATACCATACTTGATATTTGCCTATGATGTGATTTCTTAAGAGACTAGAAGATTTAAAGACATTGTCTAGATGGAGGAGGGTCTATTCCCTAGCCATTACTTGGGTATATTGATCACTGGGCATAGGAAGAAGGTCACTGACTTTGTACTATGTATTGATAGCTTGCATGAGAGTATTTTTTTAGTGGACTGGTGTTTTCCATTCCCTTGTTGGTCGGTTGGTGCTCATGATATTGGTGATGGAGGATAAAATCAATGTTGGTGTGCTCAATCTGAGATCCCTTTCTTCATCCTTATGTAGATGCACAACATCTATGTGGGGTTTGTGCGGGTTGAGAAGGCACATCTTACAACATGGACCTTTGTTGCTATGTTGTATTATGAAGGGGTCTCAATGTACATGACATAGTTAATATAGAAGTGGATGCTACTATTAAAAGGGAAGTTACCTTCCTTAGATACCAATCATAGGTCTAGATATGTTGGACTATTCAGAGATATAGATATAACCTTGAGGTGATCCTTTCTAGGTGCTATAGTACTTTGTGTGAGATGATTGTCCTTTGGCCCTCCCTATAGTCACCATATGATTGTGACAATGAGGGTCTTTGGAGTCTGAGACCGCACACCCGCCCCCCATGGTTGTGGGTTTCATATCACAGCCTTAGGTCCCTTGGGGATGGTCTTCTATCAAATAGTTCCACACTCTAAAATGGAGGTTTTTTTGTGTATATGATCCCCCTCAAAAAGCTTCTAGAGAAGATCAATTGATCATATGGGGTCTAGTTGTGAACCCAGTGTGCATCCTATTCAACGAAGAGCTAGAAATCCATGATCCATTGGTCCTCTCTTGTAGGTACTCAAGGTACCTTTGGTGTCATGTCTCCCTTAATTTGGGATGGGGCGGACAATCTGTGGACATCCTCGATAAGGTGGTTTTTGGTTTTGTAGAAATCCAATATGAAAGATAACCTTATAGAACTTGTTCCAGCTGTGTTTTCCATACTCTGCTATGCCATTAGTCAAGAGAGAAATTCTAGACTACATGTGTAAATACCCAATCTATACAACCAAATTTTTACAAATGAATTTGTTATAAAATACAAACAATTCTTTTATTTCATAAAATTTACTCAGTTTACATGATGTTCTTCGGAAAGATACATACACATCAAATGCTAGTGAATAAAATTTTAGCTAATCTAATCTTCATCTTTTAAAAGAGGGCATCTCATGCAATCTCTTCTAGGTCTTCTTTGTATGACCTATCCATTAATTCTTAGAGGAATTAAAACCACACATGGACCACAAGAAGGGAAACATAGGTAAGAAAAATGACCAGTACAAAATTAATATTTGGAAAGTAAAAGTATGAGCCTAGATAAAAATGATATTCATGAAAAAAAGGAAAAGATTAATGTAGGCAAGTATCAAATGGAAAAATGAGTTTCAAATTTAGTAGGATTTGACATCAAATTTTGAGACTAGTAATTTAAATTTGCAAATAGATTGCACATATCAATGTCTATTTGTTGGGGAAGCCATGTGTTCTCTCCTATAGATAACAAAAACACACAAACTAAATTTCTCAGTATACTAAGGGACCCTATGTCCTTTAACTCTATGCAAAGGCATGGAAGCATAATTCTACTAAATTAATGGGCACTGGCCTTACCTTTTCTACTTTTAAACAATGTGCTATTATTTTGATGGATTCAATGGTATCCTTTAAAAGTAGATGGATAAAAGTTTAAAACAAATTTAGGGCAACCAACTTATCTTCTGTGTATGCTATCAAGAGGGAATAAGATTTCCCAATAAAGTAGATATTTCATACCTTGATTGAAAAGCAAACAAAACTGAATATTGCAAGTATAGAGATCCAATAATCAATCATAATGGATCTACAAGTGTAAATATAAATGGGTTATTATTGGCTTGGAATTCAAGTGTTGTTATATTCAATTTATTGGGATTAGATTTTCACTTGGGATCATTATTCCATATTATCTCCATCATTATGGTTACTATATTTCCATCTAGATTTCATAGTTTTTTATATAATTATTTTTTTGTGTTAGGTTTTGAAATGTAATTCTCTATTGAATCTAAATTCATTTTATCACATGGGGACAAATGATCGTAATATGTGATATGACTATTTATAATACTCCTACTAAGAATCTAGGGTTTTAGTCAAACTTAAACTAAAATGTTGATACATATATATTCCCTCATTGTAGATATGGGTATATGTGTCATCATATCACCTTAAAGTACTAGAATAAATCACATTACATGTACTCCCTCTCCTGTAACATTTTAGTCCAGTTAGGTTAGTTACTCACATACATATAAATACCTAGTCTTTCTAATATTATAGTATGAATGAAATGATCATTAGGATTCACAAATATTACATTTTTATTCTATTCATTTATCTATATTTTATACATAAAAAATACTAGGGATATTGTTCTAATCATACACATTTTTAAAGTAACTAAGTTAAATATTTTTAAGATCATAACTATTATCAGTCTATCGCTTAATATGTCAGCATAAAGATACAATGCTACAGAGTTCTATAGATGAGCGATAGATAAATATATTTGTTTATGTGTTATTCTAAGCATACCCTAATCAAAATATCATCTAACTGTGTATTTGACATGTGTATCATTGTCTGCCTTTTTGGAGCAAGTGCAATGATTAATGTTTGTGAATTAAGTGACCTACCAATGATTTTGACCCATCTCTCTGGTTTCCACAAAATACTTGAACTTCATTGCATGGTAGGAGTGTAGGAGACATTGTCCTGCTAGTAAATCTACATTAGACCTGGCAAGCAATCAGTTGTTGAAGCCATCATTTTGCATTAGACCTGCCAAGCTATTAGTTTCCACTGATCTTCCTATACATCAGTTGTCACTCCTTCGGTAGAATATCCATCGACACAAACCATCGACCTTACCCCAATAGCGCCCGCCCTCTAGTGGGTGGGTTTACATTTACCAAACCATCGAGTTACATCAACTAGTCCTTAATTTAATTGACGACCAAAGGAGGTACGATGCTTGCCTTCCGATGGATGACCCATTCATCAACTAAAGGACTACCAACTCCTGTCATTTGATGGAGACCATGCACTCACCTTTCGAAGGAAGTTCATCTATCACCTTTAGATAGAAGTTATGTACACATCTTCTAAAGGAAGTACAAATTCAATAGAAGGTTCCCCCACGCAAGTTGCTCTGAAGGAACTCTGACTCCATCTTCTAATGGTTGTTCTACACACTCTTATGAAGGGATTTCTTCTCTGCCTTTTGATGGTTTGCATGACCCTTCACCAACCGAAGGTCGTTCCAATCCCTCACCTATTGATGGAGACACTGAATGCTAAAACCCTTCATCTACCTCCACCATTGTCTCTTCACCTCCATGGCTTCCAAGACTTCACTCTAGGGTGGCTGGGAGGGGTTTAAACCCTATCCCTTTCCTATAAATAGAAGGCATTTGCCTCCAGGAAAGACATTTATCATTGACTCTGCTAGGTTTTTGCTACCCACACTCACCTTTGACCTTCAACCACCTTCAACCTCTTCTATAAGTTGATAAATATTAATCAAAGGTGATAATACCACCACTGCCACCAAGATACCAAGGTTCTAACCTTGAAAGAGATCTTTTTGGTAGAATTTTCCCCCATCAGTTGATGACTCCAGCCTTCGTAAATTTTTACTCTCTATTGGAAAAGACTAGATCCAACCTTGAAGGAGGAAGGATAAGCTCAAAGTCTATTCCTGACAAACATCCAAAGGTAGATTTTTGATGGCGCTGATTTCCATCACTCCAGATCTCAAAGACCAACATCCTCACTCCATGGATATGCTTTTATCATCTACAGTCATGATGACTTTCTTCTTCTCTTATATTATTTTGCTTGTTACTTCGTCCATGACTGAGTAGTCACCTCGCTAGGGTGGGCAATATCCCCACTACATATTTTTATTGTTTTATCTACATCTATGATTGTATGGACCATTACATGTTTAGGATAAATCATTTTATGCATGTATGTTTGTCTAATCAACATTTTTACATGTTTATCATTTCTTTAGTCTAGATAAATTTGGGCCTAAGATCTAGGATAATGATTATATTTTTTTAAGCCTTTGATGAGAATTTCAGGTAGGTGTTTCTTAAGGAAATATATGTATGATCTCTAGGAAATATGACAATTAGGTTAGAGTGATATCTGTTTGGGTTGTTATACTAATGCTAAAGGGGTTTTTTCCTGTCCTCAACATATTCATTATTCATGCTTAATATGATGTAGTGAGAGAGAAAGTGATAGGTAGCAGTGGTGAAATCCATTCCACCCTAATGCTCCCATCATTCAAAAAAACCTAGATTTCATTCTCATTTCTACTATTTGCATTGTTAGTGTAATTGATAAACAACCCAATTACAAGATAAATACTAGTTCTTGCTCAATTAGATTGTTTAGATAATTAATTAAATAGTTATCCTTTGAGTTCAATCCTGAACCATACTACAATAAGATCCATATGCTTGTGGATGGTGATTGTTGCATGATGATTAAGGTAAACTCTGGGGATCACCCCAATGAATTTTCACCTGCGACAATATCCACATCAAATTTTGGCATCCTTGCTGGGGTGATAGAATTTTCTCATCATTTTAGTTATCTTTCTTTAGTTGTGATTTTTCTTTTACAATTGATATTGTTGCATATCCTCTTGAATCCAACTCATCTTCAACAATCTAATCTTAGTTATTTCTATTCTTAGGTAATATTTGTTATACATTCTACAATCTTCTAGCATCAAACCCATCACAAACTTTGACCCAGAGATCAAATTGACCTACCATAGGCTCCTTTGATAAATAAAGGCACAGATGGAGGAAGAATAAATCAACCATGGAGTCAAAGCAGCACTTGCATATCAATGAGGTAGGCTATTGGCCAAAGCCAGATCTGTTGTGCATGCAAAGCTACAAGAAATAGAAGAAGTTGAATGATAAAGATAACTATGACAGTTCTATATCTCTAAATCTATTTATATCTACAACCCTATCATCCAACCAGCCATTGCGTCACCAAACTTTAAAATCAAAACACAATGGGTGTCAATGATGCAAAATAATAGTTTTGTAGGGAGACCTAGCGCGGACGCACACGATCACCTTTAGAAGTTTACTTATCTATGTGGATTAAGAAAATAAGTTGGTGTGTCTAAAGAAACTATAAAGATACATCTATTGTACTACTCCCTTGCTAACAAGGATAGTGTGTGGTATAAATCCCTATATGATTGCAACATTAGAAATTGAAAGGAACTTCATAACTAGTTCCTCGAGAAGTTCTTTCTTCCCTCACTCACCTACCAAATCTAAGGGAAAATCACTCAATTTGAACAACTACCAAGCAAAACTCTTTTGAAGAATGGGAATCATTTAAGGAGATGTTACACAAATTCCCTCATCATTCCCACATCATGGAATCTTTTGTTAGGGAAACATGTAACACAATAGCATGTTATGGACCATGATATTTTGGAAAACCAAGAAAGAGATTAAGGATGGAAATAAAGAAGGCTTCCACATATCTAAGAAGAAACTCATTTGTTTTAAAGGAAGTTTGTGTATATCTGATAAAGAATATATGAGGTAGATGATTCGATAATAGGCACACACCCCATTATTCTATACATATTGGAATCATAGAGATGGTGTCAATATCTACAAGAATAGCATTGGTGGATAACTTGAATAGAGATGTAGTTGCATATATGGCTTGATGTGAGATATGATAGTAGTGAAGGATAATATCTACATCAAGTTTTGGTGTTGTTTTCGGGGACAATAAAATTTTCTAATCATTTTAGTTATCTTGCTTTAGTTAGTATTTTTCTTTTATGAAAATAGATAGGTGACACACCCGAACCCTTATGCACTTTTGAAGTGGGGCATTTGGGTGGTTTTGGCTCCCACCCACCCACACATGTAGGTGGTTTTCCTCCTTCTTTTCCCCCTTTATTCCTATGTGGAGTGGTTTTATTTGCCATGTGGCATGTGTAGAACAAAGGACAATAAAAAGAAAAAAAAACAGGAAAGACAAATTTATTTTTCTAATAACTTTTGATCTGTGATGATTTTTTTTTCCAAAATAAAGACCATTAGATTCGTTATGAAAAATAAATTAAAAAAATTCTAATGTCGATATATTTTGAAAATAAATGATATACAATATAGAAATAAGTATATAACAATGAGAAAAAATAAGAGAGATAAATTGTGATAGAATGGATCTGTCTCTCTCCTTCATTAGGTAAATCTAAACTCTACCTTGTCCAATGTTCTTGGTTTATCTTCAATTTTATGTTTGAAAATGATTTGATGCATAATTGACAACTACTAAGTGCGATTGACACCCCAGTGACACTCAATACGACTGTAATATAGTTTTCAATTCGTTTCACACATCATCACCTTTCCCTTGATTTTGAATATATCCTTGAATACTTTTGTACCCTACTCTTGTTCTAATATTGTAGATCTCATTCTCACATTCCCAATGCACCTAATATTACTCAATTATGTGCTAGGGTGAGAGCAATATGCCTCTTGGAAGTGTCCTTGTTTCAATCTTAAGTTTGGCACTTTTTAAACTAAGTTGGGTCCATCTTGGGCCCAATACTGGATGCAGCCCAACGAAACCTCCTTTCATTTGGCGTTCCACCCCTTCTCAGCTAGACAATCACGTGCCTCGATTCTTTTACAGCCAAATGGTGGCACTTGGATGTTGCTGCCTCGGATCTAAACCCCATCCGACGACTATTGTGCCTCCTCCTACCTTCGTACAACTTTCCAACAACAATGGTGCCAGAAGCTCACCTACTCCCCCTCCATGGTGCCATAAATCGGTCCTCTTTCCCTCCTCCTTGTGCCATTTTGGTGCTCCCCTTGCCTATATATATTTATCCAAAGTTGTTTTCCCCTCTTTTCTCTATTTTTTTGTTAACCCTAGCTCTTCCTTCCTCTTTTCTTCTCCTTCCTCCAAGCATGGCCGCCACCATGGTTTCAATTTGGGGCTTCTCACCTTGAGGTCCCTCAACCACTCCTGAAGCCAGATATGAAGTCATTGGTCCTTGGTAGTCCTGTCTGGTGGAGTTTTGCATGCTACTATGTCCAGGGGACCCTCTAGACTGGAGCTCTGATGATCTCATAGATGACAAAGCAGCAGTGGACAACCTTGCATGCGAAGCGTAGAGCAATAGGGTGACACATAGGGTGGGTGACCAAATAGAGCCATCAAATCTAGAGGGCTTAGACTCAACCGCACCTAGAGCACCACCTCCCCACATCTACCCAGGTGTAGCACCCACGGTGGGTAGCGATGAGCGGCAAACATGGACCGTTATTGGGTGACCCGAGCATGGTGCCCTATTTTGGTCAACCACGTGAATGAGGCCTGGTCCAAGGAGGAAGTGGGCCACATGTTCACCGCAGAATGCAACCCTATTTGGCACAAATCAAGGTAACACCTCCCAAAAATCCCTAAGTGTGATTAGTCAAACCCCCATATCTCTTAGATCTTTTGTCCAAATCTAGTAATACTATAAAGAATTTTGATCAGAAAAATGTCACCTTCCTAATGATACTATTATATTTTGCTAGTTTTGCATGATTCACTCCTATTTTAAGTAAAAATGATGCCTTCATAATATTTTGATTAGCAATCAACTTCAATAATGTACTTTATATATCTTTTATGATCCCTAGCTGCCCTAAACCCCTGGATCAGTTATCAATGTCCACCTTTATTGTTCTTTACATTTTGGACCATCTACATGCACCATAATGTTGATGTTGACCTATCACGACTAGATTTGCTCTAAAATGGCCCTCTTGTGTGATTAACTAATGCAACTTGTTTATATATGAGGTTTTGACCTAACT